>SJYW01037194.1:282860-425036 GCA_006410735.1 Raphicerus campestris | reverse complement strand
CCCTGGGATTTCTTTGGAAGGAATGATGCTAAAGCTGAAGCTTCATTACTTTGGCCACCTCATGATAAGAGTTGACTCATTGGAAAAGACTCTGATGCTGGGAGGGATTGGGGGCAGGAGGAGAAGGGGACGACCAAGGATGAGATGGCTGGATGGCATCATGGACTCGAAGGACGTGAGTCTGAGTGAACTCCGAGAGATGGTGATGAACAGGGAGGCCTGGTGTGCTGCGATTCATGGGGTCACAGAGTCGGACAGGACTGAGCGACTGAGCTGAACTGAACTGAAGCAGGGTCACTGGAGAAGGCGATGGCACCCCACTCCAGCACTCTTACCTGGAAAATCCTATGGATGGAGGAGCCTGGTGGGCTGCATTCCACGGGACTGAGAAGAGTCAGACACCACTGAGTGACTTCACGTTCACTTTCATCATTGGAGAAGGAAATGGCAACCCACTCCAGTGTTCTTGCCTGGAGAATCCCAGTTACGGGGGAGCCTGGTGGGCTGCCGTCTATGGGGTCGCACAGAGTTGGACAGGACTGAGGCGACTTAGCAGCAGCAGCAGCAGCAGCAGGAAGCATGGTCACAGCATTTTTGACAATTGGTCAATGCACTACTTTATTTTTTGTGTGCTTCTGTTTAAAAACACCTTCTTTAATGTATATTGTTGACTCATTGACATTAAACTCACAGCTAGCAGTGTTGTAATTCATGACTCAACAGACCTTTCTGAAACATATTTGCTCCATAAGGCACGTCGCAAGCATAAAAGCACCAGGCAACACTTTGGCACAGTGCTGGGGGATTATTTTAAACAGCAGAATTAACAACAAAAGGATCATAAAAAAAATTTCTGCCATCTTTATTAATTTTTCTTGTGTTAGTATACTTACTTTGAAACATACATATTAAAACCAAGTTTTTTTTTCCTGTCATTGAGACTTTTAATCTCTAGGCTAAATAACTGAATTTTTAGATATAATGAACATTTAGATACTTTTGAGCTTTAATGAGTTTTTACAACTTTCTATTATTAATTTTGACATTATTTCGGAACAGCAGAAATTTTGGAAGGTTAATACAAAGAATTCTCATATATACCTCAGTCATATTTTACAAACATTAATGTTTTAGCAACTTTATCATCTTCTCTATACATGAGAAGGAAGCTGAAAGCTGGTTTCTCTGTCTTTATCACATGTTCCTCTTATTTAGTGAACACTTGTTTTCTGGCTCGTCTTATACTTTTCCTGTTCTGGGTTTTGCTTCGTTTCTCTAAGGATCCGTAGCTGTCACTTAGTGGAAAATGATAGTTAAAAACCAATATTTGGCGCTGGGTGTGCTCAGTGCTACTGGAATGTCTTTGTTCTCTGTAGACAGAGAGAGGAAATGAGCGAGTGCGCCCGCGCGTGCGCACACACACGCGCGCACACACACACGCACGCACACACACATCCACCTGTGCCTCCTGTATCTCTTGCCCTGTCTGTGTTGAAACTGAAGTGTTCACATTGATACTTCTAATTCTTCTCAAACACCAAACAGTTCATTCTGTCTTTTCCTATTCACATATTTGCAGTCTCCTTCTTTGACAGTGAGGAACCTGGCTGCTATTATTTGCAGTCTGCGTATGTGTTCAGTCCTAAACGGTGATTTCAGAATTGCTAACTTACGCCTCTGGAAGAAAGACACCTGCTTACTGAACTTCAGTCTTTGTTTAGACTTCTCTTTGCCTTCTGTCTTCCAGTGCGGCCGGATACTGTTTGCCAGATTACTTGGGTTGATTTTTTTTATTCCCCACTGTTTACATTACAAACTGGGGAAACAGTTTGGTTCTTGTTTCTTGCTGTCCACTTGCTCAGCCATTCTCATTCTTTGCAACTCTGTGGACTGCAGCACGCCAGGCCTCCCTGTCCTCCACAAACTCCTGGAGCTTGCTCAAACTCACGTCCATTGAATTGGTGACACAGTCCAACCACCTCATCCTCTGTCGTCCCCTTCTCCTGCTCTCAGTCTTTCTCAGCATCAGGGTCTTTGTCCAGTGAGTTTGCCCCTCACATTAGGTGGCTGAAGTATTAGAGCTTCAGCTTCAGGATCTGTCCCTCCAAAGAATATTCAGGGTTGATTTCCTTTAGGATTGATTGCTTTGATCTTCTTGCAGGCCAAGGGACTCTCAAAAATCTTCTCTAGCGCCACTTTTGTTTCTGTTGTGTCCCATGTTAAGTTCCATTTCCTCTCTTACCCTAGTTGACTTTATATATTTTGTTAATGGTTAGACATTCAGTTCAGTTCAGTTCAGTTGCTCAGTCATGTCCGACTCTTTGCAACCCCATGAATTGCAGCACTCCAGGATTCCCTGTCCATCACTGACTCCCTGAGTTTACTCAANTATATATTTTGTTAATGGTTAGACATTCAGTTCAGTTCAGTTCAGTTGCTCAGTCATGTCCGACTCTTTGCAACCCCATGAATTGCAGCACTCCAGGATTCCCTGTCCATCACTGACTCCCTGAGTTTACTCAAACTCATGTCCATTGAGTTGGTGATGCCATCCAACCATCTCATTCTTTGTTGTCTCCTCCTCCTGCCCTCAATCATTCTCAACATCAGGGNCTTGTTGAAGCCGAAGGCTTGATGGTCATGGTGGCCTGACCCTCGACGAGAGGCATGGTGGACTGGGTGTCCCCTGCACTGGTGGGTCTTTCCAAGAAGACGTGACATGATTCTGGAAGAATCTGTCCCTCCACGTTTGATCCCCTTCACAGGAGACTCACTTTGACTGTGCCAGCTCTCTCTAAATCGGTGGTTCTCGCCTGGGCAGTTCTTCTCAAGGGACACTTGACAGTGTCTCAGACATTTCATTTGTCAGCTGGTAAGAGACCGTGGTGCTGCTAATCACCCTACAGGTGACAGGACAGCCTCCTGCAGCAGACAGCACCTGGCAGAGACGTCAGGGATGCTGAGGTTGAGGAACTGTGCTTGTACCGGTAGAGCTGAACGCTGTCGTAAAATGGATGGTAGCGTTTCTCAGTTCTTGTGCAGTGATAAATTCCGTTCCTTAATTCCCGAGCTGCTTGGTGAAGGAACATGACATAAATTACTCTTGTTTTTTTAAACCATTATATTGCTCCATCAAGATATATTTAATATGTGTTTAAGGTTTCAAGGTTTAATACTCTCAAGGAGTTGAGGCTATAATTGATGAATTTATTTTAATACACCAAGAAAGAATGAACATATAGATATTGGAGTGTTATGTGGTAAAACTAAATATTGCTAACTGTTATAAGCATATATATAAAGTAAGAGATTTTGTGGCCAAAGAAGAATTTGTTTTATTGCTTTTTAGGGTATACTCATAAATCATTATTTCTTAATTATGGTGATGAAGCAGTGAACAAAATTTCAATAAATTAGAGATAATAAATTTTTGATAATGTGGTGTAAGATTTAATTGCTTACATCTTACTGAGGTAAAGCTTTAGCTACATTTCAATGAACAGTGTCTAAATTCAGGTTATGAGCTTAGGATCAGACTATCCTCAAGAAGTTTATTCCAAGAATGAGTTATTCAGTGTGTCTGTAGGCACTGTTAAAATAATTCAGTTCCATTAAAAAATATATATGAATGTATATGTATGTATATATGTATATATTTGAATGTAATGCAAGATGAAAGAATTATTAAGGATTTACTGAGCATGGCCCCGCCAATCAGAACAAGACCCAGTTCCCCCTCAGTCACTCTTTCCCATCAGGAAGCTTCCATAAGCCTCGTATCCTTCTCCATCAGAGGGCAGACAGACCTGAAAACCACAATAAGAGAAAACTAACCATTCTATTCACATGGACCACAGCCTTGTCTAACTTAATGATTAACTATGAGCCATGCTGTGTAGGGCCACCCACGACAGATGGGTCATGTGGAGAGTTCTGACAAAATGTGGTCCACTGGAGAAGGGAATGGCAAGCCACTTCAGTATTCATGCCTTGACAACCCCATGAACAGTATGAAAAGGCAAAAAGATAGGACACTGAAAGAAGATCCTGCCAGGTTGGTAGGTGCCCAGTTTGCTACTGGAGATCAGTGGAGAAACACCTCCAGAAAGAATGAAGAGACAGAGCCAAAGCAAAAACAACACCCAGCTGTGGATGTGACTGGTGATAGAAGCAAGGTCCGATGCTGTAAAGAGCAATACTGTGTAGGAACCTGGAATGTCAGGTCCATGAATCAAGGCAAATTGGAAGTGGTCAAATAGGAGATGGCAAGGGTGAACATAAACATTTTAGGAATCAGTGAATTAAGATGGACTGGAATGAGTGAATTTAACTCAGATGACCATTATATCTACTACTGTGGGCGGGAATCCCTTAGAAGAAATGGAGTAGCCATCATAGTCAACAAAAGAGTCCAAAATGCAGTACTTGGATGCAGTCTCAAAAACAGCAGAATGATCTCTGTTCTTTTCCAAGGCAAGCCATTCAATATCACAGTAATCCAAGTCTATGCCCCAGTCAGAAATACTGAATAAACTGAGATTGAACGGTTCTATGAAGACCGATAAGACCTTCTAGAACTAACACTCAAAAAGGATGTCCTTTTCATTATAGGGGACTGAAATGCAAAAGTAAGAAGTCAAGAATCATTTGGAGTAACAGGCAAATTTGGCCTTGGAATACAAAATGAATCAGGGCAGAGGCTAATAGAATTTTGCCAGGAGAACACGCTAGTCATAGCAAACATCCTCATAACAACACAAGAGAAGACTCTACACATGGACATCACCAGACAGTCAACAGCGGAATCAGACTGATTCTATTCTTTGCAGCCAAAGATGGAGAAGCTCTATACAGTCAGCAAAAACAAAACCAAGAGTTGACTGTGGCTCAGATCATGAACTCTTTATTGCCAAATTCAGACTTGAAGAAAGTACGGAAAATCACTAGACCATTCAGGTATTACCTAAATCAAATTCCTAACTATTATACAGTGGAAGTGAGAAATAGATTCAAGGGACTAGATCCGATAGACAGAGTGCCTGATGAACTATGGACAGAGGTTCATGACATTGTACAGGAGGCAGGGATCAAGACCATCCCCAAGAAAAATAAGTGCAAAAAAGCAAAATGGCTGTCTGGGGAGGCCTTATAAATAGCTGTGAAANGGTCAGTTTTCATTCCAATCCCAAAGAAAGGCAATGCCAAAAAATGCTCAAACTACCACACAGTGGCACTCATCTTAGTTCAGTCCAGTAATTCAGTCGTGTCCAACTCCTTGTGACCCCATGAATCACTGCACGCCAGGCCTCCCTGTTCATCACCAGCTCCCAGAGTTCATTCAACTCACGTCCATCGAGTTGGTGATGCCATCCAGCCATCTCATACTCTGTCGTCCCTTTCTCCTCCTGCCTCCAATCCCTCCCAGCATCAGGGTCTTTTCCAATGAGTCAACTCCTCACATAAAGTGGCCAAAGTATTGGAATTTCAGCTTCAACATCACTCCTTCCAATGAACACCCAGGACTGATCTCCTTTAGGATGGCCTGGTTAGATCTCCTTGCAGTCCAAGGGACTCTCAAGAGTTTTCTCCAGCACTGCAATTCAAAAGCATCAATTCTTTGGCGCTGAGCTTTCTTTATAGTCCAACTCTCACATCATACATGACCACAGGAAAAACCATAGGGTTGACTAGACAGACCTTTGTTAGCAAAGAAATGTCTCTGCTTTTGAATATGCTATCTAGGTTGTTCGTAACTTTTCTTTCAAGTTTCTTTCAAGAAAAAGTTTCAGCTTTTTCTTTCTTTTAATTTCATGGCTGCAGTCACCATCTGCAGTCATTTTGGAGCCCCCCGAAAATAAAGTCTGTCATTGTTTCCACTGTTTCCCCATCTATTTGCCGTTAAGTGATGGGACTGGATGCCATGATCTTAGTTTTCTGAATGTTGAATTTTCAACCAACTTTTTCACTCTCCTCTTTCACTTTTGTCAGGAGGCTATACACAAAAAATTGGCATTTTCTCAGCACCAGTTGAACAGTTTGTCTTTTCACCATGTATATTCTTGCATCTTTTGTCACAGATTAGCTGACCCTGAGTGTGTGGATTTATCTCTGGGCTCTCTTCCTTTCCATGGATGTATGAGGCTATTTTTGGAATAGTGCCATACTGTGTTCATTGCTGTAGCTTTGTATGGGTAGTCTAATGTCAGAGGGCTTGATTACTCCAACTATGGTTTTTTTTTTTTTTTTCCCCTATTTGGGGCTCTTTTATGTTTCTCTGTATTGGTTTTTCTTTTAGTTTTTAATGCTTGGGATAATAAGCACTCTGAGCACATTTCTTAGGTTTTTCAGGCATTTTTGGAAATACTTGACATCTGAAAAATTTTTGTTTATTTCAAAATATGACAAGAAAACTGTTGTAAAGCATAATATCACTATCATTAATTATTAATTTGGGTACACACCAAAACATTTCAAACAATTTGTAGGTTAAACTTTCTCAGTTTTTAGTATATGTGTATAAATGATGGTGTGTATACATACACAGACACACACTTTGGATAGAGGCCAAGTATTGTAAAGGTCTCTAAGTAGTCCTTTCATTTTGGCAAAATACTGGGAATACCATAAATATTTGTCAATAAGGAATTGGTTAAACGAATTATAGTAGGTCTATACTAATTCCGCAATTTTTCCATATTATTCAGGCTTTAAATAGAATAAGGTAGGCTTTTATATATGCTTGTATGGAAAGATCACCAGAGAATATGATAGAGAGCAAAAGTAAGCTATACAATAATATTTATGGAGTGAGTCTATTAATAAGTAAAAGTCCATATAGGTTTGTATACACATAGAAACTATTTTGGAATCCAGATGAATTGATAGGTTTTATAAGGAAGCCTGTTGGGGCCCATATTCATAATAATTTTAAATAAATACAGTATTATTTCACATCTTTTCGCAGTATTATTTGGAAACTTATGTTAGTTCTTCAGAATATAAGCTAAATATTTTCCTTCCCATTATGTTAGTTCTTATCCTTTCACTAAGCATTTGTTCATTAGTAAGATTACTTTAGGGCTTCCCTGGAGGCTCAGTGCTAGGTAATCCACCTGCCAATCTGGAGATGTGGGTTTGATCCCTGGTTTGGGAGGATCCCCCTGGAGAAGGAAATGGCAACTCACTCCGATATTCTTGCCTGGAAAATCCCATGGACAGGGAAGCCTGGTGGGCTACAGTCCACGGCGTGCCATGATTTAGTGCCTAAAGAGCAGCAGCAGCGTTGCTTTGTGTGGTTCTGTGATAGAGCGCTCTCAGAGCTCGTTGTGAAAATGCTAATGTTTAATGGCTTGTGTTTCCCTGTGTGCTAGGTTTTTTCTTGCCCTGTGTGAAAACTTGAATGCGTTGTTAAGGGATGGTGTTAAAGAGGACTTCGGAAAGAGTTTTCCTTTTGTTTTGCATTCCTTATATTTAAGTGATCCATGACCCTGTCCTTTGTGAANAGCAGCAGCGCTGCTTTGTGTGGTTCTGTGATAGAGCGCTCTCAGAGCTCGTTGTGGAAATGCTGATGTTTAGTGGCTTGTGTTTCCCTGTGTGCTAGGTTTTTTCTTGTCCTGGGTGAAAACTTGAATGCGTTGTTAAGGGATGGTACTAAAGAGGACTTCGGAAAGAGTTTTCCTTTTGTTTTGCATTCCTTATATTTAAGTGATCCATGACCCTGTCCTTTGTGAAAGGTTATGTTTGTTTGGGAGTGAGAATCATTAATTTTTGACTTCTGGAGTTTTTCTGTAAATAGAGGTCACACTGGCAGTCTGTCAGACTGCTGATTAGTCTTGATGATGAAACAAAGGAAAATCTGGGCTGCATTTCTCTTAGATTCTTCAGAATTCTTGGCCAGATGTCAGATGTGGCAGATGATTTATGAACATCTGTTGAATGAGTGACTGAATGGAGATATTTTATAGGGGTTTCGGGGAGTTTCTCAGTAGCGGGTCTCATCTTTGGCTTCTTAGGATCACTGAGGGAGCCTTCAAAATGTTGATGTCTGGAATCTGACCCAAACCAGTTAAATCAGATTTTCTGAGGGTTAGATCCAGGCATTGGAATTTTTTGTAAACTTTCCAGATGATTTTAGTGTGTAGAAAGGATTGAAAATCTGCTGTAAGTCCACTAAAACTGTTTGTAGAAATATGTCTTTTACTTTCTGTGGGGAGGGTGTGTGCAGATTTTCAGAGGGTTTCTCAACCCAAAATGCCTGAGGACAGCTCTACTTGAATATCTTTCATATTTAAAGGTGTCTTTTTTGTTAAACTTTTCTAGTGAAGCTGTATTTCTCAAATTTATAGTATTATTGGCAAAATTTAGCATTTTTTGTGTGGTCTAACTGGAATTTTAAAGAACGTTTAATAGGATAATCGCTTTACAATGTTGTTGGTGTCTTTCATACAACAATGTGAATCAGGGAATTTCTTTTTCTTCTTTTGATCTGTCATAGTTCTGGTCTGGTCTTGACTGGTAAAGTATTTGAGGTTTAAAGAGATCCTCTTTACCTGAGGTTATCTTTTTCACTTTGCTAGTCATAAAAAGCTGTTATGTTTTCTTATTTTAGATTCCTAAATACAACATAAAAATTTTTGCTTTCATTAACCACACATAAATTTAATAGTTTAGGTTGCTCTTTAATGTATCATGTAGAGGCTTCTCAAATAAATTATGGGATTCTGAGATTATTACACCATTACTATTTACATCCAGAACAAGATTATACAGTGTTACTCCTTGCCTCTTTTCAGATCTGATAGAAATCTAATGATATAGTACTAAATGGCAGAGTTACTGCATTTATCCATGTAAATATGTGCCACAAAACATTTTTATCATACTCTCATTATTTGTCTTATCAACTATAATGATAAAGGTAATACCACTGCAGTATTCTTGCCAGGAAAATCCCATGGACCGCGGAGCCTGGTGGGCCACAGTACATAGGGCTGTGAAGAGTTGGACTTGACTGAGTGTAATGTCACCCCTGCCCTCCCCCACTCCAGCATATATGCAGAGAGAGGAGTTCATCTCAGCTATTTGTAGATTGTTTGTTTATCTCTTGTATCTTGGAAATGTTTTTGAATGGTAGATTGCCATGTGGGAAAGGGCTGTTGCTCAGCCTCTGATAAATTCTAGTGCCTGATCGCGCGCACGCCACCACACGTGCGTTCAGGCTGCGTCGCCTCCAGGCTCGAATCTGAGACTGCTTCCGTCGTCTCTGTCATCGGCAGTCTCTTTGCTTCCCCTCCATCACCGCTTTCACATCTGCTTCAGTTCTGGATCTCCCTTCTTGGACAAAGGCTGAAAGAGAATACTAAACTTTTTGTGTAAGATTATATATGTAAATATTTCCTCTCATCCAATCACTATTTAATTGATTAATTTGGGATTAATTTAGTTCCTCAAAATAACTTGAAAAAGTCAAGTCTGTTGAACATTAGAAGAATATATTTAAGTATCTATTGTGTGGATTTTTGCTTTTTGGATCGATGAGGCATTGATTTGTGATCTGGTGCAAACTTAAAGCAGGGTAAATGGCATTATGAATCCATAGTTTAAGCTAGGCAAGTTACAGATAGCAAGTTGTTCCAAAATATGAACAGTAACATGTCTGCCAAAAGAGGAATTTCTATTAATTTTACTGAATGGTGGAGAGCAAAGGGCCTCTGCCTTTCTGTGGGGTCAGTTTCCCAGTTTCAGGTGAGGTCTCTTAGTAATGAGTTGTTACCACCTAGCAGTAGGAAATATATTTGAGTTCCAAAAGATTGTGTTAAATGTCTAGTTGTATATTCTAAAGTAAAGCCCAGTCTCAGGTCTCATGTTTCCCAGATCATTTAACAAAATTTAAAGTCAAAATGTGTTTAGCTTTTACATTGAAATATAAATAAGATCTCTTAATTGAAAAATGGTAATTCTCTACATGGGAAAGTGATTATTTTGGGTTTTTTGAGCTGTGAATGAGCAATCTATAGCCTGTAGATCACATCCAGCTAGCCACATCTTGTGCAGTCTATGAGCTAATACTGCTTTTTACATTTTCAAACGGTTAAAAAAATCAAAAGAACTGTATTTTGTGTTATATGAAAGTTACATGAAACTTAAACATCAGAGTACATCACTTACATTGGAACACAGCCGTGCTCATCCTTTACCTGTTGTCTGTGGGCTGATTTGCTACAGGGCAGAGTCGAGCAGTTGAGACAGAGACCCCGTATGGCATTCTCATCGCTTCACACTGCTGCTCGGCGCACTGCAGACCGCAGCGCCGTGGCCGAAGCTCAGCAGTGTTCTGAACGCCATGCGTGTCACTGGACACCGCATTTATCTCCTTTTTACTATCAGTGCATGCATGTCATGTCAAAACAAGAAGACAAGAGAAAAGGGCTTTTGGTTGTCACACTTGAAGACACAGTAGAGTGCAGATTATTTTGTTGTTGAATTAGATGCTGCAGCATTGTGTTCATCATGCATGGGCTCTATGGCTGTGCTAAAATAATGTCTGTTGACATTACCAGATGCAACACTCTGCTCAGTGTTACCGACACACAAGAGTCAAGAAAAATTATAAAAGTTAAACTGAAATGCTTCATCACAGGAGAATTTCTTCAGAAAAATAAAATATGAATTGAGGATAAAACCGAATGAAAATAAGTTTCTGGGTGACCTATTTGTTAGCCAAGCAGGGAAAGCCCATTTATCATAGGTAATTTAATTATTGTTTTAAAGAATAACTGAAGAAATATGTTCAGAGGAAATAAGTTTGTTTATGACCACTACATTTTCAGTAAGGACATTTGCTTGAGGGGTTGAGAACTTTGGGAGCTGCATCATTAGTTAATTAATAAAAAACATGACAAATGATTCAACGTGGTTCCCCCTGGCTCTTGCCGAGTCAGCAGATATGATCCAAACTACTCAGTTGTTTACTTGAGAGGTCAAACCAGGTTTAAAGCAATTGAAGAATTACTTTCAGTGAGTGTCCTGTCTGGGTCACCTACAAACAGGCGTGCTCTCAGTGAAGCTGAGAAAGCACTGACCCAGTATAGACTGACGTGGAATCTGTTACGATGTATTATTATAGCTGATGGTGTTAAGAATATATGTGGGTCAAAGAGAGGTTTAGTTGAACAAAGACCTGTATGCAGGCCGAGAAGCAACAGTTAGAACCCTGCGTGGAACAACTGATTGGTTCAGGATGGAGAAAGGAGTTTGACAGGGCGGTCTGCTGTCACCCTGCTTATTTAACCTGTACCCTGAGCACATCATGAGGAATGCCGGGCTGGATGAGTTACAAGCAGGANCTTCAGAAAAATAAAATATGAATTGAGGATAAAACCGAATGAAAATAAGTTTCTGGGTGACCTATTTGTTAGCCAAGCAGGGAAAGCCCATTTATCATAGGTAATTTAATTATTGTTTTAAAGAATAACTGAAGAAATATGTTCAGAGGAAATAAGTTTGTTTATGACCACTACATTTTCAGTAAGGACATTTGCTTGAGGGGTTGAGAACTTTGGGTGCTGCATCATTAGTTAATTAATAAACAACATGACAAGTGATTCAACGTGGTTCCCCCTGGCTCTTGCCGAGTCAGCAGATATGATCCAAACTACTCAGTTGTTTACTTGAGAGGTCAAACCAGGTTTAAAGCAATTGAAGAATTACTTTCAGTGAGTGTCCTGTCTGGGTCACCTACAAACAGGCGTGCTCTCAGTGAAGCTGAGAAAGCACTGACCCAGTATAGACTGACGTGGAATCTGTTACGATGTATTATTATAGCTGATGGTGTTAAGAATATATGTGGATCAAAAAGAGGTTTAGTTGAACAAAGACCTGTATGCAGGCCGAGAAGCAACAGTTAGAACCCTGCGTGGAACAACTGATTGGTTCAGGATGGAGAAAGGAGTTTGACAGGGCGGTCTGCTGTCACCCTGCTTATTTAACCTGTACCCTGAGCACATCATGAGGAATGCCGGGCTGGATGAGTTACAAGCAGGAATCGAGACAGGCTGGAGAAACATCGACCTGTGGATATGTGGATGATATCACTCTAATGGCAGAAAGTGACATGGAACTAAAAATCCTCTTGCTGAGGGTGAAGGAGGAGAGTGAAAGAGCTGGCTTAAAACTAATTAAAAAGATGGAGATCATGGCATTTGGCCCCATTTCTTCATGGAAAATAGAAGGGGAAATGGGGGAAGTAGTGGCAGATTTTCTCTTCTTGGGCTCTGAAATCAGTGTGGATGGTGACTGCAGCCGTGAAGTCTGAAGACAATTGCTTCTGACAAAGCAAATGACAAACCTAGACAGGGAAGCTATGACAAACCTAGACAGTGTGTTGAAAAGCAGAGATGTTACTCTGCCAACAAAGGTCTGTATAGTCAAGGCTCTGGTCTTTCCAGTGGTCACATATGGTTGCGAAAGCTGGACTGTTAAGAAGGCAGAGCACTGAAAAACTGAAGCCTTCAAACTGTGGTGTTGGAGAAGACTCCTGAAAATCCCTTGGACAGCAAAGAGATCAATCCAGTCAATCCTAAGGGAAATCAACCCTGAGAACTCATTGGAAGGACTGATGCTGAGGCCCCAGTATTTTGGTCACCTGATGGAAACAGTGACTCATTGGATAAGACACTGATGCTGGGAAAGATTGAGGGCAGAAGGAGAAGAGGGTATGAGAGGATGCGATGGCTGAATGGCATCACTGATACAGTGGACATGAACTCAAGCAGACTTTGGGAGATGGTGAGGGACAGGAAGGCCTGGTGTGCTGCAGTCCATGGGGTCACAAAGAATTGGACATGACTGGGCAACTGAACAACAATAGCAAATAAGGATTCTCAAAAAAGTTATATCAGGCAACTGTAACCTTTATTGCATTTGGGTTTTTATTAACCCAAATGTCACAATTAATGGGACAGTATTAGGAATTTTTAATTTATATATTTTTAGGAAGTTGGATCTCTTTAGAAGTGCTCGGAGATTTAAATAATGATGGAAAATGGTTTGAGGATATAAGAAGCATTGTCACGAGCACGGAAAGCTTGCTATCATCCACAGTAGTTGCTTTAGGCTTTTGCATCTTTAACTATGTGAGGAGGCCTGACAAATAGCTAAGCAACGAAGAGAGGTGGAAGGCAAGGAGAAAGGGAAAGATATACCCAACTGAATGCAGAGTTCCATAGAACAGCAAGGAGATACCAGAAAGCCTTCTTAAGTCAACAGTGCAAAGAAATAAAGGAAAACAAGAATGGGAAGACTAGAGATCTCTCAAGAAAATTGGAGACACCAAGGGAATATTTCATGCAAAGATGAGCTCAGTAAGGATGGAAAAGGCAAGAACCTAACAGAAACAGAAGAGATTAAGAGGAGGTGGGACGAATACTGTCTGAGCCACCAGGAAAGATCACCTGGAGGAGAAAATGGCAACATGCTCCAATATTCTTGTCTGGAGAATTCCATGGACAGAGGAGTCTGGCAGGCTACTGTCTAAAGGGTTGCAAAGTGTCAGACATGACTGAAGCGACTTAGCATGGCAAGAATACACAGAAGAACTGTACAAAAAAGATCTTAATGACCAGGACAACCACGATGGTGTGGTCATTCATCTAGGGCCAGACATCCTGGGGTGTGAAGTCAAGTGGGCCTTAGGAAGCATCACTAAGAACAAAGCCAGTGAAGGTGATGGAATTCCAGCTGAGCTATTTCAGATCCTAAAAGATGGTGCTGTTGAAGTGCTACACTCAATATGTCAGCAAAATTCCCAAATTTGGAAAACTCAGTAGTGGCCACAGGCCTGGAAAAGGTCAATTTTTATACTAATCGCAAGGAAAGACAATGCCAAAGAATGTTCAAACTACCGTACAATTGTACTTATTTCACATGCTAGCAAGATAATGTTCAAAATGCTTCAAGCTAGGCTTCAACAGTACGTGAACCAAGAACTTCCAGAAGTACAGACTGGGTTTAGAAAAGACAGAGGAACCTGAGATCAAATTGCCAACCTCCATTGGATCACAGAACAAGCAAGGAATTCCAGAAAAACATCTACTTCGTTTGATTGATTATACTAAAGCCTTGATTGTGTGGATCACAACAAACTGTTGAAAATTCTTAAAGAGATGAGACTTTACCTGTCTCCTGAGAAACCTGTATGCAGGTGAAGAAGCAACAATTAGAACCAGACATGAAACAACAGACTAGTTCAAAATTGGGAAAGGAGTTTGTCAAGGCTGTATACTGTCACACTGCTTATTTAACTTCTATGTAAAATACACCATGTGAAATGCCAGGCTGGATGAGTTGCAAGCTGGAATCAAGATTGCAGGGAGAAATATCAACAACCTCATATGCAGATAATACCACTCTCATGGCAGAAAGTGGAAAGGAACCAAAGAATCTCTTGATGAGGGTGAAAGCAGAGAGTGAAAACGCTGGCTTAAAACTCAGCATTCAAAAAATGGGGATAATGGCATCCAGTCCCAATGCTTCATGACAAATAGATGGGTAAAAAGTAGAAACAGCGGCAGATTTTATTTTCTTGGTTTCCAGAATCACTGAGGACGGTGACTGCAGCCATGNTGAAAACGCTGGCTTAAAACTCAGCATTCAAAAAATGGGGATAATGGCATCCAGTCCCAATGCTTCATGACAAATAGATGGGTAAAAAGTAGAAACAGCGGCAGATTTTATTTTCTTGGTTTCCAGAATCACTGAGGACGGTGACTGCAGCCATGAAACGAAAAGATTCTTGCTCCTTGGAGGACAGCTATGACAAACCTAGAGTGCATATTCTGAAGCAGAAACATCACTTTGTGCACAGAGGTCCGTATAGCCAGTGCTGTGATTTTTCTGGTAGTCATGTGAGAGTTGGATCATAAAAAAGGCTGAGTGCTGAGGAATTAATGCTTTTGAGTTGTGGTGCTGGAGAAGGCTCTTCAGAGTCCCTTGAACAGCAAGGAGATTAAACCAGTCAATCCTGAAGGAAATCAGTCCTGGGTGTTCATTGGAAGGACTGATGCTGAAACTGAAGCTCCAATACTTTGGCCACCTGATACAAAGAGCCGACTCATTGGAAAAGACCCTGATGCTGGGAGGGATTGAGGACAGGAAGAGAAGGGATGACAGTCCAAACCTTCATTGCTTAGCAAAACAGTAAATTCTAGGTAACATAACAGATCTGCCAGAGAACAGAAATACTGTTAGCTCTTCTAGGACTTCGTTTAACTTCTAGAGTTTCCAACTCTTTAGAGAATCTAATAAGTTGGTGATAAGACTCTCTTGAACTGTGGTGCTGGAGAAGACTCTTGAGAGTCCCTTGGACAGCTGCTGCTGCTGCTGCTGCTGCTNTTATTAACTTTTTATTTTATATTGAAATATAGTTGATTTATAATGTTAATCTCAGGTATACAGCAAAGTGACTCATTTATCTGTGTGTATGTATCCATTCTGTTTCAGATTATTTTCTTATGTATGTTGTTACAGAATACTGAGTAGAGTTCCCTGTGCTATACAGTAGGTCCTGTTGACTATGTAATTTATTTGTAGTAGTGTGTATATATTTGAATCCCAAACTCCTAATTTATCCCTCTCTGCCACCTTTCTTCTTCAGTGATCATAAGTTTGTTTTCTACATCTGTGAGTCTTTTTCTGTTTTGTAAATAAGTTCATTTCTATCATTTCTTTTTTAGCTTCTATATGTAAGTGATATCATATGATATTTGTCTATATTCTGATTTATTTCACTTAATATGATACTTGTTATGTCCAACCATGCTGCTGCAGATGGTGGTATATCATTCTTCCTTATGGCTGTGTAGTATTCCATGTTATGTATTTCCTATTCTTGGTGTTAGGACAGTGTCTCAAAATGTCCAAGTGATTTCTTATATGACGCAATAGATATTTAGAACTCCCGAAGAATTAAAAAGGCCTGTATTAGAAGAGGTTAGTTAGGAACCCAGGGTATATGGGATAATAAGACCCTCACATTACAACAGGAAGCACCAGTAGTAGTGAAGCTTCTTTCTCTGTGTGCGCAGCGTGTAGCTTGGGCCATGTCGGTTCTGCAACCAGGGGTTGAACCTGGGCTGCAGCAGTGAGCGTGCTGGGTCCNCAGAACTCCCGAAGAATTAAAAAAGGCCTGTATTAGAAGAGGTTAGTTAAGAACCCAGGGTCTATGGGATAATGAAGCCCTCACATTACAATAGGAGGCACCAGTAGCAGTGAAGCTTCTTTCTCTGTTTGCGCAGCGTGTAGCTTGGGCCATGTCGGTTCTGCAACCAGGGGTTGAACCTGGGCTGCAGCAGTGAGCGTGCTGGGTCCTAACCACTAGACCAGCAGGGAACTCCCCGGGATACATATTTTTAAATTAATTTTTAATGGAGATAATTACCATTGGAGAAGGAAATGGGAGAAGGCGATGGCACCCCACTCCAGCACTCTTGCCTGGAAAACCCCGTGGATGGAGGAGCCTGGTGGGCTGCAGTCCATGGGGTCGCGAAGAGTCAGGCACGACTAAGCGACTTCACTTTCACTTTTCACTTTCATGCATTGGAGAAGAAAATGGCAACCCACTCCGGTGTTCTTGCCTGGAGAATCCCAGGGATGGGGGAGCCTGGTGGGCTGCTGTCTATGGGGTTGCATAGAATCAGACACGACTGAAGCGACTTAGCAGCAGCAGGAGAAGGAAATGGCAACCTACTCCAGTATTCTTGCCTAGAGACTCCCACGGACAGAGAAGCCTGGTGGGCTATAGTCCATAGGTTTGCAGAAAGGTGGATATGCCTGAGCGACTGTCACTCACTCATATAGTTGGAAGAATTAATGCAGAAAGATCCCATTAAACTCTAGGCCAATGCAGGAGACGTAAGAGACACAGCTTTGATCCACGGGTCGGGAAGATCCCCTGAAGGAGCTACCCACTCCAGTATTCTTGCCTGGAGAACCCCATGGCCAGAGGAGTCTGGCAGGCTACAGTCCCAGGGTCACAGAGAGTCAGACAGGACTGAAGCGACTTAGCATGCGTGCACATACCATTATACATTCCCACTAGTGATGTGTTAGTGATAATCTCACCTCATCTTCACCAGTGTTTGATATTGTCATTACTTTTTATCTGAGCCATTCTATTAAATCTGTACTGATACATCATTTTTAAAATTTAAGACTTTTTTAGAGGAGTTGAAACTTCACAGCAAAACTGAGGGGGAGTTACAGAGATTGCCGACACACTTCTCCCACCATACAGCCTTCCACATTGTCAGCACCGCCTATCAGAGCAGCAGATTTGTTGCAACTGACGAGTCTAGAGTGACCCATCATGATTATTCTAAGTCCATAGTCTGCATTGGGTCTCACTCTTGGTGGTGTACATTTGTGGGTTTGAATTAGTGTATAATGACCCATGCCCATCATTATGGCATCGTATAGGGCGTTTCTTACTAAGATATTCTGTGCTCCACACATTCGCCCATCCCCCAGCCCCAGCTGTTGGTGGGCGTGGTCCTTTTACTGTCTCTATATAGCTTGGCCTGTACAGAATGCCGCATAGTTGGAGTCATGCATTATGTAGCCTTTCACATTGGCTTCTTTGCTTAATAATGTGCTTTTGGGAGTCCTCCATGTCTTCAGTGGTCTAGCAGCTCGTTTCTTTTGAGTCGTGAAAAGTATGCCCTTGTACATAAGTTAGCCTTTCTTTTGATGACTGACGTATCGGTTGCTTCCCAGTTTTGACAGTTGTGAATAAAGCTGCTGTAAATATCCAGGCGTGGGCTTTTATGTGAGCGTAAGTTTTCAGCTCCCTTGGGTAAATACCAAGGAGTAGGATTGCTGGGTCACATGGTAAAAGTAAGCTTAGTTTGCAGGAAACTGCCGGTCTGCCGTGCAGAGTGGCTGTGCCACTGAGCATTCCAGTCAGTGATTAGCCCGCGTCTTCGCCAGAATTTGGTGGTGTCGGTGTTCTGGGGCTTGGCTTTCCTCGTAGATGGCCGGCACTATCTCCTTGTCTGTTTCCATTTTCCTGATGGCGTATGATGAGGAGCACTTTCTCATGTGCTTATCTGTCATCTGTATATCTTCTTTGGTAAGGTATCTGTTAAGGCCTTTGGCTCATTTTTTAAGAAGTTTGCTTGCTTTATTATTGATATTTGAGAGATCTTCATATATGCTGGGCAACACTCCTTTACCAGATATGTCGTTTATATATCTTTTCTCCTAGTCTGTGGCTTATCTTCTCATGTATTTGATCAATTTTTTAAATTGACATATAATTGATTTACAGGGTTGTATTAATGTCTCCTGTACAGCAAAGTGCTTTAGTTATACACTAATATACTTTTTAAAAATGTTCTTTTTCGTGACGGTTTGTCAGAGTATAGTTCTCTATGTTATGCGGTAGAACCATGTTGCCTGTGATCGCGTCTGTGATTTTTAGGCATCTTTTTTACCTTTAGGTCTTTGGGCCATTTTAAGTTTATTTTGTGTGTGGTGAGCGTGTTGTAACTTCATCAATTTACATGCACTGTCCAACTTTCCCAGCAGCATTTGCTGAAGAGACGGTCTCTTTCCAAACTGTCTGTAATTTATTATTAACTTGCTTTCAACAGTGCATAGCACAGTTCTTTCAGATACTAATATACTAAATATGACAGCATTTTCAAGATGTTTCTCACCACTGCTACCTGCTTTCTTGTGCCTTTAAGATGGGCAAATTAATTTGAAATTCCTATTAGGGACAGCCTTGAAGGGTAAAAAAAAATCACAGTAAGGTAACATGTGGCCTCTGTCGTGCTCTAAAGGAGGGATGTAGAGGTCTGCTGTCTTTATAATGGTGTATATTGGAAAGATTTGAGGGCTTACCCTTATTCGTTAGTCCTCATCAGAAAACTTTCCCTAGCTCTAAGCACACAATCCTCACAACAGGCACACAGCTTGCTTCCAGCTGTCACCTTGATTTGATTTATTCTCTAGGCACAGATCTGATTTTAGCTATATTCCATTTGAGATTAAAAATAAATTAAGATTCTGCTTCAGTCATATTAATTCATTTTAGGCTCTACATTTCTGGACCAAAATGTCTGTACTTTGTGAAGTAGACGTTTTAGCTGTAAAATAAAATGAACGCCGTAGATCGTAATAATTTGAAAGCATTTTGAATTTGGTTTTTGCTTCCAAATACTTCCTTCATTTTTGTTAATACTAACGTTTAACAACTACTGTGATGACTCAGAATCTGTTTAGTTTCATAATTCTTACAGTTCTGAAAGACTCTTATAAAGAGGAAAATGAAGAAAGGAACGTAATCTACATATATACAGTACCTGATTTCCTTCTAAGTCTTTATTTCTTAAAGTAGTTGAAATAATCTATATTAAATGTGTTCTCTTTTAGTATTGTACTTCTGCTAAGCCAAAAACAGGCCCTTGAAGAGCTGAAACAGTCAGTCCAGCAGCTGCGATGCACCGAGGCGAAGTTTACAGCCCAGAAAGAAATGCTGGAGCAAAAAGTGCAAGAAAATGACGGGAAAGAGCCACCTCCAGTAGTCAATTATGAAGAGGACGCACGATCAGTTACATCTATGGTAAGCCAGAGAGGAAGCAAATGAGAAAGCTGGAAGAGTTGTATATAGGTAATAAGTGAATACAAAAATTAATTTTGGTTGCTATAACAAGTTATTACTCTTGTTAATATGCAGGTCCTATTAAACTTGTGTGTAAATGCAAAATAAACTTGTCGGTCACCTCAGGTCACCTGGAGAGCACTTTCAGAAACCACCTGTAGAGTCAGAGGAAAAAGCTCTTCTCTTGCCTTTAAATCTGAAAACAAAGACTGCAGTTGTTTTTATTCCTGGGATACAGCAGGAAGGTAGGGTGTTATTCTTAAGGTAGAAATAAGAAACAGATATTTATTGATTTTTTCTTATTAAGAACAGTAGAAGTTTATCTGAGATTGATAATGTTTTTGTTGTTTTCACAATACAAAACATTGATTTTGCTTATAAAGATTTTTTCTAATAAATATCTTTTAACTACAATAAACACATTTAAGTCTAGCAACTAGTAATTCAACTTATTTTATGTAGATTTATTAACCGTTTAAGAATTTTTAGTGTAAATACTTTTTTTCTCTTCCTCTTCCTTTCCGCCTTCTTTCATCTTATGTTGGTGGTTTCTGTCAAGGGACAATTTTGACACCCACGAGTCATTTGGAAATATCTCTAGACATGTTTGATTTTCCCAGCTGGTGGATGCTCTTGGTATCTAGATGATAGAGGCCAGTGATGCTGCTAAATATCACACAATGCCCATCACAGCCCCTCTCTTCTTATTGCCAACAAAAAAATACTCAACCTCAAATATTAACAGAGCCAGGGTTGAAAAAGCCTGAGCTGTTTGCTTGTTTTTTTCTGTAACTAGATGCGGTCCATAAGTAGAACTATTATAGTTAATGATACTATAGATGATACTTGAATACTTTTTAGTTTATGTTATTCTAAATAGTACAATTTAATTGTTAAATGAATTCATAGGAAATGTCTCCGTAGGAAAAAAGATTGCATTTGAAATTTCCAGTTCCAGATAAATCTGGATATGAATATGAAGTATTTAAGTTAGTGTGATTATTGCAATTTTTAAATTAATTGAGCCATAATGATCTACGCAATACATTGTGAATTATAATTCTTTGCTCTCCTTTATTGTCCTGCCAAATAATAAGGATCTTACTGTATAGACCGAGGACCCTACTAGGTTAATTTTCTTATTTCATGACTTTTGGTAACTATCTGGTATGTCTTTTTTTTTTTTTTCTTCAGAGAAACTTGTGAAGGCCATTCTTTTGCTTGTCTCGCAAACCTTAGTAAAGCGTTTATTCTCTGAATATGGTTCATAATATTCCCTTGTCCCCATGTGGCTGTGGAAGTGGTTACTTCACAGCCTGATTTAATGGTAGATTGTCACTAAATGGTAACATATCCCCATTTTATAACTACAACTAAAATCTAGAGTTTGCAATTTAAAGTATAATGGTTCATTAAGTATTTCATTAAGCACTCATAATCCTTTAGTTTTATCTTTGATAATCATTGAAGAAGAGGTTTTCAATACATGAATAACTAGTGTTTAAAGAGTGTATATGATACCGCTTGTGATCCCGGTGGCGTCAGTGGTAAACCCTCCTGCCAGTGCAGGAGGAGCAGGAGCTGTGCTTGATTCCTGGGTGGGGAAGGCCCCCTGGAGGAGGGCACGGAGACCCCTCCAGTGTTCTTGCCTGGAGAATCCTGTGGACAGAGGAGCCTGGCTGGCAGTGGTCCACAGGGTCGCAGTGAATTGGACCCAACAAAGAGTCGGACACGACTGAGCGGCTGAACGGAACCGAACTGAAACACAACGTAATACAGGTTCAGAGACCAGACTGCTTTCCGGTGCTTTCAGACCTGCTCTGGTAGCCATTTTTAAATGATGATAATATCTTAGGAACTTTTAGAAAGTGATATCAGGTGTTTCAGTTTATTCAATTTATTTTAAGTAGCTGAAATGCTGTTTGTTTCTATACATCGTATCTATTCATTGAAGTAATGCCTGTAGTAAGTCTTTAAGGAATTTACAAAGAAATGCTGTGTGTAGTTTAAAGTAATAAAGTAACATTTTATAAATAAAACAGGACATTGCACCAATTGATGCCAATTAATGAGGTTCTACAGTATGTTTTATGAAACAAGTAAAAACTATTTTCAGTTTGTAGTTCTTACAACTAAATAAAACTCCCACATATACCGATGAAATTTTTGCATAATTCAGCCTTTCAGTAATAATTAGATTATAACTTCATTTTATTCAAAAAGTCAAAAAATTAAAACTATAAATGGTTTTACTCCAAATGTCTATTTAAGCATTATGAGTAATTTTACCAAAATCCTTGAAATTCAGGTAAGCAGGCCCATTGGTTTCTCCTCTTTATAAATTCTGTCTTTGTATTTCAATAAGGGAAATTTAGTTGAGTATTGGAAGAATTGGAAGAACTAAACTTTGAAGCATAATACAGTGAAAAATAGTAAAGCTTGGCTTAAATCCTATTTAAGAGTAGGTATTAACTGTTCTGTGCTATACTTGGTCTCTCAGTTGTGTCCGACTGTTTGTGACCCCGTGGACTGTAACCTGCCAGGCTCCTCTGTCCATGGGATTCTCCAGGCAGGAAAACCGGAGTGGGTTGCCATGCCCTCCTCCAGGGGATCTTCTCAGCCCAGGGATCAAGCCCAGGTCTCCTGCATTGCAGGTGGATTCTTTACCATCTGAGTCACCAGAGACGCACAAGAATACTGGAGTGAGTAGCCTGTCCCTTCTCCAGAGGATCTTCCCAGCCCAGGAGCTGAACCGAGGTCTCCTGCATTGCAGGTCAACTCTTTACTAGCTGAGCTGCCAGGGAAGCCCATTAACTATTATACATTCCCTAATTAATGGCAGTGTTAACCAAAATACAGACTCCTCAGCAGTGATTGCTTCTGTGGAAGAGCGTCCTTAAGGAACTATACTGCTGAGATGGGCCATGGATTGTATATTCTTAAAAAATTCCAAGAAGATTCAGATATCACGCTGAGAAGTCTCATTAGGCTGTTAGATATATTGACATTTATTTCAGCTTTGTAATTTTATGAAAATAAAGGCCCATCTGTTAATTTACAGAAATCTAAAAAATTGTGTAGGCAAGTAATATAAACATCTTTGCAGGAAAGCAAGAATGAAAGTCACTCAGTTGTGTCCAACTCTTTGTGACCCTAGGGACTGTCGCCCACCAGGCTCCCGTGTCCATGTAATTTTCCAGGCAAGAATACTGGAGTGGGTAGCCATTCCCTTCTCTAGGGGATCTTCCCGACCCAGGGGTTGAACCCGATTCTCCTTCATTGCTGGCCGATTCTTTACCATCTGAGTCACCAGGGAAGCTGATCCTCTAATGTTGTCTTTTTCACCTAAAGTCTAATTTTGGCCAAAATACCAAGGAGAAAATTATAAATATCAAGTATTGAAAAGTAAGGGCTTCCTTAGTAGCTAGGACAGTAGAGACCCTGCCTGCAAAGCAGGAGACGTGAGTTTGATCCCTGGAAAAAGAAATATCTACACACTGAGCATTCTTGCCTAGGGAACGTCGTGCACAGAGGAGCCTGGCAGGCTGCAGTCCGTGGAGTCACAAGGACTCTGACACGAGTGAGCAGCTAACACACAGCAAGCCAGCGTTGCACAGCGACTGTCTGTTATTTGTGGACAAGTCTGCTTCATTTATGCATTTAAAGCAGTATTTATTGATCACCTACTACGTGTCAAAGATATTTTTAGATACTTGTGATATCTCTTAGGAGTTACATTCTGTGTGAGTGGCACTTAATAAATAAACTATGTATTATATTGTACTTGTAACTGAATGAATGCTCAGTCGTGTTTGACTCTTTGTGACCCCATGGAGTCCCAGGCTCCTCCGTCCATGGGATTTTCTAAGCAATAGTACTGGAGTTGGTTGCCATTTCCTTCTGCAGGGGATCTTCCCTATCCAGGGATTGAACCTGAGTGTCCTGAATTATAGGCAGACACTTACTGTCTGAGCCACCAGAGAAGTCTGTATATTGTATTGGAAGATGCTAAATGCCAGGGCATAAAAACAAAGCAGGATAGGGGGTCGGGGGCCTAGTGGGTCAGAGGGTGGGATACAATTTTAAATGGAAATAANTCTTCAGAGAAACTTGTGAAGGCCATTCTTTTGCTTGTCTCGCAAACCTTAGTAAAGCGTTTATTCTCTGAATATGGTTCATAATATTCCCTTGTCCCCATGTGGCTGTGGAAGTGGTTACTTCATAGCCTGATTTAATGGTAGATTGTCACTAAATGGTAACATATCCCCATTTTATAACTACAACTAAAATCTAGAGTTTGCAATTTAAAATATAATGGTTCATTAAGTATTTCATTAAGCACTCATAATCCTTTAGTTTTATCTTTGATAATCATTGAAGAAGAGGTTTTCAATACATGAATAACTAGTGTTTAAAGAGTGTATATGATACCGCTTGTGATCCCGGTGGCGTCAGTGGTAAACCCTCCTGCCAGTGCAGGAGGAGCAGGAGCTGTGCTTGATTCCTGGGTGGGGAAGGCCCCCTGGAGGAGGGCACGGAGACCCCTCCAGTGTTCTTGCCTGGAGAATCCTGTGGACAGAGGAGCCTGGCTGGCAGTGGTCCACAGGGTCGCAGTGAATTGGACCCAACAAAGAGTCGGACACGACTGAGCGGCTGAACGGAACCGAACTGAAACACAACGTAATACAGGTTCAGAGACCAGACTGCTTTCCGGTGCTTTCAGACCTGCTCTGGTAGCCATTTTTAAATGATGATAATATCTTAGGAACTTNGGACACGACTGAGCGACTGAACGGAACCGAACTGAAACACAACGTGATACAGGTTCAGAGACCAGACTGCTTTCCGGTGCTTTCAGACCTGCTCTGGTAGCCATTTTTTAAATGATGATAATATCTTAGGAACTTTTAAAAAGTGATATCAGGTGTTTCAGTTTATTCAATTTATTTTAAGTAGCTGAAATGCTGTTTGTTTCTATACATCTTATCTATTCATTGAAGTAATGCCTGTAGTAAGTCTTTAAGGAATTTACAAAGAAATGCTGTGTGTAGTTTAAAGTAATAAAGTAACATTTTATAAATAAAACAGGACATTGCACCAATTGATGCCAATTAATGAGGTTCTACAGTATGTTTTATGAAACAAGTAAAAACTATTTTCAGTTTGTAGTTCTTACAACTAAATAAAACTCCCACATATACCGATGAAATTTTTGCATAATTCAGCCTTTCAGTAATAATTAGATTATAACTTCATTTTATTCAAAAAGTCAAAAAATTAAAACTATAAATGGTTTTACTCCAAATGTCTATTTAAGCATTATGAGTAATTTTACCAAAATGCTTGAAATTCAGGTAAGCAGGCCCATTGGTTTCTCCTCTTTATAAATTCTGTCTTTGTATTTCAATAAGGGAAATTTAGTTGAGTATTGGAAGAATTGGAAGAACTAAAATTTGAAGCATGATACAGTGAAAAATAGTAAAGCTTGGCTTAAATCCTATTTAAGAGTAGGTATTAACTGTTCTGTGCTATACTTGGTCTCTCAGTTGTGTCCGACTGTTTGTGACCCCGTGGACTGTAACCTGCCAGGCTCCTCTGTCCATGGGATTCTCCAGGCAGGAAAACCGGAGTGGGTTGCCATGCCCTCCTCCAGGGGATCTTCTCAGCCCAGGGATCAAGCCCAGGTCTCCTGCATTGCAGGTGGATTCTTTACCATCTGAGTCACCAGAGACGCACAAGAATACTGGAGTGAGTAGCCTGTCCTTTCTCCAGAGGATCTTCCCAGCCCAGGAGCTGAACCGAGGTCTCCTGCATTGCAGGTCAACTCTTTACTAGCTGAGCTGCCAGGGAAGCCCATTAACTATTATACATTCCCTAATTAATGGCAGTGTTAACCAAAATACAGACTCCTCAGCAGTGATTGCTTCTGTGGAAGAGCGTCCTTAAGGAACTATACTGCTGAGATGGGCCATGGATTGTATATTCTTAAAAAATTCCAAGAAGATTCAGATATCACGCTGAGAAGTCTCATTAGGCTGTTAGATATATTGACATTTATTTCAGCTTTGTAATTTTATGAAAATAAAGGCCCATCTGTTAATTTACAGAAATCTAAAAAATTGTGTAGGCAAGTAATATAAACATCTTTGCAGGAAAGCAAGAATGAAAGTCACTCAGTTGTGTCCAACTCTTTGTGACCCTAGGGACTGTCGCCCACCAGGCTCCCGTGTCCATGTAATTTTCCAGGCAAGAATACTGGAGTGGGTAGCCATTCCCTTCTCTAGGGGATCTTCCCGACCCAGGGGTTGAACCCGATTCTCCTTCATTGCTGGCCGATTCTTTACCATCTGAGTCACCAGGGAAGCTGATCCTCTAATGTTGTCTTTTTCACCTAAAGTCTAATTTTGGCCAAAATACCAAGGAGAAAATTATAAATATCAAGTATTGAAAAGTAAGGGCTTCCTTAGTAGCTAGGACAGTAGAGACCCTGCCTGCAAAGCAGGAGACGTGAGTTTGATCCCTGGAAAAAGAAATATCTACACACTGAGCATTCTTGCCTAGGGAACGTCGTGCACAGAGGAGCCTGGCAGGCTGCAGTCCGTGGAGTCACAAGGACTCTGACACGAGTGAGCAGCTAACACACAGCAAGCCAGCGTTGCACAGCGACTGTCTGTTATTTGTGGACAAGTCTGCTTCATTTATGCATTTAAAGCAGTATTTATTGATCACCTACTACGTGTCAAAGATATTTTTAGATACTTGTGATATCTCTTAGGAGTTACATTCTGTGTGAGTGGCACTTAATAAATAAACTATGTATTATATTGTACTTGTAACTGAATGAATGCTCAGTCGTGTTTGACTCTTTGTGACCCCATGGAGTCCCAGGCTCCTCCGTCCATGGGATTTTCTAAGCAATAGTACTGGAGTTGGTTGCCATTTCCTTCTGCAGGGGATCTTCCCTATCCAGGGATTGAACCTGAGTGTCCCGAATTATAGGCAGACACTTACTGTCTGAGCCACCAGAGAAGTCTGTATATTGTATTGGAAGATGCTAAATGCCAGGGCATAAAAACAAAGCAGGATAGGGGGTCGGGGGCCTAGTGGGTCAGAGGGTGGGATACAATTTTAAATGGAAATAAAGATAAGCATCTTTGAGAAAGTGACATTTTAATATTAACAATGTTCTTTTTAATGAAAAAAATGAAATAATAGGTAAATAGCCATCACAGACTCTCGGCTTGGTAGAAATTTCTTTCTGTATTATTTTTCTTAATTTTCGAAATTTGTGAAAACAACATATGCCGCTTTAATAACTACAAGTGAGTGAGTGTTATTAAATAAATACAATATATTCCTACTGCATAAAATAAAAATAGTAGATAAAATAAAATACCTCACAGTCCTGCTTAGCATTCTGAGGCATCCATCCAGTGATCGGTTTTTACCCAAGAAAGTGACACTTGAACAAAACCTTGAACTGGGAAGCTAGTAAACCGCTTAATTTCCGGGAGAAGAACATTCTAGTCAGAGGATGGGTTTATGTCACAGACAAAGGCAGGGACCTATCTGGCCTGTACAGTGAGGAGCTCTGGGCAGGGGGAAGGTGAGAGAACAGGGAATGAGTGAGAAGCGATGAGAGCAGGTCTCAGGCCCTGGGAGCATAATGAGGCTGCTGCTGCTGCTGCTGCTAAGTCTCTTCAGTTGTGTCCGACTCTGTGCGACCCCATGGACGGCAGCCCGCCAGGCTCCCCCGTCCCTGGGATTCTCCAGGCAGGAGCGCTGGAGCGGGTGCCATTGCCTTCTCCCGTGCATGAAAGTGAAAAGTGAAAGGGAGGTCACTCAGTCGTGTCCAACCCTCAGTGACGCTGTGACGGCAGCCCGCCAGGCTCCCCGTCCCTGGGATTCTCCAGGCGGGAGCGCTGGAGCGGGTGCCATTGCCTTCTCCGGTGTAATGGAGGGCATGTGTTTTCTCTGAATGGAAGGAGGGGCTGAGGGATGAGGAGCTTATGCCAGAAGATGGCACTGCTCTGACTTGTGATTTCAGTGACCGAGCTGTGTCAGTAATGTACTTACAGGTGATAAGGTTGGAAGAATGGGTTTTTGCCACACCCGGGTGGTAGAAGATGAGAGAGTGAGGATGGTGTCAAGGGAGGCAGTGAGAGGTGACTTGTTTCTGAGTATAGTTTGATGGTTGAAAGTGAAAGTGAAGTTGCTCATTCACGTCTGACTCTTTGCGACCCCATGGACTATATTATAGCCCACCAGGCTCCTCTGTCCATGGATTTCCCAGGCAAGTATACTGGAGTGGGTTGCCATTTCTTTCTCCAGGGGATCTTCACAACCCAGGGATCAAACCCAGGTCTCCTGCATTGCAAGCAGACACTTAACCGGCTGATTTCCTGTGGATTAAGTCTGGGGTGTGAGAGAGAGGAGTCAAGGACAATTTTAAGGCTTTGAGGAGGAGCTCTAGAGGAATAGCATTGGTTTCAAGTGCAGGGAAAGCCTTCACACAGAGCAGCCTTGATGAGGAAGAGCAAGGGTTCTGTTTGTCTTTTCAAAAAAGAAAGAAAGAAAAATTAAAAAGCACCCAGTGAGTGTGGAAATTTGGTAGTTCCAGAGCATGTTTTGGACTGGAGATAGACATTTGAGAGTTGCAGGCATCAAATGGTGTTTAAAACTATTTGACCATAGAAGGTCACCAAGTGAAAGAAGGCAGAGAAGAGGGAAGCAAGGGCTGCACTCTGGGGTGCTGCCAGTCAGATCCGGACCAGGAGCAGTCAGCGTGGACTGAGGAGGCGTGGGCAGTGAGGTGGCAGAGAGGCAAGAGTGTGGTGTCCTCGGAATACCTTCCAAGGAAAAAGGAGTTCTGTCATTCGGGACCTGCCAGGCTAGGGCACTTCCTGATTTGACTGTAGGACTTCGCTAAACTTTCTGTATCAAATGCCCAAGGGGAGAACTATAGCACAGAATGCTCTCTCTCTGGAAATACTGGTCCCATCCTTTCTCAATCCTTTTTTAGAGTATCCTGAAGGGACCACTGTGCAATGGAAACTGTACTTTGAGAAGTGAATTAGAAGACAAATCCTTTCTTATCTAGTTGAACTATTGACTGATTAAATGTGCTGTTAATGCTAAAGGCATTTTGGGTTGTTTAAATGCTCTATGGACCCAAGGCTTATTTTATCTTATTCTTCAATTTTAGCTCTGCAGGCAGAAGAATCTGCCTTTTGGGGCAGAGTAGAATGGTAAACTCTTTGTTGGCCGCCCTTGGATAATGATGGCAATACCAAGATTTCTAGTCCCTGACTAAACATTGCCTGACTTTACTCTTTCGCTTTTTCTCTCTCAATTTGTTAAAAAGTATTACATGATTGGTTTTAGCTATCTAGTTGTAGAACATAATAAGTTTTCAACCAGTGTCTGTTGAATTGATGAATTGCACTTCCTTTTTATTCCAGAGTAATCTAATTATTTTACTTTATAGCAGCATGTACATTAGGCCAAATATAATGATTTTTGTTCAATCTCCTTTAGATGTCAAATATAGCTAGGATTGATGGCACCATGGAATGAGTTCCTTTTGAATGTTTTTAGCTATACTGTAAGATAATTGCCTTCACTTTGATGCTTCTGAAGTTGTACATTTTAAGCCCTTTTACTAGCGTAATGCACAATATAAATTTATCTTCTCTATGTATTTTATTGATTTTGCTTAATTGAACAGCACTGTCAATAAAATCCTTTTTTGTTACATTTCAGCCAACAAAATCTCTTGCTTGTTGGCTGAATATTGCCTGCCATCATGACTCAGTGGTGTTCAGTGCATTTTCAGGTTTTATAGTTAGTCCCGGAGCTGGAATGCTGTCGATTGAGATATCATACTGACAGCATTATAGAAGCTTTGTCTGTTTGCATCATCAGGTGCATTTTCTTTCGTTAAACACAGAAGTTAAATGCTAATCCCAAGCCTCACTGTCGCGTGTGCCGAGCAAAGTGCCAGACCAAGGCCAGGGGCCTACGCTGAGCTCCGCCTCTGCTGTGGGGCTCTTGCGAGGCTACATAACCTTTCTGAGTTGGTTTTTTTTTTTCCTTAAAAGGAGCAAATGTGTACCCAACTTGTCTGCCAGGATTTCTGTGACACTGAAATGAGATTATGTAAATTATTTTGTTTTATGAAATACTGTTAAAACACGTTTCTATTTCATTTTTTTTCTGATTATGTACCTTAGTTCACATTTAAATTAATTTGTTAAGATACTTACTGAGTTCTTAATTATGAATTGTAGATATTTCTGTTGGATTATCTTTTGTATTTCTTATTTATGAAGGCAAACCTCGTAATTAATTTCTCTGAACGTGTAGAACATATGCACGCACGTGGTCTCAGTGTCCTTTTGTGAGTCCTCGGTGCCCTGCCTCAGAGGTGACTTTCCAGAAGCAGTGTATGCAGATATAAACATGGATTATATTACATGTTTTCTGCTCTTTTGACATAAATGGTAAAGCATGTAACAATACTGTTTACTTTTCTGCTTAATATATTTTAAGTATCATTTACAACAGTGAATATATACTTCTTTTTTTTATTTGTTTGTTCAACAAATATTTTTTCATGTCAGCTATCAGGTACCATTTTAAGTTCTGAGGATGCAGTAGTGAGCAAAATAAACTTTTTTTGTTCTCATGGACCTTGCACTCTTAACTGAAGCAGACAGACATATGTGTATATATATATATATATATATACACACACACACAGATATATATATGTAGTCAGGTGGTGATAAGTTCTTTGGAGAAAATAAAATGATGGAAGAAGAGGGTATGAAGGAGACAGACAGTAAATTTATATATATGTGTATATAGTGTCAGATGGTGGTAAGTTCTTTGGAGAAAAATGAAATGGGAAGGAAGAAGAGGGTGCTGGGAGGTGTTTTATATGGATGGTGGTCAAATATGGCCTCACTGATCAAGTGGCATTTGTGCAGAGATCTGAGATAACTAAGGAGCAGACGGTGGGCTTGCCTGGGGTGAGACTGGTTCAGGCAGGGGGGAAGCAGTGGGGAGGCTCTGGTGCAGGAGTTTGTCTCTTGCGCTGGTGGAGCACCCGGGAAGGCGGTGTGCTTGGAACAGAATGAAGAAGCAGGGGTGGGGTGGAGGAGTAGCAGGTGTTTAGATCACACAGTTGTGCAGACCATTGTGAGCACTGTGATGCTGACTCAGAAATAAGATTCTGAGCAAAGAATGACGTTTACATGGTTTACAATATTTTGTTATTATTAAGACAGCTTTGGTGAAATCCTATACTTTTTCTATGTATATAAATAGAGATTATATGTAAGATCCATTTTAGAGGGTTTTGTGCAGTTTATATAGGTTTAGATTTTACTCTAAAATAATTTAAAAGTTTCTTAATCTGAGAACAATGTAAGTTATGGACAGTAATTACTATATTAATATTGACATTAGTATTTCAGTCTTATAGATTAATAAATGCTTACTTTCAGCTTTCCTTTGGCATAGATTTTATCATGCTGATCTTTTACTAGCTCTCTGATGCTAAGTCACTTCGGTCGTGTCCGACTCTGTGTGACCCCATAGATGGCAACTGACCAGGCTCCTGTCCCTGGGATTCTCCAGGCAAGAACACTGGAGTGGGTTGCCATTTCCTTCTCCAATGCAGGAAAGTGAAAAGTCAAAGTGAAGTTGCTCAGTCATGTCCGACTCTTCGTGACTCCATGGACTGCAGCCTACCAGGCTCCTCTGCCCATGGGATTTTCCAGGCAAGAGTATTGGAGTGGGGTTTTATGAAATTATTAAATTCTCCAGTGGATTTGATACTTAAAGAGTATTTAGAGATACATGCTTTATGTTTATTTGATGGACAGATTTTTAATTTATAAAACAAAGATGTTAGGAGATGATAATGATTACATTATAAGAAATTTGTTGATTTTTCCAAATGATTCAGGTCAAGATTCCTTAACATCCTAACCATAGGGGAACCACCAATCAAAACCACAATGAGATATCACCTTACTCTGATCAGAATGGCCGTTATCAAAAGAACAATAGATAACAGTGTTTGGCAAGGGTGTGAATGGGCAGGAATGCTTCGGCACTGTTGGTGGGAATATTAATTGGTTCAGCCCCTATGGAAAACGGTATGGAGGTTCCTCAAAAAATTAAAGATAGAACTGCCACACAATTCAGTAATTCTATTTCTGTGTATTTATTCCAAAGGAAATGAAAACGTCTTCAGCCCATGTTCCTAGCAGCTTCCCAGGTGGCATGAGTGGTAAAGAGTCCGCCTGCCACTGCAGGAGACAGAGGACCCGTCCCTGGGTCGGGAAGCTCCCCTGGAGGAGGGCAGGGCAGCCCTCTCCAGTATCCCTGCCTGGAGAATCCCATGGGCAGAGGAGCCTGGCAGGCTGCAGTCCATGCGGTCGCACGGAGTCGGGCACGAGTGAGCAACTTTCCATGTAGCACGAAGGGTATAGAGAAAGATGTGGAAACTTGCGTCAAACTGTCATGACTTTCATTGTGTTTAAGTAGATTTCTACCTCCCCCCACCTTAGCTCAATTTCTTCATCTGTAAACTGCAGTTAGTGCGTGCCCTTTGAAGGACTGTTATCAGGACTAAACACGTGTCACAAAGGCAGAGGCGCTTTAGGGCCCTGGGCGGCCTTAGGGAGGAAGGTGCTTTAGGGCCCTGGGCGGGTTAGGGAGGAAGGCGCTTAGGGCCCTGGGCGGGTTAGGGAGGAAGGCGCTTAGGGCCCTGGGCGGGTTAGGGAGGAAGGCGCTTAGGGCCCTGGGCGGGTTAGGGAGGAAGGCGCTTAGGGCCCTGGGCGGGTTAGGGAGGAAGGCGCTTAGTGCACAGTCGGTTTTTGCCCCCTTTCTTTTCCTTCTTCTTCCTCTTTCTCATTTTCCTCTTCTTTTCTGTGTCTTGCACTTTGGTCCCTGTTTCTCCTCGTCCTTCCTTTGCCTTCTTAGTAAACACAGTCAGACAGCTTGCATGAATATTTATTGTGTGCCATGGATGGAGACATCCTAAAGTAAAACAAAGTCTCCGTACTGAAAAATCTACATTCAGCAGGCAGAAAGTTGTAATGAATAATTGATTAACGAGAAAACATCAGAGTTCAGGGCTATGATGAAATTGATCATTAATATTCCTCAGATTTTTGCCTTTACTCCAAGGCCTTCTTTTCTTTGTAATTATGTTATCTTTGGGCTTTGTTACCTTCTGTCATGATTTAAACGTTAACTTATGACCCCCATATCTACATGTCCAAGGAAGTTAGGAATACTGAAATATTTCTCAGACATAACAAATGAAAGCAGAGAAGTTAAGTGCAATATGCAGATTCACACAAAAAAGTTAAATTAATACAGATTTTAATTTATTGACAAATTCATTATTATTCATACACTAATTAGATTCATATTTGTGTATTTTTTTGGACTGTTTACTTATAGAAGTAGTGTTAACTGACATTCTCTGTTATTTAAAATTAAAAAAAATAGACTATCTCATGGTAGTTTAATGCAGCTACATTATTTGAAAAGACAGAGGAGAGATCTTATCATATGAAGAACAAAAAAGACTTTTAAGTACATGACCAATTATAATAATTGTGAATAATAAAATTGCTAATAGTTTCTATTGATCATGAATACATAATACATTATGTATTTTTTCCCATAATACATTAATAGTCTTGTGGGGGTTTTTTTGCACCCATTAAAAATAGGTCAGTCAAAAGCAACTACTTGGCATATCAACTTTGCATGTCATGTTTAGGACATTCTTTTAAATTTTAAAAATTAACTAATTTCCTTCAACCTGAAAAAGTTATTTCAGTCTCTACAACTTATTTGTTAATTCCTGTATTAAGTTGAATAGTATTTGTCTTAAAATTCATGTGAGAATATATCATCTTTTGATTTGAATTATAGGCAGACAGTTGACCTTGCATGTGGTAAGGAATTCATATATTTTTATGTCCAAAGCCTTTCATCTTAAATTTTGAAAATTATTTTATGACATATTAATTTCTTTAATTTAATTGAAGGATTTAATAAAGAAGATATGTGAATATTATGATTGATTGCTTCATTTGGTACCTAATGATAGTATTTTAAATCCTAATAAATTTTCTCTTCTGTTATAGTATTCTGTAGAAAATTATTTCTCAGTATTAATATTTAAAGTATTTAATATTTAACTCAAGTGTTAATTTTAAAAATCATTGTTTTATTGCAAATTCCAGGCAAATGATAAGATCTTGAACTAAAGAAGATTTTCTCTGTCAGAATATATCTAGAGATCTTTTATAGTAGAGGCTAATTCTTGCAGATACATTCTCAGACTTGCTTAAAAATCATTTAATCCTTGGAGGAGAGATAACTGTCAGAAAGAAATCATTTACACTCCTGCTGTGTATTTACTGTGTGGTAGGTGTTACAGGGGCTACGAGGGAAGGTAACAAATTCGGGTCCTTTCATCTGCCTTCGTTTCCAAACTTGAGTGCTTCCTCCATGGACAGCGTTTCTCCCTCCCTTTCTCTTTGGCACACAAGCCATAATTAACTAGCGCTTGCTGTCAGAGCGCTGCATCCTTCAGGTGTTTGGGGGCTGAAAAAAGTTTGAGGACTATTGGGCAAAGAATTTCGTCTTATAGAGCCCTTTTAGAGTTCTGAATGCCTCTCGTGAAAGTAGCATATTGCGCATTGTGAGATAATAAAGTGTGCCGCAGACCAAGGCTTGGGCACCAACCAGAGAGGCGCTCACCCTGAATGTGGGCAGTGCGAGCGTGTGAAAGGACCCTGTGAAGGAAGCCCTGATACAGGTAGGCAAGCTGCAGAGTGGGCATTGGTGTTAGAAAGGAACCTGAGAAATTAATATGGGCAGCGCGAGCGTGTGAAAGGGCCCTGCGAATGAAGCCCTAATACCGATAGGTAAGCTGGAGAGTGGGCTGGAGATGAATTTAGTTTCTTTCATAATTTTGTCTTTAAGCCTGTCCCTTTCCTTTTTCAGAAGTAGTTTAGGCTGAGAGAAGTGGGGGGGAAATTAGGATAGAGGAGAAAGCTAAAGGAAAAGGTCTTAAAATTTTGGGAAGGAGCACTGTCCTTTTTTCTGTGGTATAATCAGAAATGGTCGAGGGCTACAGGTGGAAGCACATGGGCTTAGCAGAGCAAGGAGCACGTGGGGCAGGTGGAGCAGAAAGGCAAGTGGTGGCTGGTTCAGAGGCCAGTGAGCAAAGGACTGAGAGCAGGGTTGGCCAAACAGGATCGGGTTGGTGAGGGAAAAGAAGACAAGAAAGGTAAAGAAGATGGCAGGTAAAGAACAGGAGGGAAACAAATGCAGAACAAGAGGTAAGTAAAGGAAAGAGTGGAAGGGTACTCGGAGAAAGGAGATGGCAGAGGACCGCTGACTGAAAATAAAATAAAAACATTTACTGAACCAAGCTAAGGGTGTCAGCATTTTGCTTTGTAGTTCAGAAATATCTAATATATGGATATGATTTGTGGTTCCAATACTTAAGAAACTTCATTCTTATATTTTCAAGTTTTACGTCAAGAGCCAAATTATAGTGATTGATTCCCAAAGGTTTTTATTGCATGGTATTTAATAAGAAAAAATGAAATGGAAAATTTTAACGTTTACCCACAAGTAGAAATAATTCAGTTCCAAATAATTAGTTCCTCCAAAGAGAAATATGTAGTTTATTGGTACAGGGTATGAGTGAGAATAGACCTCCATTATACCTACAGCTGCTTTGATTTGCTGTTACTTACATCATGGGTATTTGAGATAGCTTATGTTAACAGTGTGTAGTTGTTACAGATATCTGTACTTTGGATATTGTGAGCCTTTCTCATTTTTCTTATTTATAAAATATTTACAGTCTTTGCATGTATTAATTTCCAACGCAGGTAAATTAGTAGCAAAGAAGACTGTGAGATAACTCTTTCTGCTCACTCATGGTTGGAGATATAAGAGGGAATTCAAATCAGCATGAAAATTCTCACTGAGACCCTTTGTTGTCCTCCCTTTGTGCATAGTAGAAAATGCATAGAATTTTTCTGTAACCATAGATTGTTTATATCACATTTGATTATGCTTGCAATAATTTAATTCCTGAGTTTACAACTAATAAAAACTAATTGAACATGAGACCCCACGTTTTGATCAGGCAGTGTTTTCTGATATGATGCAGTGAGTGTTTTATATCGTCCTTTATTCGTATAGTTGTCTTGGTATATTAAAAGTGTATTTAATCAGGAAGGCGCTTTGCCAGTCTCGTCTGGTGATGATGAAGCCCCTTTGGTCCCTTGTTTTCCGATGTCCCTAGTGATGCAGACAGGCTGTTGTTTCGAGCATGGTGATTCTTACTCTCCGCTGTCTCTTTAGCTCACCAAGAGAAAGTACCTTTCTGCTTCCTAGCGTTTCACGACAGCATCCAACTTAGAGGTCTCATTATAATTTAGTGGTTGCATGTTATAATTTGAGAATTGTGCTGAGGAATGAAATTGTATCTATTTTGAAAGATAGACTGTGCTTTTAAAGTGATGAAATAATTTGTGTAGATACTTAAGATACTTGGTATGTGAGGAGTAAAACAAGCATGGACTAGCCATGCTGTGAAGAGAATGCTGGTGTGTTGTTTTCCATAGGAATCTGAAAGCCTAATTTAGCTTTTCTTTGCCATTCCTTGTAGAACTTCTTGGATGGTTTTTAGGGATGTTGCTCTTTCCTGTCTCCCAGTGTCAGAGTGAGAGGCAGCTTGACTTCTTGCTGGGGGGCTGTATCGCTATCCCCAGTGACTGGGGATTAGAATGCTAAAAAGCAAAGAACACGAGGAAATCTTCCTGCGTCCCCTCCTGTTTCCGCAGAATTCCTCGGCTGATTGACAGGAAGTGAAAAAGAGCTGTTGTTGCAAGCTTCAGCTGTATCACTTCTAAAAACGGCAGCCTAGTAGAATGACCATGACTAGGGGTCTGAAAATTGCAGAGACAGTGATGTCACCAACATTAGATAATCAGGTTTTGTTTTAGATTGTTTGCCAAAAAGACTGTTAACTTCGGGGATTTGTAATTTTCACATCACAAGGCTTTTTGTATACATTTCAAATTTCCTCATTTACATACTTGTGTCATTCTCTCATTCAATTCCGGCCTTAGTCCTCAGAGTATTTGAGGTAGCTAATGATAATGATATTCAGAAAAATATAAATAAAAAATAAAATCAGAACCAGAAAAAAGGGAGGTTGTAACAGGGGTGTTAAGACTGGAGGGAAACTATGTCGATTATGACATGCTTAGTTACTACAGGGAGGTCGACTTCCCTTTCACGTCTCACCTTCATGCATTGGAGAAGGAAATGGCAGCCCACTCCAGTGTTCTTGCCTGGAGAACCCCGGGGATGGGGCGCCTGGTGCGCTGCCGTCTGTGGGGTCGCACAGAGTCGGATGCGACTGAGGCGACAGCGGCGGCAGCAGCAGCAGCAGTCACTACAGTGGGGCTATTATTTTGTCGCTGAGCTTCCCAAAGGCCAAAATGAAAAAGAAGATAAAGTGAGTAGTTGCTGTTAAGGAAAGGAAAGCGTGTCACATTGCAGGGCAGCCGAGCTTCCTGCTGTATTTAGCTCTGATTGAATTCCTTACTGGAGGCTTTAGCACTGACTTCTGCTGTGACAGTGCCCTTGACGATATCACTACAGCTCATGCTGGGAAGAGATTCATAAGGCCGTCTCTTTCAGAATCTAGAATCCCTCATGGAAGTGGAGGCCAAAACATCAGAATCAGCCCATGGATGTCTAAAAATACAGCTGTCTATAAATTGAGTCTATCCAGGAATATAATCTCGATTTAGAATAATTCATGAGCTGTGTGTACTTCTAATGACTCAGTACCATTTTTCTCAGCTGCAGTTAGATTATGCGGTGAATGATTATTTTCCCTGGAAAAAGTTTTCAACTGCAGGTATCCTATACATGTTTGCACGTAGATCTGTAAGGTTAGAAGGACTTACTAGTAAATTAGCTTATGTTTAAACATTTTGTGAAGACCTATATATTCTTTGAGAGTTATTGGAAATATTTTATGTGTTTAAAATAATTTTGATATGTTTGTGAAAACAAAGCTCCTATAAAATTGTCTAAAGCTTGTCCTTTGTTAGGGCTAGAAACTATTACTGATGATTTAAAAGGAAATTGTCTGTGTTAAACTTCAATTTTTACTTGCAGTGTTCAAGATAAATTGATGTCTCACTGTTTACAAGGTGATCATTCTTAATTTAACTTGGTAGTTTTTTGTTATTGGCTTTATGTATAATCACTCTATAGATTTTAAAGATAAGTAAAGAATTCTGAAAATCTTGCTGTTATTTGAAATGTTCCATCTTGGAGGATTTTTCTGGAGAGATTTTTTTTACTGTCTATTACAATTGAAAATTTAAAATTTCCTGAAAGATTATTCTTTTAGAGACAGTGGATTTGACTCATTGACACTTGGCTAGTTAAAGCCTCGTACATTAGGTTGCTCTAATATGTTCCTTCAGGAAAATTACCAAAAGAAACTGGCTGACTGCATGCTAGACAAAAATGCTGTCCCTGAGAAGCAGCCTCCAAGGAGGCAGTGACTCGCCCTACAGGTGAGAGCGTTGGAACTTGGAGAGAGAAGGAATTTGACCAGAATCAAAGTGGCAGATTCAGGCTCAGAATTTCCTGTCTAAATTCTCAGCATTGTTGCTGGTTTACAAAGCCAGCAGACTTGTAGTCAGAGAGAATTTAGTTCAGATCCTCTCTATGCTGTTAAAGATATGACCGTATGCGAAGTCACACAGCCTTTCTGAGGTGAATATCCTTACTTGTAAAATGTACCAAGTCATAGAAATCTCATAGAATGGTTTTGAAAATTAATGAGGTAATGTTTTAAAAAATGTTTATTTAGCACAGTACCTGGCATATATCTAATAAAAGGTAGCTATAAAGAGAGAAAAAGTTGCCATGATGTATTCTCAATGTGATTTTTCAGTATATTCATGTTGGAAGGTATATTCTATATAAACATATTAAAAATTTTTTTTTGTAGTATAATAGCTAAAGATAAGAAATTACCAGCAGGTGGAGCTCAGTGTCAGAGAAACTAATTTCTGAAATTGAGCTATTTTTTAACCTTACATTTTAAAAATAATATAAATGCATACAGTTTTGAAATTTATATGTGAAGGTTTTCTATTTTTAGCATGCCTACCAAAAGTCATCACCCTGCCAGCTGGTTCTTGAATATGTAACAGCAGTGCTTTGGTTATTCATATTATCTAAAATTCTTTGTTATTTCTGGTATTATATAATGGGTGACAGTTATTTGCCTAAAGAAGACGTACTTAAAATGAAGTTTGTTTAAGAGACTGACTTAGAATTTGATCATTTCATTCATATTTGGACTGAATCTCGTATTTCAGACCTGCCACTCTTACAGTAGTCCACTTCTTAGTAAATGGTGTCACCTTTAATCAGCTGCTAAAGCCAAAAATCGTGGGCAGCACCCTGTGTTCACACTTCAGAAACCTCGCATCCACTCTGTCCGTCAGTTCTCGTGGTGTTGCCTCCAGAATACACCCTGCTCTGGGGTCTCGTCCGCCCCTTCCCCAGGGCCACCCTGCGAAGGCGCTGTGTAAGCTGCAGCCCAGCCTGCTCCCGTGTCCTCGCCTCCCACACTTCTGTCTCCCATGCTGTGGCTGTGGTCTTGGGTCTCTCCTGCGTATATGCTCCGGGGGCAGCCCCGTGGAATTAGAACGAGGCTTCTCAGCACAGCCGAAATTGCACGGGCGGGTCCCTGCTGGCCTCCTCTGAGCAGAGCCGCCCACCCCTTCCCATCCCCTGCTGTCTGGCCTTCCCGATTCTGTTTGTCCTTTGATCAGGTCACGCTGCTTCCCATCTCAGCGTTTTTCTGTTTCCTCCTTCTTTAGAGGAAGAACTCTTTTAATCATTTCAACTCAAATGTCACTCTGAGACACCGCTCTGACTACTCTGGATATAACGGGCTCTTTTCCCGCCTCTCTACACCTTGCCATGACGGTTCATCTCACCACGCTTCTCCACATCTTACATGGCACTTCTAGAGTCTTTGCTGCTACTGCAACTATCTGCTGGCTAATGTTTACTACATGGTAGGTTTTTTCTAGGGCTTTCCAGGTGACACTGTGTGAAAGTCATTCACTTGTGTCCAGCTCTTTGTGACCCCATGGACTCTACAGTCCATGGGATTCTCCAGGCCAGAATACTGGAATGGGTTGCCTTTCCCTTCTCCAGGGGATCTTTGCATCCCAGGGATCGAACCTGTCTCCAGCCTTGCAGGCAGATTCTTTACTGGCTGAGCCTCCAGGGAAGCCCCCAGATGGTACTGCTGCTGCTAAGTCACTTCAGACTCTGTGCGACCCCATACATGGTAGCCCACCAGGCTTCCCCAACCCTGGGATTCTGCAGGCAAGAACACTGGAGTGGGTCCAGATGGCACTAGTAGTAAAGAAACCGCCTGCCAGTGCAGGAGACATGTGACTCAGGTTCGACTCCTGGGTCAGGAAGATCCCATGGAGGAGGGCATGGCGACCACTCCAGTATCCTTGCGAGAGAATCCCATGGACAGGAGAGCCTGGTGGGCTATGGTCCTTAGGAACACAAAGAGTCAGGCATGATGAAGTGACAGCATGCACTCACAGGTTTCTTCTATGCGTTTCTGTGCATTAAATACTTTAAAATGTGTATTTATATGTTATTAATTCATTTACCTATGGAATTTTATTACATACCTATCTATGATTTTGGTGTCTATTTTTTTCACTATAGTCTCTGCTGGACCCCCAATCTGTAGCTCCACAAAGATAGGCACTTTCATTTTGTTTACTGTGAATTCCATGGCCTTGAGCAGTACTTGGCAAATAGAGGAGACTTAGTAAATGTTTTTTGAATATTGGGCAGGCTATTAGAATTCATAATAATAAATAGAATCGTCCAATATTTAAGTAAAAAAATATTCTAGAGGAAAGGGAATCGTTTCTAAGGAAAGAATCACGCCTAACTGATAATTCTTAGAGTTCTTTTTTATGAAAGGAATGGAGAACAGAAAATCATCTACTTAGGTTTTAGGCAAGACTTGGCAACGTTCTTTACTAAAGATTATTGCATATTAAGTCACCACTGGGTGGGAAATATACTTTTAGCACTGGCCCAACAAAAGGTTTAAACTCAGAAATCAGAAGATAGGAATAAATAGGTATTTCTTTAACTGGAAAATGTAAAAATCAAGGTGGTGTTGTTCAGTTGCTGAGTCATGTCCAACTCTTTGTGTCGCTATGGACTGCAGCGCGAGAGGCTTCTGTGTCCCTTACTATCTCCCAGGGTTTGCTTAAATTCATGTCCATTTAGTTGGTGATGCTATTTAACCATCTCATCCTCTGCCGCCCCCCTCTCTTCCTGCCCTGAGTCTTTCTCAGCATCAGAGTCTTTTTCCAATGAGTTAGCTCTTTGCATCAGTTAGCCAAAAGCATTGGAGCTTCAGCTTTAGTATCAAGCCTTCCAGTGAATATTCAGGGTTGATTTCTGTTAAGATTGACTGATTGGATCTCCTTGCAGTCCAAGGGACTGTCAAGAATCTTCTCCAGCACCACAGTTCAAACGCATCAATACTTCAGCTTCAACTGAAGAATTATTGTCCAACTCTCACATCCATGCATGACCACTGGAAAAACCGTGGCTTTGACCAGACAGACCTTTGTTGGCAAAGATATCTCTGTTTTTTAAATACACTGTCTAGGTTTGTCATAGATTTTCTTCCAAGGAGCAAGTGTCTTTTAATTTCCTGGCTGACGTCACCATCTGCAGTGATTTTGGAGCCCAGGAAAATAAAATCTGTCATTGCTTCCATTTTTTCCCCTTCTGTTTGCTATAAAATGATGGGACTGGCTGCCATGATCTTAGTTTTTTGAATGTTGAGTTTTAAGCCAGCCTTTTCACTCTCATCTTTCACCCTCATCAGGAAGCTCTTTAGTTCCTCTTCACTTTCTGCCATTAGAATGGTATTAACATACCTAGCTATTAATAATCCTACCGGTTACAGGTTGAATTGTTTCCTCAAAAAGATACTTTGAAATCCCAATACCTGGTTCTTGTGAATATGGCTTTAATTGGAAATAGTGTCTGTAGATGAAATCAAGTTAAGATGAGGTTATTAGAGTAGGCTCTGATTCAGTATGACTGACACCCTTGGGAGTAGATAGACTGACATACAGGGCATATAGCCATGTGAAGATGGAGGCAGAGGTAGGAGTTATCCTGCTACAAGCAGAGGATTGACTGGGGCTCCCAGAAGCTGCGAGAGCAAGGAAGGTTACTTCCTTAGAGGTTTTGGGGAGCATGACGTTGTCAGAACCTTGAGTTCAGACTTGCAGCCTCTAGAATTGTGAGAAAATAGATTTCTTTTCCTTTAAGCCACCAGTTTGTGGTTTTTGTTAGCAGCAGACCTCAGACACTGATATAACATCCGTAGTGCTTATTACCTTTAGAAGTGACCTGAAAGACGACCTGGTGAGGTTTCTTGTTGTTGTTTAGGCAGCTAAGTCGTGTCTGACTCTTTTGTGACCCCATGGATTGTAGTCCGCCAGGCTCCTCTGTCCATGGGATTTCCCAGGCAAAAATATTGGAGTGGGTTGCCTTTTCCTTCTCCAGGGGATCTTCCTGACCCAGGGGTCGAACCCACATCTCCTATGTCTCCTGCATTGATAGGCAGGATTCTTTACTGCTGAGCCCCCAGGGATGCCCAGTGAAGTAAATAGATGACATAAAATTTTTCTAATTGTGAAGATGAAAAGTAATGGTTACAGATGATCACAGGAGAAATAACTGAATTAGCTTTTTTTCCTGTGCTAGACCAAGAGGCAAGAAATCTATCTAGCTTCTCTAGAGTTTATATTCCTTGACTGTGAACATTAATTTTGATTTATTTTATCTCCAAGATTGTTTTAAGATTTAAAGTTTTGTGATTTTATGAGCCTGTGAATTTATATGCCAAGCATCTTGTAAATGCTCAGTGAATATTGAAACAATAAATAAAACCTACAGGAAATAAAGAAAGGTAGGAAAATACAAGTAAATCTTTGTAGGTGTAAAACTATAAATTATATTTTTAAAATGGTCTAGGGAAAAGGTGAGGCAAAGGAAAGAAAATTGAGAATCAAAATTCATTGTTTCTTGAGTGTGTCAGCATATAGCAAAAAGAAAATTAATAAATTGCTAATATACCCTTTGAGGCTCTGTTTTGGCAACAGAATACTTTCAGTGAGCTGGAGCAGAGATTTAACCTGAGAAGCGTAGTATAAGTTAATTGTATAGATTTTTGGAGTAGAGTTGCTGGGACTTGAATTCTGAGTTAACCGAATATTGGCTGTATGACTTAGGGCAAGTTAGTTAACCTTTCTGTGCCTCTGTTTTCTCCTCTATAACCTAAGGTTTGTGATTAGAACCTGTCTCATAATGTTACCATGGGGTATTAAGTGAGATTTCCGTTCAGATCAGTTGCTCAGTCCTGTCCGACTCTTTGCGACCCCATGAATCGCAGCACGCCAGGCCTCCCTTTCCATCACCATCTCCCGGAGTTCACTCAAACTCACGTCCATCGAGTTGGTGATGCCATCCAGCCATTTCATCCTCTGTCATCCCCTTCTCCTTCTGCCCCCAACCCCTCCCAGCATCAGGGTCTTTTCCAGTGAGTCAGTTCTTTGCATGAAGTGGCCAAAGTACTGGAGTTTCAGCTTGGGCATCAATCCTTCCCATGACCATCCAGGACTGATCTCCTTTAGGGTGGACTGATTGGATTTCGTTTCAGTCCAAGGGACTCTCAAGAGTCTTCTCCAACACCACAGTTCAAAGGCATTAATTCTTCGGTGCTCAACCCACTCCAGTACTCTTGCCTGGAAACTCCCATGGATGGAGGAGCCTGGTGGGCTGCCGTCCGTGGGGTCGCTAAGAGTCGGACACGACTGAGTGACTTCCCTTTCACTTTAAACTTCCATGCATTGGAGAAGGAAATGGCAACCCACTCCATTGTTCTTGCCTGGAGAATACCAGGGGCGGAAGAACCTGATGGGCTGCTGTGTATGGGGTCACACAGAGTCGGACACGATTGAAGTGACTTAGCAGCAGCAGCAGCAGCAGCAGCAGCAGCAGCAGCAGCTTTCTTTATAGTCTTAACTCTCACAATCTTCCATACATGACCACTGGAAAAACCATAGCCTTGACTAGATGGACCTTTGTTGGCAAAGCAATGTCTCTGCTTTTTAATATGCTGTCTAGGTTGGTCATAGCTTTTATTCCAAGGAGTGTCTTTTAATTTCATGGCTGCAGTCACCATCTGCAATGATTTTGGAGCTGAAAAAAATAAATTTGGTCACTATTTCCACTGTTTCCCATCTATTTGCCATGAAGTGATGGAACTGGATGCCATGCTGTTAGTTTTTTGAATATTGAGTTTTAAGCCAGCTTTTTCATTCTTCCTGTTTCACTTTCATCAAGAGGCTCTTCATTTTCTCTTTGCTTTCTGACGTAAGGGTGGTGTCATCTATGTATCTGAGGTTATTGATATTTCTCCTGGAAATCTTGATTCCAGCTTGTGCTGAGATAATCTACCAAGAATGTTTTAAAGAAAGTCTAGCTCATAAAAGGCTCCCATCCTATGTTGTCTATTATTATTCATTAATTGTAACATTTTATTAAGTTACTCTCAAAATATAAAATGAGGCTTTTCCCTAATGGACATGATATAAAAATGAATGATTGTTGCAACAGCAGAATCAAAGTGTGTGTGTGTTTAGACTAGAGAAATAGATGGAATTATACAGGAGATACCTCTTTTTCTGTTTTTTAAGTGCATGGCATTGAAAAAGGAAGCAAAGGATTTAAAGAAAGAGACTTCATGTCAGAATTGTGAGCTAGGAAAGTTTTATTGAATAAGACTTTTGTATAATTAGTTTCTCTTGCTTTTTCCCTTTTTTTTTTTAATTTGTTTTAAAAAAAAGTTTCTTGAACCTTGGCCTGTTTTAAAGAATGTTCTGCACAGTATCTGAATGTGGAATCTGGCATCTAGCAGAAGCACGGTGCCTTCTTCTGAAGAAATGAATGAATAGAACAAGGGTTTATGTAGCAGTGAACAAATTAGTATAAAACAGAGTAACAAAATAGCCTTATTTTCAAATTAAACGTTTGTGGTGGTAAGTATCCTGAGCATGATATTGCTTCTCCAGCCCTTTCACCTCATTGTATATTGTTAAGCTCAACATATTTCTGTACAGATATATTTAGTTTCTTTTTAGACCTTAAAGATTATTTTTGTGTGTAATTTAGATTCTTTCTCTTTGAATGAGATGAATTACAAAGTATTGGAGAATTATCCCTTCTTGAAATCAATTAAAATACACTGGGTTGAGAAAGACCTTTTAAGAAGGCTTTTTGCAAGATTTTTGTTTCAAGCCATGCTTGAAAGTTTGGCCTGTTCTCCGATATCTCAAGATCCAAGTTTCTAAAGCAGACGACGTCTACCGGTTGTTTGGAGAGGAGACGGGTATTTTTATTTTAAACGGTCCGTTGCAGCGTGGGTTTGCGTCTGAAACAGTGGCCCAGCCTGTGGCCCAGTCCTTCCGTTCCGTTCGTGGCCTGTGTGGGCCCTCGCCCCCGGGAGCTGAGCGTCAGACCTCCGCGCCCACGGCGGGAGACGGTGCCCGGCGGCAGAGCCCGAGGTCCCGCGCCGGCTGCCGGCTGCGGGGAGGCCGGGGAAGGCGCCTCCCGCGAGCCCTCGGCGGAGGCCGGCCATGGAGAGGAGCCGTCGGGGCTCGCAGGGCGAGGGCGCGCCGGAGGCTGCCTGTGACCCGCAGCCCCGTGAGCCCTACGGGCCCGGGGAGGGCTCCGCGGCCTCCTGCCCGTCCACCTCGGAGGCCAGGAGGGAGCAGGTACGGCGGCCCGGGGCCTCCGCCACCGCGGCGCCCGGAGGGTGAGGCAGGCGTCCCGGCAGGGCCTGCCAGCCGCGCGCCGGGTGTCCGTCCGTCTCCTCTCAGACCTGAGGGAGGCGTGCGCTCTGCGCTGCCACAGCCTGGGGAGAGGCCGCCCTGCGGCGCCTGAGGAGAATCAAGGGCAGAGGCAGGCGCCCTGGGGAGGAGAGAGGCCGCGAGGCAGGCGCCCTGGGGACGAGAGAGGCCGCCCTGAGGCCGTCTGAGGAGAAGCAGCCTCGGTTTAACCGCGGTGACGGGTTACGGTTTCTCTCCAGATTTCAGTTTCCTTATTGGCTGGTGAGCCCAGTTTGACCCTCTTCCTTTCAATTTCTGTCAGCAGGGGGAAATAATATTTTCCTGGGATGGTGTTGAGTGATCGTGACGATGCCTGGGGCCGCTTTGCACTGTGGTGTGTGACTGTATAGTTCAGGGCTACTGTTGCCATCGGTTCTCCTGTTTTAATTCAGTTATCTGGAACACACACTAATATTTTAGGATTTTAGTGCCTGTCATTTCTATATAAGAATGGGGTCCCGTCTTAAATTTGTTAGTTAATGCATATGTTTACATGCTCTTTTCCAGTTTAAATTTAATTGCCTGCCTCCCGCAAGTCTCTCAGTTAATGACCCTGTATTTTAGGCTGTCAGTCTTCTAGATTCGCTACATTAAGAAAAGTAAATTCTGGCCTTCAGATAAGAATGGGAAATGTCCAGAAGGAACATTCAATGATTATGTAGCTTCATATAGTTTTTCTTTTATATTTGAAGAGAATTTAATAGACATAATTTCTGTTTTAATGTTACAAAATTTGTGGTTAAGTTATGGTGTTTTAAATACTGGTGTCTTAGAGTCATTTATAAAAATCATTTCTTATATTAGTAAGTTTTATATTACCTTGATTTAAGGAGTCTTAAAAATGTTAGAGGACGTAGAATCTATTGGTGTCATCCTGTCTAATCTGTCATTTTATATATAACAATGTCTCTGAAGACTGAGGTAATTAGTGACTCATGTAGCTAGCTAGTGACTTGTACAGCTGTAATTTTCTGTAGCTTTAAGGTAAAGTCTTGCTTCCTTTTCACTTTTCTCTTCCTGATATATTTTTATGATCCTTATTTGATATTTTTCTGTACTTCTACTTTTTGTGTATCTCATTACTATTTTTGCAAAACAGACTTATGCTCTGTATTTCTTGTTCTGAAATTGTTTAATCCTCTTAATTTTTTATTTTTTTCTTTTGTGTCAGCTCTGCTGCATGTTTTCAAAATAAAGTAGAAAAGATTAAAGTTTTATTATTAGCTATTATATAAATTTCTGCATCATCATTTTATCATCGTATTACATCATTCTGCATTACTCCTACATTATCTTAAGGCACATAGAATAAGAGTTTTTGTCTTGATGGCTATCAGACACCATCCTCAGGTAGATATTCTGTATAGATATGCACACTATCTTCAAATATTTATTGAACTCTCATACCTGTGAACATCCATCTATAACTATGATGATTTGTTTTTGGTTATTAGCCAATGCTGGCCTAAATATAATGGGACTTTTTAGCTTATGATAAATCTGTAAATATATGTTTAAGCGCTTAAACATTTATTCAGTCTTGTTTAGTCAGATGTTACTACATCCACTCAGAAACACACATATTCAGATTCATTTATATTAGCTTATGTGATGATCCGTACCTGAATTGATCAAAGGAGGGTTCTGTATTCTTATGAAGTCACTGTGTGCTGTGCTGTGCTTAGTCGTTCGGTCGTGTCTGACTCTTTTTGACCCCATGGACTGTAGCCTGCCAGACTCCTCTGTCCATGGGATTCTCCGGGCAAGAATACTGGAATGGGTTGCCATGCCCTCCTCCAAGGGACTTCCCTATCCAGGGATAGAACCCAGGTCTCCTGCATTGCAGGTGGATTCTTCACCGTCTGAACCACCAGGAAAGGCCAAGTAAACTGGAGTGGGTAGCCTGTTATTCAGAGGATCTTTCCAACCCAGGAATCGAACCAAAGTCTCTTGCATTGCAGGTAGATCTTTACCCACTGAGCTACCAGGAGGCCTGTGGAGTCAGTGTTTATCCTCATTTCATGGGGATGTTCTGACCTCTTTCATTTTTACTCTCTGTTATTATTTTATGATGTTTTCAGTGAATCTTTATCACCATAAGATGTATACTGAGTAATGAGGGCTAATTTTAGGCAGGAGCCATTCTTTTTACTGGAAACTCAGATGCTGGTGACAGGTGCAAGCCTGCTTCATCTTCTTTGCTGAGCTTTGCTGCCATGTTGCTTTCTCCAGCCGTCTTCTCCCTCTGTCAGTTAGTGTGTCATATTCACTCTGTGTTATCTATGGCACGTTCATTCTTTACCTTATTTTCACTTTCCCAAAGCATCCGCAGACAACTCTGCACTTTCTAACACTTCTTTACTGTGCCCCCTGGAATCTCACTCTGGTAAGCACGCTTCCTTTTCAAGAAATTCATCCTCTCATATCAGTATAACGCAGTGTTAAGAAATGTTCACAAGTATTACCTTTTTTATTCTTTCACTTTATGTGAAAGCCTCTGTGCTGTCAAGGCTTTTGGGGTTTGGTTGTACTATATATTTACTTGTTCTTTGAAGTAATTTTTTCATTAATTACTGAATTCTTTTGTGTTTCTGGTTATTCCTAATCATTTATCAAAGAATAAGTGTTCTGTGGTTCATTGTCTCTTTTTCTATCCGTAGCCATTTGGGATGACTTTAGCATTCATGTGTAAGTTCCATCCAAAATCGTAGTTTCTATGTTCATCAGTCTAAAAATAGTACTGATTGAGGTCTGATAGCTGGTAAGCAAGTTTAGGTCAAGAGTCTTTCTTAAAGGTGGAAGAGGGCTCTTAGACCCTTGTTCCTCTCGAGTTTCTGGTATCAACTCTGGGCTGCTTACTTTATAGACTTCTTGTTTTATAAGAAACACAAACCCTGATTTGGTTAGCTTTAGACGTGTTTTTGAATGCAGTTCTGAGTGGAAGATTAAGATTTTAGTGAAAATAGAAAATGTAGCATAGCACAAAGCTGCTATTGTTATTGTTATTATTTGTTTATATATTTGTATGTTTGAGAAGGTTCTAGCTTCCACAGGAGCTTTTGTGGCACTGAGGTTATTAAAATAGGAGAATTTAATTCATCAATAGGTGTTATTGATTCTAATATTAAAGAATCTGGCTATCACATTTTGTTTTCATAAATACCTCTATTTTGAAAGCATGGTAATTTACCTTGCCCCCACCTTCCTAGTTTTTGGTTGAATTATTAGGAAGACTTAATTGCCTGTGTAGCTTTACAGCATATTACATGATGTTTTAAAGTTATATACATATTTCAGTGCTTGGTGATATGATAATATGAATGAAAGTAGTTAATTTGCTGAGTTCTTGAGATTTATTGTAGGACTTAATCTTTTTCATGAGGACAAAAGCAAAGTTTTAAAGATTTTATGGGCTTTTATATATATTAAGGGAAAACAGGGTCATTGTACATATTTCAGATTGTCCATGCTAATTTTATAGTTTTAGGTTATTGCTTTATATTCTCAATTTCTAATTTCTGAACAAGATTTATTCTAGGTATGAATGATGTGATTTTTATGGCGTCTGCCTTGGAAGCATACATCTGTTAAGACCAGTTTTGCTTGTTTCTTAAGGGGATGAGAGAGGGTGGCAGTAGTAGCACGTGTGGTCAAAACTGTAAAATAAACCAAAAGGAAGAGTGATAGATGAATAATTTAGACTCTGTAGCTAGTCATTTAGCCAAATAATCCCTAGAATCTTTACAGCTTGCTCTTTATAATGCTTTTCTATGTACTAAAAATATTACTTACATAAAACTTTATTCTGATTAAGAACCATTCCTATAGATATCTGAGAACATTGGATATATGTTGAAAATTCATCCCAAAGTACTCTAGGACCCCAGAGATTACAGATGAAAGAGAAATGGGATGAGATGTTTTTTAGCTTCTTTTACTCAATCACAGCAGATAAAGTATTTCTACATTTCTAATTTTATACAGGTATATATCCTTCAGTAATTAGTAAAGTCCACGTCTGTTGTTTTGTTTGTAGTAGCAAGAAAGCATTGGCTACCTTAAAGCTTCTTCCTCTCCCTGTACCCCACCCCCTTGCCCAAATCTTGAATTAAGAAAGCACACAAAAGTAGATTACTCTGTTCTAGGATATGTTGCACTGATCAATCTAGATGGTGATAGGACCAAGAGAAAATATTTCATCAAATAAAGCTAAGTCTTATAAGTCAATTCTTGTAGAAGTTTCTAGGTAGAATCTAGACATCATTTGAGCTACTGTTTACTGGAATTCCAGAAATCCTTGGTTACATGGTTTATCTATTGCATTATTCAATAATGGAAGGTTAGCTTTTGTGTTTCATTTATATTAATGGAAATAAGATACACAAGCAGCTTATGGAATTGAGCTTGTAAAAATTATAGCTGCTTTTTTTATTATTTTTATTTTTTTCCTTTTAATACTTTATTCTATTTTACAGTACTGTATTGGTTTTGCCATACATCGACATGACTCATCCACAGATGTACACGATCTCCCCATGCCAAAGCCCCCTCCCAGCTCCCTCCCCACCCCACCTCCCCGGATCATCCCGTACACCAGCCCCAAGCATCCTGTATCCTGCATTGAACATAGACTGGTGCTTCATTTCTTATATGATAGTATACATGTTTCTGTGTCATTCTCCCAAATCATCCCACCCTCTCCCTCTCCCCCAGCTGTCAAAAGTCCATTCTATACTTTTGTGTCTCCTATATTGTCTCATTTACAGGGTCATCATTACCATCTTCCTAAATTCCATATATATGTGTCAGTATACTGTATTGGTGTTTTTCTTTCTGGCTTACTTCACTCTGTATAATCGGCTCCAGTTTCATCCATCTCATTAGAACTGAGTCAAACTTATTCTTTTTAAGGGCTGAGTAATACTCCATTGTGTATATGTACCACAGCTTTCTTATCCAATCATCTGTTGATGGACATCTGGGTTGTTTCCATGTCCTGGCAATTATAAATAATGCTGCAATGAACATTGGGGTACATGTGTCTCTTTCAATTCGGGTTTCCTCGGTGTGTATGCCCAGCAGTGGGATTGCTGGGTCATAGGGCAGTTCTATTTGCAATTTTTTAAGGAATCTCCACACTGCCCTCCATAGTGGCTGTACTAGTTTGCATTCCCACCAACAGTGTAAGAGGGTTCCCTTTTCTCCACATCCTCTCCAGCACTTATTGCTTGTAGACTTTTGGATCGCAGCCATTCTGACTGGTGTGAAGTGGTACCTCATTGTGGTCTTGATTTGCATTTCTCTGATAATGAGTGATGTTGAGCATCTTTTCATGTGTTTGTTAGCCATCTGTATGTCTTCTTTGGAGAAATGCCTGTTTAGATCTTTGGCCCATTTTTTGATTGGATCGTTTATTTTTCTGGAGTTGAGCTGCATAAGTTGCTTGTAAATTTTTGAGATCAGTTGTTTGTCAGTTGCTTCATTTGCTATTGTTTTCTCCCATTCAGAAGGCTGTCTTTTCACCTTACTTATAGTTTCCTTTGTTGTGCAGAAGCTTTTAATTTTAATTAGATCCCATTTGTTTATTTTCGCTTTTATTTCCAGTTTACTGGGCGGTGGGTCATAGAGGATCCTACTGTGATGTATGTCGGAGAGTGTTTTGCCTATGTTCTCCTCAAGGAGTTTTATAGTTTCTGGTCTTACGTTTAGATCTTTAATCCATTTTGAGTTTATTTTTGTGTGTGGAGTTAGAAAGTGATCTAGTTTCATTCTTTTACAAGTGGTTGACCAGTTTTCCCAGCACCACCTGTTAAAGAGACTGTCTTTACTCCATTGTATGTTCTTGCCTCCTTTGTCGAAGATAAGGTATCCATAAGTGTGTGGATTTATCTCAGGGCTTTCTATTTTGTTCCATTGATCTATATTTCTGTCTTTGTGCCAGTACCATACTGTCTTAATGACTGTGGCTTTGTAGTAGAGCCTGAAGTCAGGCAAGTTGATTCCTCCAGTTCCATTCTTCTTTCTCAAGATTGCTTTTGCTATTCGCGGCTTTTTGTGTTTCCATACAAATCTTGAGATTATTTGTTCTAGTTCTGTGAAAAATACTGTTGGTAGCTTGATGGGGATTGCATTGAATCTGTAGATTGCTTTGGGTAGTATACTCATTTTCACTATATTAACTCTTCCGATCCACGAACATGGAATATTTCTCCATCTGTTAGTGTCCTCTTTGATTTCTTTTATCAGTGTTTTAAAGTTTTCGATATATAGATCTTTAGTTTCTTTAGGTAGGTATACTCCTAAGTATTTTATTCTTTTGGTTGCAATGGTGAATGGAATTGTTTCCTTAATTTCTTTTTCTACTTTCTCATTATTAGTGTATAGGAATGCAAGGGATTTCTGAGTGTTGATTTTATATCCTGCAACTTTACTATATTCATTGATTAGCTCTAGTAGTTTTCTGGTTGAGTCTTTAGGATTTTCTATGTAGAGGAGCATGTCATCTGCAAACAGTGAGAGTTTTACTTCTTCTTTTCCAATTTGGATTCCTCTTATTTCTTTTTCTGCTCTGATTGCTGTGGCCAGAACTTCCAGAACTATATTGAATAATAGTGGTGAAAGTGGGCACCCTTGTCTTGTTCCTGACTTTAGGGGAAATGCTTTTAGTTTTTCACCGTTGAGGATAATGTTTGCTGTGGGTTTGTCATATATAGCTTTTATTATGTTGAGGTACATTCCTTCTATTCCTGCTTTCTGGAGAGCTTTTATCATAAATGGATGTTGAATTTTGTCAAAGGCCTTCTCTGCATCTATTGAGATAATCATATGATTTTTATTTTTCAGTTTATTAATGTGGTGAATTACGTTGATTGATTTGCGGATATTGAAGAATCCTTGCATCCCTGGGATAAAGCCCACTTGGTCGTGGTGTATGATCTTTTTAATGTGTTGTTGGATTCTGATTGCTAGGATTTTGTTAAGAATTTTTGCATCTATGTTCATCAGTGATATTGGCCTATAGTTTTCTTTTTTTGTGGCATCCTTGTCTGGTTTTGGTATTAGGGTGATGGTGGCCTCATAGAATGAGTTTGGTAGTTTTCCTTCCTCTGCAATTTTCTGGAATAGTTTCAGTAAGATAGGTGTTAGTTCTTCTCGAAATTTTTGGTAGAATTCAGCTGTGAAGCCGTCTGGACCTGGGCTTTTGTTAGCTGGAAGATTTCTGATTACAGTTTCAATTTCCATGCTTGTGATGGGTCTATTAAGATTTTCTATTTCTTCCTGGTTCAGTTTTGGAAAGTTGTACTTTTCTAAGAATTTGTCCATTTCTTCCAAGTTGTCCATTTTGTTGGCATATAATTGCTGATAGTAGTCTCTTATGATTCTTTGTATTTCTGTGTTGTCAGTCGTGATCTCTCCATTCTCATTTCTCATTTTGTTGATTTGATTTTTTTCTCTTTGTTTCTTGATGAGTCTGGCTAATGGTTTGTCAATTTTATTTATCCTTTCAAAGAACCAGCTTTTTGCTTTGTTGATTTTTGCTATGGTCTCTTTTGTTTCTTTAGCATTTATTTCTGCCCTAATTTTTACAATTTCTTTCCTTCTACTAACTCTGGGGTTCTCTATTTCTTCCTTTTCTAGTTGCTTTAGGTGTAGAGTTAGGTTATTTATTTGACTTTTTTCTTGTTTCTTGAGGTATGCCTGCATTGCTATGAATTTTCCTCTTAGCACTGCTTTTATAGTGTCCCACAGGTTTTGTGTAGTTGTGTTTTCATTTTCATTCGTTTCTATGCATATTTTGATTTCTTTTTTTATTTCTTCTGTGATTTGTTGATTATTCAGAAGGCTGTTGTTCAGCCTCCAGATGTTGGAGTTTTTAGTAGTTTTTCTCCTGTAGTTGAGATCTAGCCTTAGTGCATTATGGTCAGAGAAGATGCTTGGAATAATTTCGATTTTTTTGAATTTATCCAGGTTTGCTTTATGACCCAGGATGTGATCTATCCTGGAAAAGGTTCCATGTGCACTTGAGAAAAAGGTGAAATTCATTGTTTTGGGGTGAAATGTCCTATAGATATCAATTAGGTCTAACTGGTCTATTGTATCATTTAAAGTTTGCGTTTCTTTGTTAATTTTCTGTTTAGTTGATCTGTCCATAGGTGTGAGTGGGGTATTAAAGTCTCCCACTATTATTGTGTTATTATTAATTTCCCCTTTCATGCTTGTTAGTAATTGTCTTATATATTGCGGTGCTCCTATGTTGGGTGCATATATATTTATAATTGTTATATCTTCTTCTTGGATTGATCCTTTAATCATTATGTAGTGGCCTTCTTTGTCCCTTTTCACAGCCTTTGTTTTAAAGTCTATTTTGTCGGATATGAGTACTGCTACTCCTGCTTTCTTTTGGTCTCTATTTGCATGGAATATCTTTTTCCAGCCCTTCACTTTCAATCTGTATGTGTCTGTGGTTTTGAGGTGGGTCTCTTGTAGGCAGCATATATAGGGATCTTGCTTTTGTATCCATTCAGCCAGTCTTTGCCTTTTGGTTGGGGCATTCAACCCATTTACATTTAAGGTAATTATTGATAAGTATGCTCCTGTTGCCATTAACTTTGTTGTTTTGAGTTCGGATTTATACGCTCTTTTTGTGTTTCCTGTCTAAAGTTTATCCTTTAGGATTTGTTGGAGAGCTGGTTTGGTTGTGCTGAATTCTCTCAGCTTTTGCTTGTCTGTAAAGCTTTTTATTTCTCCTTCATATTTGAATGAGATCCTTGCTGGGTACAGTAGTCTTGGCTGTAGATTATTATCTTTCATCACTTTAAGTATGTCTTGCCATTCCCTCCTGGCCTGGAGAGTTTCTATTGAAAGATCTGCAGTAATTCTTATGGGGATCCCCTTGTGTGTTATTTGTTGTTTTTCCCTTGCTGCTTTTAATATTTGTTCTTTGTGTTTGGCCTTTGTTAATTTGATTAATATATGTCTTGGGGTGTTTCGCCTTGGGTTTATTCTGTTTGGCACTCTCTGGGTTTCTTGGACTTGGGTGATTATTTCCTTCCCCATTTTAGGGAAGTTTTCAACTATTATCTCCTCCAATATTTTCTCGTGGTCTTTCTTTTTGTCTTCTTCTTCTGGGACTCCTATAATTCGAATGTTGGAGCGTTTCACATTGTCCTGTAGGTCTCTGAGGTTGTCCTCATTTCTTTTAATTCGTTTTTCTTTTTCCCTTACTGATTCATTTATTTCTACCATTCTATCCTCTATTTCACTTATCCTATCTTCTGCTTCCATTATTCTACTATTTGTTGCCTCCAGGGCGTTTCTGATCTCATTGATTGCATTATTCATTAGTTGATGACTCTTTTTTATTTCTTCTAGGTCCTTGTTAAGCCTTTCTTGCATCTTCTCAATCCTTGACTCCAGGCTATTTATCTGTGATTCCATTTTGATTTCAAGATTTTGGATCATTCTCACTATCAAAATTCGGAATTCTTTCTCAGGTAGATTCCCTACCTCCTCCTCCTTTACTTGGTTTGGTGGGCATTTCTCCAGTTCCTTTACCTGCTGGGTATTCCTCTGTTTTTTCATCTTGGTTATATTGTTGCGTTTGGGGTGGCCTTTCTATATTCTGGGAATTTGTGGAGTTCTCTTTATTATTGATCTTCCTCCCTGTGTGTGGGGTTGTATCAGTGGCTTGTCCAGGTTTCTTGATTGGGGAGGCTTGTGTTGGAGTTCTGGTGGGTGGAGCTGGAATTCTTCTCTCTGGAGTGCTGTGATGTGTCTAGTAATAGGTTATGAGTCAGTGGCTTTGGAGTATTTTCAGTTGCCTATATATTGAAGCTCAGGGGCGTGTTCTTATGTTGCTGGAGAATTTGCGTGGTATATCTTGCTCTGGGACTTGTTGGCCCTTGGGTGGTGCTCAGTTTCAGTGTAGGTATGAAGGCGTTTGATGAGCTCCTACTTGATAATGTTTCCTATATTCAGGAATTCTCTGATGCTCTTGGGATTTGGACTTGAGCCTCCTGATTTTGGTTTTCAGCTTTACTTTTACAATAGCCTCATGACTTCTCCGTCTATACAGCACTGATGTTAATACATCTAGGTTCAAGATGGTAGTTTTATCCACCTTTAGGGTCCCCCCTAGAGGATCACTGAGTTTCTTGGGGGAGAGTGGAGGGAGGGGGTAGTTAGAGATGACTGGAATGGGATGAGATGGAATCAGAAGAGGAGAGAGCAAGCTAGGCTGTGACCGCTTTCTTGTGTGCGCTCCACAGTCTGGATCTCTCAGAGGTGGTCAGAGATTTATACCGGGAAGAGGAGAGGGATGGAGAAGACAGAGGTGGTCAGGGGGGTAAAAGAGGGAGATGAAAAGGAGGGATACAAAAAGGAGGGATACAGATCCAGCCAGTAACCAGTTCACTGAGTGTTCTCCGCCTTCTGGAACACACAAAGATTCTTAGAGTTGTGTAAAGAGAAGGAGGGGGCGGTAGGAGAGAGAGGCCACCTGGTGGAGAAAAAAGAGAGTCTGATGGAGGAGAGAGGGGTCAGGCCGGTTATCTCGCACTCATGTGAAGTTGGGTACTGAAGATTAGGTTTTTAACTGTACAAAATTGGTAACAAATACCAAAATGCAAAGATTAAGAATCCGTAGTAGAGATTAGATTTTCAAAAATAAAATATTAATGGAAAGAAGAAGGAGAGAAAAGAGGAGATAAAGAAAGAAAGAAAGAAAACAGGAAGAGAAAAGGGAGGAAAAAAAAAAAAGGAAAAAAGAATTTAAATAAAAAAATAAAAAAAGCCACCTTTATTATAAAACGGCAGCAGCCTTCACCTCAAGAAGGCTATATACGGTGTTTGCTTTAAAACTAGGGTGGTTTTTTTTTTTTTAATTTTTCAAAAGTAATAATAGTTTATAAAAATAATATTTAGGGATATAGAGGACTTAAAAATTTAAGATAGTTTTAAAAAAAAAAAAAAAGGGGGGGACGGAAAAGAAGAAAAAAAATTTTTTTCTATTCAAAAAAAGAAGAAAAAAAATTTTTTTAAAGTCTTTTAAAAGAAAAGAAAAAAAAAAAGAAAGGAAAAAAAAAATCAGGTTTCCACATCGACCCTCCCTCCCCCTCATTTAAAAAAAAAAAAATTCGTAAAAGTTGTAAAATTATATTTGGCGCTTTCTCTGGCGTTGTGCTCTGTGTGGGGTTGCTACCAAGGCAGTTCCCTCTGTTTGATTTCCTGTTTGCTGGTCTCTTCCGTGTCTGATTTCAGTCGACGCAGGGATGGAGGTGGTGGACGGGGCCTGTCCTGAGCTTCATGCACCTCCCGGGTCTGAGCCACTCCGTTTCGGCTCAGGAAGCCCCCGGGGCGCAGATTTGGCTGGTCCTGCGCTCTGTTCCCTTCCCAAGTCCGAGTAGCTAGGGAGTTGGGCGGGCGCAATTGCCTCGATTTCTGGGCTTTTCGTGCTGCTCAGATTTCTGGGAGCGCCAGTGGGGCTCCTCAGGCAGATGATGATTGTCCAGAGCGCCCCAGCAGGCTTAGTTAGTAAAGAAACCTGCTTAATTCTCTTGCGCCGCCGGACTCCAGAGGGGGATGGTCGCAGATGGTCTGCGACCGACCGGCTATTGCCACTCGGTCCTTTGTTCTGTGCGCGGGACTGTCGCGAGCCTTCCGCGTGGTGGTTATTATCTCCCAGTCTGGTGCCAGTCCATGCCAGACTGCCCTGGCCTCGCACGGACCCGAGTCTGGCCGCGTTACGACCCGATTCTCGTGAAAATCCCCGAAGTCTGCTTTTCCCCGCGGTCCCCCTGCCAGAAAACTGCGGCTGGCGGGTCGCGGCTGGCAGGTCCCGTTCCTCCCTGCACAGCCCCGTTCGCCGGTGCCGGGGGCGGGCGCTTGCGCTGCCTATCCGCCGGGGACCCGCTGCTGGATTCGTATTCCCTTGGTTTTAATCACCCATTTTTCCTTCCTGTCCTGTTGCCGTCCGTGCTTCCCAGGTTCGACCTATACACGGCTGTGTGAGAGTTTCCTGGAGATTGGAGCTCTCTCTTCTTAACAGTCTCTTCCCGGGACAGGCTTCCCTTCCCGGGACGGGGCTCCCTCCCTACCTCCTTTGTCTTTTTTCTCGTCCCTTAGATTTGTTCCTACCTGTTTTTGTAGCCGATGATCTGCTTTGCTGGATGCCTGATGTCCTCTGCCAGCATTCAGAAGTTGTTTTGTGGAGTTTATTCAGCTTGAAATGTTCTTTTGATGAAGTAGCGAGGGAGGGAGTGTTCTCCCCGTCCTATTCCTCCGCCATCTTTTCTCCTCCTCTTTTTTTTTTTTTTTTTTTTAATCTAAAGGGAAGGTCACCAAGAATGGCTGGCCAGAAAGAAATGAAGACTATTATGATTTGCTTATCATGGGCTCTCTATCAATGAGGGGAACAGCAATAGAGCAAAGAATAGCTGTAAAAAGTGGTAGGAAAACTACTGCTTGTTTTAAAAGTAAGTAAGTAAAGTCGCTCAGTCGTGTCTGACTCTTTGCGACCCCATGGACTGTAGCCTACCAGGCTCCTCCCTCCATGGGATTCTCCAGGCAAGAATACTAGAGTGGGTTGCCATTGCCTTCTCCAGGGGATCTTCCCGACCCAGGGATCGAACCCGGGTCTCCTGCATTCCAGGTAGACACTTTAACCTCTGAGCCACCAGGGAAGCCCTGTTTTAAAATTAATTTGCTACTTAATCACAAATCTCTGCTGTTATTCATCTTTGAAATAAACATAGACTGCTTATCATAAACATAAAAATTTTGAGGTCCACACTTGGTTGACTGTTCATATAAGCATTAACATCTAACAGATTTTGAATAGATGTTAATGTTTATATTTTATCAATCATTATAGACTTCTCTGTCTAAGGCAGAGAAGCAAGTATGATTTTTAGGGGGTGGTCAGTGGGCAGGAAAGATGACTGACTGGCTTTGTGGAATGAGTGACAGGGAGAGATAGAGGTGGGGTGGGGGGTGGCCACCGACAGGTGATGGGGGTCATACTGGCTCCGCCCACCTAGTGCTCTGAGCAGGGGGACCACCAGGCCGTGGGAGGACTGAGTTCAGTGTGAGATATTCACAGCCCGAGGGGTCCTGAACTTCTTGTGGAGATGAGTAGCTGCAGTTTGGAATGTCCTTCTGAAGCTGGAGATGAAGACTTGAAAGTGGCCAGTGTAATTAAAGAGGAAGATAAAAAAAAGAATAAAGTAGGGTAATTTGAAAGATAGAAGAACAAAGGAGTAGACAGTTCAGTGGAGAGACAGACAAGACTGAAAACCTTTCTGTGGCTTTGGCAGCTCAAGGTTCTCAGTGAGCTCAGAGGGAACGTACGTGCTGTGGAGTGCGCAGGGAGAAAGTCGGGTTGCAGTAGACACAGGAGTGAATGGGTGAAGAAGTGGGGTTTCAGCTGAGGAAACGGTTTCAGAATATTGAAGGATACGATGTATTCCAGATTGGGTTCAGACTGAAGGACTTTAGACACTTACTTGGGCTTCCCTGGTAGCTCAGACAGTAAAGAATCCGCCTGCAGTGCTAGAGACCTGGAGTTTGATCCTTGGGTCAGGAAGATTCCCCTGGAGAGGCAAATGGCAACGCACTCCAGTGTTCTTGTCTGGAGAATCCTATGGACAAAGCAGCCTGGTGGGCTACAGTCCATGGGGTCACAGAGAGTCGGACGTGACTGAGCGACTTCCACTTTACCTCCCAGAGTCTGAGTTTCCTAAAGAAAGGTTGGCGATTTGAATCTGGAACACAGGAGACAGTTTTGTCTTGATTACAACAGAATCAGTAAAGCTTCCACAGGAGGAGGAGTTTTTTGTGTGTTTTTCCCCCAGCCCCTCAGTGATAGCTCCCTAGAGCTTGTATTACTGTCTGGAACGTTGTAGTCAACAAACATTATCTAAAAAAGGAGAGAGATCACACAGGAAAATGGTAGAGTTTGAGGAGAAGGCTCAGACCAGAAGCTTGGGGAACCTGAGGAGGATGGGGCAAATAAGGCTCACAGCGGAGACAGGAATGACAAGAGAGGAAACTGGAGTCACCCAAAGGAGCATTTTGGGAAAGGAGCCACCAGTGAGATGCAGAGGCTGAGAGACCTTACTTTCGTCTTCTGTGCCATGTTGCCAGCCACCACTTTTTTTACTGGCTTCAAAAAAGACCTGGCTTTAGCTTTTCTGGGTCAGAAGTCCAGGCCTGGCCCGACTCCTTGCTCAGGATTTCATTAAAGTCAGGTTGTTTGCTGGCTATCTTCTCACGTGAAGCTTGCGGGTCTGCCTCAAGCTCCTGAGGTTGTGGCGAAAGTCAGTTCCTTGCATTTGAGGATGGAGGCCCTCATTTGCCTGCTGGCTTTCACCTGGGGGCTAGTTTTAGCTCATAGAGGCCACCAGAATACTTTGCTGTATAATCCCCTCTGGCAGTGGAGGATTCATCACACTGAATCTCTGTTAAGCTTTAAATCTCTGCCTTCAGGGAGACGCCAGTCTCTTTCAAGGTCAGGCACACTCAGAATATTCTCCCTTTTTAAAAATCAACGGTGTCATGTTCACATAACCTAATTGTGGAACAAACTCCACCGTGTTCACTGTCCTAGTGATCATGCAGGGTGAGCACACCAAGAGATGGGGATTTTAGAGACCGTTTGAGAAATCTGCCTTCCCCAGGGCTCAAGTAAAATGAAAGCTGAATAGAGACCAGTGGATATGGCAATACCTTTTTCCAGGATGGTAGTGAAACCCTGGAAAGACCATCCACATTTAAGTCTGCAAGTAAGGCATGCAGGTNGATGGGGGTCATACTGGCTCCGCCCACCTAGTGCTCTGAGCAGGGGGACCACCAGGCCGTGGGAGGACTGAGTTCAGTGTGAGATATTCACAGCCCGAGGGGTCCTGAACTTCTTGTGGAGATGAGTAGCTGCAGTTTGGAATGTCCTTCTGAAGCTGGAGATGAAGACTTGAAAGTGGCCAGTGTAATTAAAGAGGAAGATAAAAAAAAGAATAAAGTAGGGTAATTTGAAAGATAGAAGAACAAAGGAGTAGACAGTTCAGTGGAGAGACAGACAAGACTGAAAACCTTTCTGTGGCTTTGGCAGCTCAAGGTTCTCAGTGAGCTCAGAGGGAACGTACGTGCTGTGGAGTGCGCAGGGAGAAAGTCGGGTTGCAGTAGACACAGGAGTGAATGGGTGAAGAAGTGGGGTTTCAGCTGAGGAAACGGTTTCAGAATATTGAAGGATACGATGTATTCCAGATTGGGTTCAGACTGAAGGACTTTAGACACTTACTTGGGCTTCCCTGGTAGCTCAGACAGTAAAGAATCCGCCTGCAGTGCTAGAGACCTGGAGTTTGATCCTTGGGTCAGGAAGATTCCCCTGGAGAGGCAAATGGCAACGCACTCCAGTGTTCTTGTCTGGAGAATCCTATGGACAAAGCAGCCTGGTGGGCTACAGTCCATGGGGTCACAGAGAGTCGGACGTGACTGAGCGACTTCCACTTTACCTCCCAGAGTCTGAGTTTCCTAAAGAAAGGTTGGCGATTTGAATCTGGAACACAGGAGACAGTTTTGTCTTGATTACAACAGAATCAGTAAAGCTTCCACAGGAGGAGGAGTTTTTTGTGTGTTTTTCCCCCAGCCCCTCAGTGATAGCTCCCTAGAGCTTGTATTACTGTCTGGAACGTTGTAGTCAACAAACATTATCTAAAAAAGGAGAGAGATCACACAGGAAAATGGTAGAGTTTGAGGAGAAGGCTCAGACCAGAAGCTTGGGGAACCTGAGGAGGATGGGGCAAATAAGGCTCACAGCGGAGACAGGAATGACAAGAGAGGAAACTGGAGTCACCCAAAGGAGCATTTTGGGAAAGGAGCCACCAGTGAGATGCAGAGGCTGAGAGACCTTACTTTCGTCTTCTGTGCCATGTTGCCAGCCACCACTTTTTTTACTGGCTTCAAAAAAGACCTGGCTTTAGCTTTTCTGGGTCAGAAGTCCAGGCCTGGCCCGACTCCTTGCTCAGGATTTCATTAAAGTCAGGTTGTTTGCTGGCTATCTTCTCACGTGAAGCTTGCGGGTCTGCCTCAAGCTCCTGAGGTTGTGGCAAAAGTCAGTTCCTTGCATTTGAGGATGGAGGCCCTCATTTGCCTGCTGGCTTTCACCTGGGGGCTAGTTTTAGCTCATAGAGGCCACCAGAATACTTTGCTGTATAATCCCCTCTGGCAGTGGAGGATTCATCACACTGAATCTCTGTTAAGCTTTAAATCTCTGCCTTCAGGGAGACGCCAGTCTCTTTCAAGGTCAGGCACACTCAGAATATTCTCCCTTTTTAAAAATCAACGGTGTCATGTTCACATAACCTAATTGTGGAACAAACTCCACCGTGTTCACTGTCCTAGTGATCATGCAGGGTGAGCACACCAAGAGATGGGGATTTTAGAGACCGTTTGAGAAATCTGCCTTCCCCAGGGCTCAAGTAAAATGAAAGCTGAATAGAGACCAGTGGATATGGCAATACCTTTTTCCAGGATGGTAGTGAAACCCTGGAAAGACCATCCACATTTAAGTCTGCAAGTAAGGCATGCAGGTGGTGGCAGTAGTGGCAAAGAGCCTGCCAGCCAGTGCCGGAGACATCAGAGACGCGGGTTGGATCCCTGGCTTGGGAAGATCCCCTGGATCAGGAAATGGCAGCCTACTCCAGCATTCTTGCCTGGAGAATGCCGTGGATGGAGGAGCCTGGCGGGCTGCAGTCCATGGGGTCACAGAATCAGACACAACTGAAGCGACACCAGACATAGTTTCATGGTTAAGAGCAAGTAGGAAAACATCCAGTTTCCCCATGGACCGTTGTCTCTCTGACTTTTATTCTGAAACAAGAAGTAGGGAAAAATATTCTATTTGGATCTCACAGATGAATGTAAGTTCACATAATAATGGTCAAATGTTTTACTTAGAAATAATCTTCGAACTTTCTACTGTTTAGAAGCAGTTGTAAAGAAGTTATTTTCATGATTTCGCAAAGTATTGCAGATTAGAAAGAGCAAATGGTAAATATACCGAGTGCGGGCGTGGAGCGGCAAGGGACTGGGGGAGGAACAGAATCAGGCATTGTCAGTGGCGAGAAGTGATGACCCGTATTTTAACATCACTGGAGGAATCTGGAGGGTGGGGAAAGGCCTGAAATTCAGATGGAAGAAAGTCTGAAACAGTTATCTTATAGTTTTGACCTAGCAAAGTAAGATTATGTTCATTTTGAAGCATGTTGTTTTGTGAAGATAGTCTTTTTTTCAAAATATGATCTAATAAGGCATCTCATTCATGCCGTTTAGTTCTAAATTAAGTTATTCTTTTGAACATTCTTCATTTCTACTGAAGGTTAAAGATACCATAATTCGTTATTTGATTTTATTTTGTACCTTTTAAGACTTAAGACAATTTATGGGTAATCTTTTGAATCTTTGTATGACTCTTAGAGCCCTGAAGCTGATTTTTTAAAATTCTAGACATTAATCTTTTGGTTCTGTAGATTATCTTGTTCCTACCCAATCATTGTAGGGAAGAGATCAAGTGATATGATTAAGATTACAAGATTGAATGTAAGAATTAGTATTCTGGATGAGAACTTATTATTGCCCTTGCAAAAGTTAACCACTCTAAACTTCGGTTTTTTAATACATGAAGTGAGGCTAAGAGGGCCTGCTACGTAGTGTTAGAGATGATGAGATGTACAGAAGACTGCGTGTTCAGGCTGCGTGGTGCTCGGCACATAGTTTGTGCCCGGTAAATGTCGGCCCCTGTCAGTGTGAGAGCCGTTGTCAGAGCATGTCAGTAGTTTCTCCACAGTTAACCTCAAGCGGTGTGTTATGGCCGTCCTCTTTAACAGAGCCCCTAAAACTTTAGCAGTAGTGATGCTATTCTCAGTTTTATTCAAATATTTGACAGTACTTAAAATCATTTGGCTTCTCACTAAACTACTTTGAAATGTAATGGAATTTATAGGCACTGAATGAAGCATTTCTGACATGTGGATCCAGCCTTTCCTGTATCTGTATTCAGAGGGCTCTCCCCATCTTAGTTTTTATCTTTAGTGGAAAAAAACATAATTTTATCTGTCTGATGTTTCGTAGTTTTCAGTCATGTCTAACATTTTGCCATTCCAGTCCCCAATGCCTGTGTGTGCGTATGCGCGCGCATGATTGTATGCTCTTATTAACAGCATTCTTTAGTCTTATTTTAAAATTTTAATGGTGTTTTTATTACATTCTTGAGATATGGGATTCAAAATAGTGCATCCTTTGGGGTGTAAATGAACAACAGTTTTACATTAAATGTTCTAAATTTGAATGCAGTCATTGTTTCTACGTAACATTTCTACTTTAATGTCATTAGAGTATTTTCTCCTCACCTCACACTGAATTTCTGAATGAGTGACCAATGCCCAGTGTTGGTTGACTTTGTGGATGTAATCTAAGCCAGGCATCACAGTAGAAAAGGGAGTTGGCCTTGTCGTCATACATGTGTCATGAGTTGAGTCATCTCACCTCTGATCTCCATTTTTCTCAACTATGTGAAGTGAAAAGTTTGAAGTAGAAAAATAGCTAGCTTGGAAGAGTCCTTCTAATACCATTTCTATATAAACCGTGCAAAAGATCTGATAGAATAAAGACTATGGCCCAGTAATTTTATACTTATTTCCAGTGTTAATCTTTTTACTACATGCCCTATATGCATAAACTTATATCTACTTATTTTTTTGATTAGTGGTTGGTTGCCTTTGAAATTCCTTTTTTCTTTGCTGGCGCCTTATACTTGAAAACAATACTGGATCCAAAAATGTGAAAACCACGTATGCTAATTAGTGTGAAAATAGATGCTAGCAAAGCAAATAAGTTAGCTACTGTTCCAGCCACTGCACTGTAAATGAATAAAAAGGTCCTGTGACCTTGCTGCTGCTGAGCTGTGCATATTGCTGTATAGTTTCTGGAGTAGTCAGGGTTCCTGTTGGGAAAAACTGTCTTTGAGACTGCAGCTATACTTCTGATAGTGCATTTGAGGGCACGGTGTTGTTTTGGTCTGAGATTAGTGTCTAAAACCTGGAGTGGAAAGAGTGAACAATAAAAATGCATGTATGCACATTTTAATCTCACTGTATAGAATTTATGAGAATAATGCAATTTTTGGACCAGTTTTCCTGATTAATAGAATTCTTGTAAGCTTGGTGTTTTTTTTTTTTTTTTTTTTTGATGTTTAGGGCAGCTGATGATCACTTTACAAAGTAAATATTCAGTGACTCTTTGTCAGCTGTGCATCAGTTTCCTAGGACTGCTATCACAAATGACCACAAACTTGGGGGCTTAAGAAAACATAGATTTATTCTCTCATAGTTCTAGAGGCCAGAAGTTAAAAATCAAGGTGCCCCCAGAGTTGGTTCCTTCTGAGTGAGAACGCCTCCCTCCAAGCTTCTGGCGGGTAGCTGCTGGCAAACCCTGGCATTTCTTGACCTGTGAGCATGTCATGCCAGTTTCTGCCCCCTTTGTTCACAACACCTTTTCTTCTGTGTGTTTTCCTCTCCCGTTTGTCTTCTTGTAAGGAAGCTTATCTTTGGATTTGGGACCCGCATGGACAATCCAGGTCGATTTCATTTTAAGATCCTAGATTATAAACTCCTTTCCTAACAAGGGTCCCATAGGTTCTGGGTGGATTTGTCTTTGGGGGGGCTCACATCCAGCCCATTATAGCCATGTACATTTTCTCTTTAATTGGCAAAATTTTCAAAAGTTGAAGCTTTGGTTGTCAGCAAGACCCTTAACTTTAAGAAAAGCTGGTTCTTTTGGCATTTTATTCAGATAATTTTTGAGTACCTATTCTGTGAGCCCCAGAAATATTAAATAAATTACCCAAGGTCATGTAGTGGGGTTGAGTTCAGTTCAGTTGCTCAGTCATGTCCGACTCTGTACAACCCCATGAATCGCAGCACGCCAGGCCTCCCTGTCCATCACCAACTCCCAGAGTTCACTAAGATTCATGTCCATTGAGTCAGTGATGCCATCCAGCCATCTCATCCTCTGTTGTCCCCTTCTCCTCCTGCCCCCCAATCCCTCCCAGCATCAGAGGCTTTTCCAATAAGTCAACTCTTCCCATGAAGTAGCCAAAGTAGCTGAAATGTTAATCCCGCTTTGATACCGATTTTTTGCTCTTAATCACTATGCTGTTGTGTTTGTCTGGAGTAGTTTTTGCCAGCCCCCGACCTCATGCTTTGGAAGAACTCTTTTCCAAATCCGTCAAAAAGGAATGTTGTCTGAATTTTGATCAATAAATGTCTACTAAATTGCTACAAAGATACAATAAACAGAGGACTTTCTGGCCTCAAAATACAGATGAAGACACTTGATTCTAGTTCTGGTTTTGACTTTAACTCAGACTTGAACCAAAAACATCCTTGAGCTTCTGGTGAAACAAAATTACTTTCATGTTATCTCCCAGCTGGGAAATGTTATGGCTGTTTTTTAAAGATTTTTCTCTAATTGTACCTATAGACATTTGGAAGTAGAATGCCTTTGCCTATTAGAATGTGTACTATTATGAGATAGAACTTCTCCTGTGTTTTGATTGTGACAGCAGAAGGCAATGGCACCCCACTCCAGTACTCTTGCCTGGAAAATCCCGTGGGCAGAGACGCCTGGTGGGCTGCAGTCCCTGGGGTCGCTAAGAGTCAGCACGACTGAGCGACTTGACTTTCACTTTTCACTTTCACGCATTGGAGAAGGATATGGCAACCCACTCCAGTGTTCTTGCCTGGGGAATCCCAGGGACGGTGGAGCCTGGTGGGCTGCCGTCTATGGGGCCGCACAGAGTTGGACACGACTGAATGACTTAGAAGTAGCAGCAGTAGCAGCATATTTATTTGACTTGTTATTGGATGCTAGGAACTTTGCTTAGTCTCTTCTGTGCCACATTTAATCCTTACAGTAACACTGTTCAGTTCCGTTAGGTTCAGTTTCTCAGTCATGTCTGAGGCTTTGCGACCCCATGAATCGCAGCACACCAGGCTTCCCTGTCCGTCACCAACTCCCAGAGTCCACCCAAACCAATGTCCATCGAGTCAGTGGTGCCATCCAGCCATCTCATCGTCTGTCGTCCCTTCTTCTCCTGTCCCCAATCCCTCCCAGCATCAGGGTCTTTCCTAATGAGTCAACTCTTTGCATGAGATGGCCAAAGTAACATCAGGCTTCCAATGAACACCCAGGACTAATCTCCTTTAAAATGGACTAGTTGGATCTCCTTGCAGCCCAAAGGACTCTCAAGATTCTTCTCTAACACCACAGTTCAAAGACATCAATTTTTCAGCGCTTAGCTTTCTTCACAGTCCAACTCTCACATCCATACATGACCGCTGGAAAAACCATAGCCTTGACTAGACGGACCTTTGTTGGCAAAGTAATGTCTCAGCTTTTCAATATACTATCTAGGTTGAACTCTCTTGCTTTTTCCATGATCCAGCAGATGTTGGCAATTTGATCTCTGGTTCCTCTGCCTTTTCTAAAACCAGCATGAATATTTGGAATTTCATGGTTCACGTATTGCTGAAGCCTAGCTTGAAGAATTTTGAGCATTACTTTACTAGTGTGTGAGATGAGTGCAATTGTGCAGTAGTTTGAGCATTCTTTGGCATTGCCTTTCTTTGGGATTGGAATGAAAACTGACCTTTTCCAGTCCTGTGGCCACTGCTGAGTTTTCTAAATTTGCTGGCATATTGAGTGCAGCACTTTCACAGCATCATCTCTGTTCATTTCCGGGGCAAACCATTCAGTATCACAGTAATCCAAGCCTGTGCCCCAACCAGTAATACTGAAGAAGCTGAAGTTGAATGGTTCTATGAAGACCTACAAGACCTTTTGGAACTAACACCCAAAAAAGATGTCCGTTTCATTCTAGGGGACTGGAATGCAAAAGTAGGAAGTCAAGAAACACCTGGAGTAACAGGCAAATTTGGCCTTGGAGTATGGAATGAAGCAGGGCAAAGGCTAATAGAGTTTTGCCAAGAGAATACACTGGTCATAGCAAACACCCTCTTCCAACAATACAAGAGAAGACTCTACACATGGATATCACCAGATGGTCAGCACCGGAATCAGATTGATTATATTCTTTGCAGCCGAAGATGGAGAAGCTATATACAGTCAGCGAAAACAAGACCAGGAGCTGACTGTGGCTCAGATCACGAGCTCTGTATTGCCAAATTCAGACTTAAATTGAAGAAAGTAGGAGAAACCACTAGACCATTTTGGTATGATGTAAATCAAATCCCTTATGATTATACAGTGGAAGTGAGAAATAGATTTAAGGTGCTGGATCTGATAGACAGAGTGCCTGATGAACTATGGACAGAGGTTCATGACATTGTACAGGAGACAGGGATCAAGACCATCCCCATGGAAAAGAAATGCAAAAGAGAAAAATGGCTGTCTGGGAGGCCTTACAAATAGCTGTGAAAAGAAGTGAAAAGCAAAGGAGTAAAGGAAAGATATAAGCTTCTGAATGCAGAGTTCGAAAGAATAGCAAGGAGAGATAAGAAAGCCTTCCTCAGCGATCAATGCAAAGAAATAGAGGAAAAGAACTGAATGGGAAAGACTAGAGATCTTTTCAAGAAAATTAGAGATAACAAGGGAACATTGCATGCAAAGATGGGCTCGATAAAGGACAGAGATGGTCTGGACCTAACAGAAGCAGAAGATATTAAGAAGAGGTGGCAAGACTACACAGGAGAACTGTACAAAAACGACCTTCGTGACCCAGATAATCACGATGGTGTGATCACTCACCTAGAGCCGGACATCTTGGAACGTGAAGTAAGTGGGCCTTAGGAAGCATCAGTATGAACAAAGCTAGTGGAGGTGTTGGAATTCCAGTGGAGGTATTTCAAATCCTGAAAGATGATGCTGTGAAAGTAACACTGTTACATGAACTGTTATTTTTCCTAATAGGCATTACTGTAGTTCTCAATTTGTACAGAAGGAGATTGATGAAGAGTTAGGCAACTCATCCGAAGTCATGTGTTTTGAAAGTAGAGAGGTCACATGTGAACCCCATTCAGTCTGACTGTGGAACCTGTCCTCTTAACGTCTGCTTATATCACCTGTGTTGTGTAGCTTCTGTAATTTAAGTGATGTAAGAGGAGTTGCACATTACGGCCCATGGGATCGCATCTGGCCTTCTGTCTCTATTTGGGTGGTCTGTGTGCTAGGCGTTGTTGTTTTTTTTATTTTTCATTGATTGATGATTGGTTTACAGCACTGTTTTGGTTTCTGTCATACATCACCAGGAATTACCCGTACGTGTACGTATGTCCCCTCCTTCCTGAATCTTCCTCCCACCCCCTGCCGGTTCCCACCCCTCTGGGTTATTGCAGAGTTTAAGTTTGCGTCCGCTGGTCACACAGCACACCCGTCTTGGCTGTCTGTTTACATATGTTAGCAGATATGCTTCTGTGCCACTCTCTCCATTCACCTCACCTTCTCCTTCTCCTCCTCCAAAATGATTGAAAAAATATCAAAAGATGGACTACTTTGTGATCTGTAAAGTTAATATGAAATTCAGGTATCAGTGTCTATAAATAAAGTTTTATTGAAACACAGGCTTGCTAATTTCTTTGGCATATTGTCTGTAGCTACTTTCATAATACAGCGCTACAAACATTGGCCTTGTTGGGTAGTGATGACCGATACCATGTGGGCCTGGAACCTAAAGTATTTCCTGTCTGGCCCTCCACAGAATAGCGTGCTGGCCAGTGTCGTCTCTCTGATAATTATTAGTTTACCTTTTTATTGCTTTTACGGCAAAAACGTTAAGAACTTCTTTTTAGGTTTCTTTTTCAAAAAGGCAGGTTCTAAGTAGAGTTTTGGATTTTTGACATTTATTTTTAATATTATGTGCCATAATAAATATTTGTCAGTAGTTGGGGAATGGTAGTGAATATTCGCGTGCTAAGTTGCCTTAGTCATGTCTCTGCGCAACTCTGTGGACTGTAGCCCGCCAGGCCCCATGTCCATGGGGTTCTCCAGGCGAGAGCACTGAAGTGGATTGGTTGCCATGTCCTCCTCTAGGGGATCTTGCTGACCCAGGGATTGAACCCACATCTCTTAGGTCTCTTGGGATAGCAGGCAGGTTCTTTACCACTTGTACCACCTGGGGAGCCCCAGTAAATATTTAGGAAATTATATAATTGGGAATTGTATGTAAAAATATATATGTAGGCATATTAATAATAGTTTGTAAATTATCATAGAATATTATATCAGCTTCATAATGCAATGTCTAAAATTATAGTAAATATTTTTATACTTGAGGTAATTGCATGTAATAGAGTATCCCTTGTTATTTTGATGAGTTGTATTTAATTATTTATATTTGAGAGGCAATTCCCCTCTAGCACAGAGGGCTTCCCTGGTGGCTCAGATGGAAAATAATCTGCCTGCAACGCAGGAGACCTGGGTTCAATCCCTGCATCAAGAAGATCCTCTGGAGAAGGGAATGGCAACTCACTCAAGTGATTCACATTCTTCACTGGTATACCTAGATTATGCTTAGTATGAAGAAAGTGAAAATATTGTTTAAATCTCAAGTGAAACTTCTGTTTGCTTAAATGTAATAAATGTAGTTGAATAGTCCAGTTAGCTCATCAAGAATAGGTATCCCATTCAGATTTCTCATTTAAATTTACACCAAATGTCTTATTTAAGAGAACTACATGTGGCAATTCTGATGAAGTTACATTCTTGTATGTATCTATCAGATGATTCCTAATGAGCTGGTACCTGCCTGTTGAAGGAAGAAGTATGAAATTGTAATAGTTGTCGTCCAAATAGCCACATGAGATTGAATCCATGTACTTGTACATGGATTATATAAGTTTTGTTTATATAAAACAAATGGTTTATACAAAACAATGGTTTTATATAAACATTTATATAAGCATTATTTATATAAAAGCAAAACTGGTTAAGAAAGAATTGTCTTTACACTCTTAAGTATTCTGGTTACTATTAGGCCAAATGATTAGAGTTACATCTTTGTAACCTATTTTGTTTCATTAATCTCTCTTCATCATGCAATTCAAAATCATGAGTTCTTGTTGATTTTTTATACCTAATATTATCTGAGTAGTATTGCTTTTTGTTAAAGTTATAAGAATTTCAGGATAAACTCTATAATCAAAATTACTTATAGCAGATTTGAATCTTTGAAAATATAGTTTTATTTAAATTTAGTTGTTCAATAATCTATTCCCATGAGATGATTCAGTGTGCTTGAGTACTTTGCTGGTTGAATTGCATTTGTTGGCTGATGTAGTTTTTATTATACTTTCTACTTGTTCGCTCTTGTGTAAAAGCTTTAAAATAATGAGAAATATGTATAATGTGCCAGCCAGTCTCAAATTTATGTATTTTGATTTTTCTTTAAAATCTTTTTCAGATTATGGTATTTTTGTAATTCAAATGAATGGACTTCCGATGAATAATTTTTACAAGTAAACATAAGTAAATGGTAGAACAAATATCTGTGAACATTAAATTGTAGGGGCCGAGTTAAAACACCTTGTTCTGGTACAGAGATTATTATTTTATGTAATAGCTTTGGAACTTTCTATCTCAGAAGACCATTAGAAAACATATTTCAGTGAAAGATTTTAGAGACAATTTCTCATGTTAACCTTTTATAATAATATAGTTATTCAGTTCAGTTTAGTTCAGTCGCTCAATCGTGTCCGACTCTTTGCGACCCTATGGACTGCAGCACACCAGGCCTCCTTGTCCATCACCAACTCCCGGAGTTTATTCAAACTCATGTCCATTGAGTCACTGATGCCATCTAACCATCTTATCCTCTGTCGTCCCCTCCTCCTGCTGCCTTCAATCTTTCCCAGCATCAGGGTCTTTTCTAGTGAGTCAGTTCTTTGTATCAGGTGGCCAAAGTATTGGAGTTTCAGCTTCAGCATCAGTCCTTCCAATGAATATTCAGGACTGATTTCCTTTAGGATGGACTGGTTGGATCTCCTTGTAGTCCAAGGGACTCTGAAGAGCCTTCTCCACCATCACAGTTCAAAAGCATCAATTCTTTGGTGCTCAACTTTCTTTATAGTCCAACTCTCTCATCCATACATGACCACTGGAAAAACCAGAGCCTTGACTAGACGGACCTTTGTTGGCAAAGGTCTTTGTAATGTCTCTGCTTTTTATTATGCTGTTTAGTTTGGTCATAACTTTACTTCCAAGGAGTAAGTAAGTATGAACTGTTACCACATAATAATAATAATAATAGTTAACCAAATATTTGATGAAGGGATGTATCTTCTTATAGAAGTATTCCAGCTAATAAATGGGAAACAAATGATAGGATTTGAACACCACCATTTACAATACCCTGTGAACTGGTAAACGTAAATGCTGAGCATCAGTCCCTGCTGACATCACAACAAGAGAGAACCAGACGTTATTTCCTGATTACACGCCACCATGCTCTCACTGAAGATGTTGAACCCAAGTCTGATTTAGCCTCTGATCCCAGCTGCTAATTTGTAGAAAAGAGGACAGAGGACATGCCAGACTGCCCCTGGCCTGTGGAATCATGCAGTCCCACGCTGTGGAACCCTGAATCCTATGGCTGGGTCTTTAAACAGCTAAATTGTAAGTAAAATATAGGGGGAGAGAGGAAACTTACCGATTAAAAGGTGCTTAAAGATACCTTAAATAAAATTTTAAAAATGCCCCAAACCAAGACTGTCCTGTCTAGGGATGCACAGCAGAGAGTGAAAATGACGCAAGCAAGTGACCCACTGGGGGCAGCACGGCAGTGGCCGCTGAGGAGGGACTCAGGTGGTTGTGCCTGGGCATGTCGCCTGCAAGCCTTCGGCAGTATTTAGCAGGGGGCCATTTCTTGACTTGGGTGATGATTACAAGGGCATATGTATTTCTTGTGTTTGATTTTCAGTTTTTTTAATGGTAAAAACAGCTGAGATAGTTTAATTGTCCAATTAAAATACTTGGAAATTCTCTCCTCTATCCGCCAAATCTAACTTATGTAGTAAAATTGATAGAGAATATATTTACTGATTCACCAGATTTTATGTATGTGTGTATGTATTGTGCATGTGTAAACTCATGTGTGTGTGTGTGTGTGTTCTGATTTTCTATTCCTTTGTAACAGATCACTGCAAAGCCTAAAGGCTTGAAACACCTGGTCATTTTATTTGTTCATGAAGCTCTGTTTGGGAGCAATTCAATGCAGAAGGCTTCTCTCTCTTCCACGTGCCATAGCTGGGATGCTTGGATTAGACGCCTTCAGGTTCACCTCCTAAGTGGCTCACTCCTGGGATCTGCAGTTGGGCTGTGCTGGCTCCAGGCGCAGCTGGGCTCTGTTATCTCCTTGTGGGTCTGTCTCTGGGTTGCTTGAGGTTTGTTACAGCTTGAGGTGGCTAGGTTCCAAAGTATGTGTTTCCGAGAAAACGAGAAGGAAGCTGGTTGTGGGACCTGGGCTTGGACATCATGTAGTGTCCCTTCACCATAGTCACGTACTCACCCAGAATCTCGAAGAAAGGATGTATGCCCCACTTCCCAAGAAAGTGGAGTCAGAGTCTATGGTAAGAAGGGTGCTTGTGATGGAGCTACCGTTGAGGCCATTCTGGGAAGTTCATATGCCACACGCACTGTCTCACCTTTGAATATAAAGCTGAGTGAGACTAAGTCCTTGTCTGCAAGGAGCTCAGAATTGAGCGAAAGAGAGGTTAGCAGATCCGTATGACAAGAGTACGGTGAGTTCGATGAGGGTGAAGCCTGGGTCCCATAAGGGAACATAGGCGATGCCCTGGGTTTAGAGCTCCAGTCCTCCAGGGGAAGCTCTGCTTGTGTCTGAAGAAGACGCAGGGATGGACAGGCCAGAAGACACAGAATTGGAACAGTTCTTCAGGAAAAGAGAGAAGCATCATGTATTACTCAGGTAAGAGAAACTATGGTGCCTTCTAAATCTTCAGCATTTATATATGAACACATTATGGCTATGAAAAGTTAAGTGGAGAGAAATGAGATTGACTAGGTATATTGGAGCTTATACTATGGAAAAACCTTTGTGTGTGAACTGGGGGCCATTCAAGACAGTAAGCTGCAGGGTGACTCGATCTGGCTAACCTTTTAGAAAACGAAGATCATGGCATCCGGTCCCATCACTCCATGGGGAAATAGATGGAGAAACAGTGAAAACAGTGCCAGACTTTATTTTGGGGGGCTCCAAAATCACTGCAGATGGTGACTGCAGCCACGAGATTAAAAGACGCTTACTGCTTGGAAGAAAAGTTATGACCAACCTAGATAGCATATTCAAAAGCAGAGACATTACTTTGCCGACTAAGGTCCGTCTAGTCAAGGCTGTGGTTTTTCCTGTGGTCGTGTATGGATGTGAGAGTTGGACTGTGAAGAAGGCTGAGCGCTGAAGAATTGATGCTTTTTAAGTGTGGTGTTGGAGAAGACTCTTGAGAGTCCCTTGGACTGCAAGGAGATCCAACCAGTCCATTCTAAAGGAGAGCAGCCCTGGGATTTCTTTGGAAGGAATGATGCTGAAGCTGAAACTCCAGTACTTTGGCCACCTCATGCGAAGAGTTGACTCATTGGAAAAGACTCTGATGCTGGGAGGGATTGGGGGCAGGAGGAGAAGGGGACGACCGAGGATGAGATGGCTGGATGGCATCACTGACTCGATGGACGTGAGTCTGAGTGAACTCTGGGAGCTGGTGATGGACAGGGGGGCCTGGCGTGCTGCGGTTCGTGGGGTCGCAGAGAGTCGGACACGACTGAGGGGCCTCTGTTTAAATCTGCCTTTGGTTTTGTCTGTGCTGCGCCATGTGCAGGATCTTAGTCGCTCCACCAGGGGATTGAGCCCGTGTCCCCTGCAGTGCAGGCGTGGAATTATAACCCCTGGGCTGCCAGGGAGTCCCCGGGGCCAGTTTGGAGGTGTTTTATAGATACAAACCTTGGAATTTGGTAACTGACTGGAGATGGATATGAGTGAGAAGGAGTACCAAGACTGCCCTCCAGAGTTCTGCCTTGGGAGTTCCGTCATTGGTGGTGCTTGCTGCAAAAGATGAGGGTCGTCGGAACAGAAGTACAACAGATTGGACTGGGTGAAGGATGGCGAATGCTAGTTGGAGGTCAGCCTGCAAATGTGGCTTTTAGGAATCCTCAGCATGCAGTGTATCAGTGAAGTGATGGAGATAAGTGTGTTTGATTGTGGGACAGGAGAGGAGGGCCACAGAGGGGAAGGATGGGTGACTGGTGTTGAGGGCCAAGTGGAGACAAGGGATGGGTAATAAGGGCTTTCCGGGTGGCACCCTGGGGAGGCCTGCCATGCAGGAGACACATCGGGGAGGGCTGGAAAGATCCCCTATGTAGGCGACGGCGAGCCACTCCAGTGTACGTGCCTGGGAAACTGCATGAACCGAGGAACCTGGCGGGCTCCTGTCCATGGGGTCGCAAGGAGTCAGACGTGACTGAACGCACACACACAGACACACACACACAGACACACACACACAGACACACACACACACACACACAGACACACACACACAGACACACACACACACAGACACACACACACACACACACACACACACACACACACACACACACACACACACACACACACACACACACACACACACACACACACACACACACACACACACACACACACACACACACACCCGGAAACGAGGTGGATCAACCAGATAGAATAACCTGGCAGGCTACAGTTCATGGATCTCAGGGAGTCAGACGTGACTGAGGGTACACACACAGACAGACACACCCCCGGGAATGAGGTGGATCAACCAGACAGAGTAACCTGGCAGGCTACAGTCCATGGGTCTCAGGGAGTCAGATGTGACTGACGGTACACACGCAGACAGACACACACAGACACAGACAGACACACAGACACAGACACACACATGAATGAGATGCATCAAGCTGACAGATGGAGAAAACCAAGAGGCAGCGGTGTTCCTGAACGCAGAGAGAGGCGCGCCGTCAGAAGGGAGCGTCGCAGTGCCCGCAGGTCTGGCAGCACTGAGGTTGTGGGAGGCGAGTCAAAGGTCAGTGACGTGTGGGCAAGTAGACAGCAAGGGACAGGGGGACATGGGCGTGTGGTTGACTTTTTCCCTTTTTCTCGCCACACTCTCAGGTGGCTAAGTTGCAGAGGGAAGGAAAACGCCGCATGGTGATCTGTGGAGAGTGAAAGAATGTTTCTGTTGTACCGCTATACAGTGTTGAGGTTGATCATCGTGGGTGTTATTGGTCTTTCATCCACTGATAGAGTACTTCCTGATTACCTGCTGTCCTATATAATTTCCTCCATCGGCTCATCTGTTTTATCACATGAAGCAAAAAGAACGTAGGCCAGGCTACTTTTCATAATGCTTTCATATTGCTTCTGGTGGGTTATTTCATTGCTTGTATTTTATTTTTTAATGAGAGGAAAATTCCAAACTCAGTTCTAGAATTAAAAAAAAGACTTTTTAGTGAGATAATCTTTTTTCTTTATCCTTTGATAAGGAGGATTATTGTTTAATTAAGATTCATCCTTTATTGACTTATTTCTCTTGGTATCATTTCAAATGAAATATGTTTCTCTCAGTCAGTTCTATAGATATTATTGAGTAGCACTGATAAAAATTGGGGTTTTGATTGGAATAAAGTATAGCTATGCAAAAGTATTCTGAATTAGAAATAATGCAAATTAATTGTGCAGTTTCAGTTACTTCTGTGGCCAAGGAAATCATTGATATTTTAGTCTTATATTGAAGATTAGAAAAAGCAATACCTGTCTTCTTTCAGCTTCATATCAGTCAGAGATAAAGTTCTTTATGCTCTTTGAATTTTAAATGTGAATTATGAGCTTATCATGAACTAAGCGGGTTTAAAATGCTTTCTGAGGGATAAATTTTGTCTTCTAAGAAGCTTATTTGAATATGGCTAAATGGCATTTTGAGGCTCTGGAAAAATTTTTGCTGTGTCCAAGGCCATGGAAATATGATTAGAATCAAACACACCTATATAGTATTATTCTTGTTCTCTTGAGTGTACACACACACACACATTTATTTCTGCTGAGCTTGCTGTGTGCCTTTGAGCATAGCTATTCATGTTAAATTAGACCTAGATAGACTGTAAACTGCTTCCTCTTTTTCTTACCCATCCTGAGAAGTTGTGAATTTATCTAAGTACTACCAGACTTTATATACATTTGTATCAGCTTTCCTCCCCTTTTATAGGAAAATTTTCTTCTGGTGCACTGGGATGACCCAGAGGGATGGTGTGCGGGGGGAGGTGGAAGTGGGGGTTCAGGATTGGGAACATGTGTACACCTGTGGTGGGTTCATGTTGATGTGTGGCAAAACCAATACAATATTGTAAAGTAAAAAAAAAAAATAAACTATTTTGAATCTCAGATAAAACACTGAAGCTACTTATAAGGTAGGAAGTTAATGCTTGGCAAGGAGAAAATATTTTGAATATATATCTTGAACTAGGGATGCCACTTTGACTAAGAATCAAGATAGTCTAGAACAATCCAGGCACCTTTAAAAGCTGTGGTTTCTAGGGTATGTAGGTCATGCAGACCTAGGGAAGTTCAGGCAAGACACTTGATCTTCACTCTGGCCATTATTTTAAAAGTGCAGACTCTCAGCTTTCAGGGCTGCCACTTCCAGCTGAACCAGCTGCCTTTTGCCTCTAGTTGTATATTGAGAATATAATCAGAGCCAAAAGAATGTTGTGGGGTGGAAAATTCATCAGGAATAAAAATTTAAATTCATAACTTCTCAGGTACTTTTATTAGAATCTTCATGAAGTTTTGCTCTGAATGAGGTAACTACAGGAAGCCTTCCTGGAGAGGCTTTTTTTTTTTTTTTTTTTTTTAGGGCTTAGTCAACTCTTTATTCAGCGCTATAGCATTTTTTCCTCAAGCTGCTAGTATTTCTGGACTGTACTTTGTCATAATCTTGTCTACGAGCATTTTCAATAGATATAAATTAAGGTATCCTATATAAAGACAGAGAAAGACAGTGCTAGTTATAAAATCCACAGACAACTCCGTAGGAATAAGGGGACTTATGGGCTGTTCAGATTCTCATGTCTCTAAACTTTTCCTCCAATGTAATAACTTTGCTTAATAAAAATATAATTTTAATTGTTTAGAATTATTGTACCATTATGTACATTATGTTCATATATACCATTATGCGTTAGTAACTTTGTGAGACCATTAGTACGGTTAGTTGATGAATACCCACTCTTATTTTTCAAATGAGAAACTGTGGCTTGTATGGTGACACCTAATCAGAGTTCTTCCTGGTTTACAAGTGTGATCTTTGGAGCTGCACACTGAGCATTCTAGGCTAGCAGTTTGGTGTCTCTTTTTTCTTACTGATTCTGCTCTGCCTGTTGCCCGGTGTTGAAACAGTGAATGAATTTCTGAAAATACCTGTAAATATAAAGAGTGCTTTATTAATTTAGACAGATTAATACCTGTTACTTAGAAACAGAGACTTGGTCCCGAGATTTCTAGCTGATATAGATAACTCTTTTAGGGATTTTTTTTTTTTCTTTTGTGAAGAGCATGCAATAAATGGAGCAAAGTATGTGGCTAAGGGAAAGATTCATCCTCTCCTCTCTTCATTGCTCTCTTCTTCCTCCTTTCCCTCCTCCTAACTCTTGTTTCCCTAAGAGAGCAACCTAAATGTGAAAGTCAATGGGGGCAGTACATCGCAGAGAAGCCTGTCAGGTCTTTAAAGGTGTGAAGTCCTTGGGAGGGCAGAGGGGCGGGAGGTGCAAGCAGCATGGGCGTCCTTGGTGGGAGAGGCAGCTCCACATGTCCACGTGGGGACAGGGTTAGCGTGGGCGGGGAGGGATACGTGTGTGGGCCTGAAATGGGATTCTGAGGGGATTCTGCCTTGTAGTACCTTTCTAGAGGCAGGGAAGGGCAGATCAAGGTGGTTTAGACACGGAAAATAGGAAAGAGTTGACCATGGAAGTGGGAGTGTTAAGAAGTGAGTTAACACCAGCGAAACGCCATTGTATGTCGGATATTTAGGGCCCATTTGAAGCAATCATCATGTTGTGACTCTCTGAGCAGTGGTGGGTTGCCAGACATTAGCTCAGAGAGAACAGAAAGTTGGATCTGTCCATGGCTGGGGTTTGTTGTGTGGGGACAACTAAGAGACCAGAGAGCAAGGGAATTGAGAATATGGTGAGTGTCAGTGGAGTGAGGCGGCATAGCCATCTCAGTGAGGAAGAGAACGAAAGAGAAGGCGATGGAGTGGGAGAGGTTGGGAGGCTCAAAGCCGTAGGGCTTCAGTGAAGCTGAAACATGCTGTTAGTGGGACTAGCTACAAGCACACCGGTGGGGTAGGTGCTTGTGGCCAGAAAGAGACAAACTGGAATTCGTTAATTTGGACCTGTTATATGTGAGATAATGTCCAGGAAAAGCCGTGACTGATGTAAAGTGGAAGAGAATGTTTTCTCTCCTACTGCCTTTAATGAAATCCTCATGACATCATTTCTTGAGGTGAATTTTGTAGAATAATATTTCCTCCAAGAAAAGTACATTACTGAGGCTCTGAGACATGTTGCATTTAAGAAATCCACTTAAATTTGTTTAACTGAGCAGTTCTAAAATCTGTGCAGTTACTAAACCTCTTGCAATATAATATCTATTGATAACCGTCCACACTGGGGTTCTCACCAGCACGTTGGGCAGTTATTCAGTGTGTCATGTGCTGAAATTGCTCAACTAATGGGAATCAGTAAGAAGGGTCACCACAACACAGTAAACGTTTATTCTGCAAAGAATTTTTACATTTATGTTAATGCATTTCAATATTAAAATGTTCGTTTTCCTGTTAGAAGTCAACATATGTCCAAATCATTAAAAATGTTAGTGTGTGATTTTCTTAGTGACAGTTGTGATAGTTTAATCTTTAATTACTCATGGACATTCTAAGAAAGCCCACTGTATTCATTCCATAATAGCAGTCAACTATGGCAGATTAGTTAAAGCAAAAAAGAGAATTTATCCCCTCAGATCGTGTCGTCAAGCATTTGCCCGTCTCTCAGTTGTGCCCGTGATATCGACTCACTCTCAGGCGGCGGCGCCGCAGTGTGGGGTTTTCTCTCAGGAGGGCTGAGGCTGAGACCGTCGCTTAGAGCCTGGTTTGCTTCTTTCCAAAACCGGTTTCCCGGTTGGATTTTATTTGCTGATAATGCAAGTGTAACACTATACATACCACATTCCTTTCTTTAAAATTTATGATTTTCTCTTTTTAAAGTCAGGATTTTTTTTGAGTCCTGCTGTTTCTGATTCCATTCTAATAAAATCTTGACTGAGGCCTTGAAACCTGAAATGTTCTCAGTTCTAGTTACAAAAGGAGCTCTGAACAGATAAGAGGATTATTGATACATGTGCAGTATAAGACTATCAAACAGTATGTTTCCATTCATGAAACTTCTCAGATGAAGTTGGAAACTTAAAACCTTTTACAAAAATGAAATATGCTACATAGTAGTTTTTATAGTATCCTTGTGAGGCCTGCAGCAAATACAAGACCAATAAACCTCTCCCTTACCCCTCCCAAAAGCAATCAACCAAAGAAAACCAAAACAACAGCAATCAAAATTTTTGAGAAATCTGGACATTAACCCTTTAAATAATTTTCTGAGAAATGTAGTCTTTAAAGGCCTTTTGTGATAATTGACTGCTTTAGAAAATAGTAGTTAAATTCAAGTCTGTAACTTTTAATAAATTAATGACTTCTTTGTCATACTGAAGACCCTTAAAGTATGTCTTTTTATTTTCTTGGTTTGTGAATAAGGATAAATAAAACGATGACTAGTATGTTACTTATCAGAGAATACAGTACAAAAGAATAGTTAAAAAAAAAAGACTCATCAGAGATCTGAGGACAGAAAGAAACCTAAATGGACCAAAATCCAGAAAGTGACACGCTTTACTGGGGTGGGGGGAGGAAACTGTGATTTCCTCCGTCCTTGGTGGAGCTGTGTGATAAGAAGAAAGTCTCACTGAAAGGAATAAGGAGAAATCAACTGAACAAGCTTCAGCCAAACTGGTGATGACAGTGTGTAGGCCGGCGGGACAGAGAAGAAGCTGGGGAGCCCTCCCCGCAGATGGGCTGCTTCTGGTCTGCTCACGTCTTCACTGAGTTCAGCAGGCAATCAGAAATGGATGCTTGAGAAAGATATTCCCAGTGACATCCTCCTCATGTGTGAAAAGTGTTGCAGTATTGTCTGAGGGGGGCGGGGTGGCTGTTTGAGGTTAGGGGCAGGAGGACTCAGCCCTCTGGGGTTTCACTGACAAAAGAACAGAGGAACCCTCTCAGATGGATTCTCTGCAGGGACTTGTGGGTCTTCACAGTTAGGAGCAGTGGCCTTCTGAAGGCTAGAGAAGGTAGAAAGTTATCTCAGATATAAAGTAGAGGGTAAGCCTGGGGAGGAAAGAGAGCTCCCCAGAGCCCACCTTCTGCCCCCCCTTACCCCCGCCAAAGAGCCTGCTGGAATCTGGCCACAGTTCAGATTCCATCCGTAGCTGAAGAAACGCTTACTGCTGCTCCTGCTAAGTTGCTTCAGTCGTATCCGACTGTGCGACCCCAGAGATTGCAGCCCACCAGGCTCCCCCGTCCCTGGGATTCTCCAGGCAAGAACACTGGAGTGTGTTGCCATTTCCTGCTCCGATGCAGGAAAGTGAAAAGTGAAAGTGAAGCTGCTCAGTCGTGTCCGTCTCTTAGTGGTCCCATGGACTGCAGCCTCCCAGGCTCCTCCGTCCATGGAATTTTCCAGGCAAGAGTACTGGAGAGGGGTGCCATTGCCTTCTCTGTAAGAAAAACTTGATCTAGCCCCAAATATTTGAAGCTGGTGATGGATTAATTCAAGCCAAAGCAGTAGCAGAGGACAAGCCCAGCTTATTAACTGCAGCCTAGTTCTAGCATCCTGAAAGGAAAAAAAAGGAGTATATGTCCCTCTTTCTTGAGGTAAACATATAGAATTCAGATTCTACTTTTTTTTTTTTTTAATAGAAGCCATCTGTTAAACATTGTATGGCCACTAAAAAGTAAGAAATGTGACCCGCAGCTCAGAAAATAAGACTTAGAGATGGCCCTGGTACTATTAGTATCTTTACTATAGCTTATGAAAATGCTTAGGGGTCTAAGAAAAGATATACAGTATGTGTGAAAAGATATACAGTGTGTATGGAGCAGTTGATCAGCAATGTGGATCATGGAAATTCTAGAATGAAAAATATATCAAAACTGAGAAATTCATTAGCTGGACTTGTCAGTAGACTAGACACAGGAAAATTACAGTGAGCTGTGAAAACATGTGATTTAGAGTATTTAGAATGAAGCAAAAAGATAAAAATAGACAACTGAGTATTTGAGATCATGGGGTAATATCAAAAGGACATGCATAATAGTTAGAATTTAAGAAAGGAGAGAGAGATGGGAGTAGAAACACATTTGAACAGACATGGTTGTGTTTTCCAACAGTTTCAATCCACAAGTCCAGGATATTTAATAGACCCCAAAAAGAATAGTTAAAAGAAAAATTTACATGTACTTATATCCTAGTTGATTACAATGCAATCAGATAAAAAAGAAGCATTATGTACAGAGGAATAATGACATGAATTCTTGCTGACTTCATACCAGGAACAATGGAGACCCAAACACAAAGCTCTTGGAAAAAAAGATAAAAACAAAACCTCAACTTTGACTTCTATCTTCAGTGAAAGTATCCTTAAAAAAATGAAGGCAAGCAGCACTTTACAATCACTGGGATGTTTATAGTCAGAAAAACAGAAATAACAAGTGTTGGCGAGGATGTGAAAAATTTAGAAGCCTCATACATTGTTGGTGGGAGTGTAAAATGGGTCACCCAGTTTGGCAGCTCCTTTGAAAGTTCGTCAGTTCAGGCCCTCAGTCGTGTCTGACTCTTTGCGACCCCATGGACTGCAGTACACCGTGCCTCTCTGTCCATCACCAACTCCTGGAGTTTACTCAAACTCATGTCATTGAGTGGGTGATGTCATCCAACCATCTCATCCTCTGGCGTCCCCTTCTCCTCCCGCCTTCAATCTTTCCCAGCATCAAAGTCTTTTCAAATGAGCCAGTTCTTCACATCAAGTGGCCAAGTATTGGAGTTTCAGCTTCAGCATCAGTCCTTCCAATGAATATTCAGGACTGATCTCCTTTAGGATGGACTGGTTGGATCTGCCATATCCCTAGCAATTCCATTCCTAGATAAATCCCCGAAAGGGCTGAAAACAGATACTCAAGTATGTATGTATGAATGTTCATTACAGCACTATTCACAGCAGCCAAAAGATGGGAACTGCCCACATGTCCTTGTCAGTATTAGTAAAACCCTAATAACGGTAGCTCAAGTTTACAAGCTCTCACTGTGACCCGGGAGACAGATGGGAGGAAAGAAGGGAAACAGGAGACAGAGAGGGAAGAGGGAGAGAGAGAATGAAGCTGCTGGGAGAGGCACGTGCCACTTACACAGCTAGTGACAAAGGGATAGTTTTGGCCTGATCAGAGCAGTTTGTTAAATATGATAATGAGCTTGGGAGTTAGTGAGGGTGAGGCTGAAGATGGTAAAGTGCCTTGACTAGTAGACATAGGGACCTCTAATGAAGTAACACTTTCATTCTCCATATATTCTAAACATTATCACATATATGTTTTATAATTTGTTGACGCAAAGGGGATAAATGTATGGTCTTATTATTATGTCCCTTAATTATTTTAATAGCAGAATTTCAGTTAAGATGTCTTAATGACTTAATTCATAATAGTGTACTTTTTAAAGTTACTGAAATGCACAGTTGCTTACTGAGCAAAATCTATCAGTATGTAAATTGAGCACTGAGGTTCCTCAAAGGAAACAGGTTGGTGTGCATCTTGCACTTCTGGACACTTTTTTAAAAGAATTTTAATACATATTTGTTCCTACACTTGAGAAAATCTCCTTGGAACACAAGTTACATTTAGATATTGAGCACGAAGGGAGCTGATTATAGTCTAACGCTTGGGATTTGTTTCCCTAGAGAAGAAGTCACCTTATTTAAGAGGATACAGAGTCAGGAAAGCAGGCAGTATGATGGGGAGCATTACAGCCTGGGTTTCGTTGAACCCCATTCTATTATCCTATAGATTTCTTCAGCATTGTTATTTTTAGACAAAATCTTAATCATTTAAGCATTCCTTTCGTGCATTTACTTTCCTATTTCATTATTTCAAAACATGAAAATGCTTGACTTAGCAAGGGCGTTGTCTTTCTTCTTTTCTTCTTTGGGGGTCTTCCCTTGTAGATTGCCAGGAGAAATATCAATCACCTCAGATATGCAGATGACACCACCCTTATGGCAGAAAGTGAAGAGGGACTAAAAACCCTCTTGATGAAAGAGAAAGAGGAGAATGAAAAAGGTGGCTTAAAGCTCAACATTCAGAAAACAAAGATCATGGCATCTGGTCCCATCACTTCATGGGAAATGGAGAAACAGTGGAAACAGTGTCAGACTTTATTTTGGGGGGCTTCAAAATCACTGCAGATGGTGATTGCAGCCATGAAATTAAAAGACACTTACTCCTTGGAAGGAAAGTTATGACCACCCTAGATAGCATATGGATGAGCAGAGACGTTACTTTGCCAACAAAGGTCCGTCTAGTCAAGCCTATGGTTTTTCCAGTGGTCATGTATGGATGTGAGAGTTGGACTGTGAAGAAAGCTGAGCGCTGAAGAATTGATGCATTTGAACTCTGTGGTGTTGGAGAAGACTCTTGAGAGTCCCTTGGACTGCAAGGAGATCCAACCAGTCCATCCTAAAGGAGATCAGCCCTGGGTGTTCTTTGGAAGGAATGATGCTAAAGGTGAATCTCCAGTACTTTGGCCACATAATGCGAAGAGTTGACTCTTTGGAAAAGACCCTGATGCTGGGAGGGATTGGGGGCAGGAGGAGAAGGGGATGACCAAGGATGAGATGGCTGGATGGCATCACTGACTTGATGGACGTGAGTTTGAGTGAACTCTGGGAGATGGTGCTGGACAGGGAGGCCTGGCGTACTGCAATTCATGGCGTCTCAAGGAGTCAGACACAACTGAGCAACTGAACTGAACTGAACTGAACTGTGACTCAGCTGGTAAAGAATCCACCTGCAATGCGGGAGACCTAAGTTGGATCCCTGGGTTGGGAAGATCCCCTGGAGAAGGGAAAGGCTACCCACTCCAATAATCTGGCCTGGAGAATTCCATGGACTGTATAGTAGTCCATGGGGTCTCAAAGAGTGGGACACAACTGAGCAAATTTCACTATTACTGTCTTTCCTTTAATAAATATTCTTCATATGCAAGCATACAAGAAAAACAGTATGACGAACAAGTTTCCCAAGCAGTAAATACTTCTAAAATGATTTTTCTTCAGTAAGAACCCAATTGCTAGAATAAATCATTTATAAACTGTTTTGATGCTTAAATTCTGTACTGTGATGGGAGTAGAAGCTGTGTGTCCTTCATTCTCTCCTGCAGATCAACATCTGCAAAAGACTAAGGTATTTGTTTATAAATCCATTCCTTTTATGAAGGACTTATTGATGTTTGCAGTATTTCATTTACATTATGGAGTTATCAACAGTTTAGAATTTTTTTTTTGAGAGACAATCTTCTCTAGCATTGTAATTTCCCTGCAGCTATTCCTCACAAAATCACTCCAAATTTCATGGCTGCTTTGCATAAGAAGTCCCAAAGATATTTGGCACACAGCCTGGAGGTTGAGAGAGAATATTGTGAATATTATCTTTTTCTTGAATCTTACTGCCTGCTGACTGGAATAAACATCTGACTGTTCCTGCAGGGACAAATAATCACTTTTATTGTTCCTTCTAAGAATGTCATTTGATTGAGTTTATTTACAGAAGTCTATGAGAAATAATACATGGCTACTGCTTCAGCGATGCGCCATTAGTAACCGAAGAGTGTTCTGGTGTCACCTCTCTCCATAGTTCCTTCCCCCTTCCTGTCTGGGGACAGGTTCTGAGGGCACTGGCAGGCAGGGTGTGCCTGAGTCCCCCGGGGGAGTAACTCCTTCTGCCAGCCTGATACAGTGGAGCTCTTGTGTGAGGGCGTCCTCAGTGGCCAGAGCAGTACAGATGATTCGGGAGCTGAGCAATGGTCGGTCGCAGGAGTTTCGAGATGGAAATTTTTGTCTAGTGCAATGTTCTTCTGTTTGCTGATATGGAAACCTAAGAGCCAGAGCAGTTCAGTGGTTTGCCCAAATTTACACTCTTTTTCTCTTCTGACATCAAGAATCTTATTGTTTCTTCCTTAGTGCCTCCTTTAAGAGCCTTGCTTTGAGACCGGTTATGTTCTTTTTCATTTCAAGTTGTTAATTTGTAATTTACTTGAGCATCCANTTTGAGTGAACTCTGGGAGATGGTGCTGGACAGGGAGGCCTGGCGTACTGCAATTCATGGCGTCTCAAGGAGTCAGACACAACTGAGCAACTGAACTGAACTGAACTGAACTGTGACTCAGCTGGTAAAGAATCCACCTGCAATGCGGGAGACCTAAGTTGGATCCCTGGGTTGGGAAGATCCCCTGGAGAAGGGAAAGGCTACCCACTCCAATAATCTGGCCTGGAGAATTCCATGGACTGTATAGTAGTCCATGGGGTCTCAAAGAGTGGGACACAACTGAGCAAATTTCACTATTACTGTCTTTCCTTTAATAAATATTCTTCATATGCAAGCATACAAGAAAAACAGTATGACGAACAAGTTTCCCAAGCAGTAAATACTTCTAAAATGATTTTTCTTCAGTAAGAACCCAATTGCTAGAATAAATCATTTATAAACTGTTTTGATGCTTAAATTCTGTACTGTGATGGGAGTAGAAGCTGTGTGTCCTTCATTCTCTCCTGCAGATCAACATCTGCAAAAGACTAAGGTATTTGTTTATAAATCCATTCCTTTTATGAAGGACTTATTGATGTTTGCAGTATTTCATTTACATTATGGAGTTATCAACAGTTTAGAATTTTTTTTTTGAGAGACAATCTTCTCTAGCATTGTAATTTCCCTGCAGCTATTCCTCACAAAATCACTCCAAATTTCATGGCTGCTTTGCATAAGAAGTCCCAAAGATATTTGGCACACAGCCTGGAGGTTGAGAGAGAATATTGTGAATATTATCTTTTTCTTGAATCTTACTGCCTGCTGACTGGAATAAACATCTGACTGTTCCTGCAGGGACAAATAATCACTTTTATTGTTCCTTCTAAGAATGTCATTTGATTGAGTTTATTTACAGAAGTCTATGAGAAATAATACATGGCTACTGCTTCAGCGATGCGCCATTAGTAACCGAAGAGTGTTCTGGTGTCACCTCTCTCCATAGTTCCTTCCCCCTTCCTGTCTGGGGACAGGTTCTGAGGGCACTGGCAGGCAGGGTGTGCCTGAGTCCCCCGGGGGAGTAACTCCTTCTGCCAGCCTGATACAGTGGAGCTCTTGTGTGAGGGCGTCCTCAGTGGCCAGAGCAGTACAGATGATTCGGGAGCTGAGCAATGGTCGGTCGCAGGAGTTTCGAGATGGAAATTTTTGTCTAGTGCAATGTTCTTCTGTTTGCTGATATGGAAACCTAAGAGCCAGAGCAGTTCAGTGGTTTGCCCAAATTTACACTCTTTTTCTCTTCTGACATCAAGAATCTTATTGTTTCTTCCTTAGTGCCTCCTTTAAGAGCCTTGCTTTGAGACCGGTTATGTTCTTTTTCATTTCAAGTTGTTAATTTGTAATTTACTTGAGCATCCATATAGACTTGTCATTTGGAAGCGCTGTTCAGCTCAGTTCAGTTGCTCGGTCATGTCCAACTCTCTGTGACCCCATGAACCGTAGCACGCCAGGCCTCCCTGTCCATCACCAACTCCCGGAGTTCACTCAGACACACGTCCATCGAGTTGGTGATGCCATCCAGCCATCTCATCCTCGGTTGTCCCCTTTTCCTCCTGCCCCAGATCCCTCCCAGCATCAGTCTTTTCCAATGAGTCAACTCTTCACATGAGGTGGCCAAAGTACTGGAGTTTCACCTTTAGCATCATTCCTTCCAAAGAACACCCAGGGCTGATCTCCTTTAGGATGGACTGGTTGGATCTCCTTGCAGTCCAAGGGACTCTCAAGAGTCTTCTCCAACACCACAGTTCAAAAGCATCAATTCTTCAGCACTCAGCTTTCTTCACAGTCCAACTCTCGCATCCATACATGACCACTGGAAAAACCATAGCCTTGACTAGACAGACCTTTGTTGGCAAAGTAATATCTCTGCTTTTCAATATGCTGTCTAGGTTGGTCATAACTTTCCTTCCAAGGAGTAAGCGTCTTTTAATTTCATGGCTGCAGTCACCATCTGCAGTGATTTTGAAGCCCCCAAAAATAAAGTCTGACACTGTTTCCCCATCTATTTCCCATGTAGTGATAGGACCAGATGCCATGATCTTTGTTTTCTGAATGTTGAGCTTTAAGCCAACTTTTTCACTCTCCTCTTTCACTTTCGTCAAGAGGCCTCTTAGTTCCTTCTTCTTCACTTTTTTCCATAAGGGTGGTGTCATCTGCATATCTGAGGTTATTGATATCTTTCCCGGCAATCTTGATTCCAGCTTGTGCTTCTTCCAGCTCAGCGTTTCTCATGATGTACTCTGCATATAAGTTAAATAAGCAGGGTGACAATATACAGCCTTGACGTACTCCTTTTCCTATTTGGAACCAGTCTGTTGTTCCATGTCCAGTTCTGTTGCTTCCTGACCTGCAAATAGGTTTCTCAAGAGGCAGGTCAGGTGGTCTGGTATTCCCATCTCTCTCAGAATTTTCCACAGTTTATTGTGATTGACACAGTCAAAAGCTTTGGCATAGTCAATAAAGCAGAAATACATGTTTCTCTGCTGTTAAATTTTAGGAAAACCTCAGAACTTGCCTTTTATATCTTTGCCTTTGGACAGGAGATGAAGGTAACTTGAGAATCTATTTTACTATAATTTGATAGTTTCAGTGAAGAGTGATTTGAAAACTGGATAGGTTTGTTTTTACTTGAACTGTAATTAAGATATTATTTCTTTCAGAATATTTTGAAAGATTTATCATAGATAGGCTTTTAATTATTATGGAAATCTCTTAGTTATTACATATATATGTATATAGATTGAGAGAGCTATTGAGAAGCTCTGCTTTACTTTTAATGGAATGAAAAGCTGTTCTTAAATGAGATGTGAAACTGATCCTACATCTGTTCTTCAAGATAGCTTTATGGCTGTACTATAGAATTTTTATAGGCTACTCATCATAATATTATTTCATAACATCATATATTACTTCATCACATTGCCTCTCCTTTCCCCTCCTTCAGTGGCCCACAGCTGTCTCCCCTCTGAGGGACTTTTTGCCAGAACTGATCCCTGTTTATCTGGAGAAATCACTTTACCTTGTTAAATCATCACCAGCCTTGGCAGGCCTATAGGCAAAATTAGACGCTTTGTCTGTGGTAATTGAAGAAAAGCTTTTTAATTTTAATTGTTAAAGTTACCATTTAATTCATTATATAATAATCAGCATATTGTTAGGTGGATTCTGTAAACTTGATATGTAACACTGCACTGAACAGAAATGCTTCTGGTAAAAGAATTTCACGTTTTATTTCTGGAAATCTGGGCACCAAGTGAGCTGACACTAGTTAAAATGTTTTATAAACTCTATTCGTGTTTGATTATTCCTATATAAAACTTAAAGTCTATTTATTCCTTCTAATAATACATTTTTTAAGACCACATTATTTAAAGAGTGTTTTTAAATGAAAGGGTACTTTCACTGATCATATTCCTTTGAATAGAGACAATATTATGCTTTGTAACTTGATTTAAGGGAAGCAATTATTTTATTCCACATCTAGACCTATCTACTAGTCTTACCTAGTTAGTAATAGCTTTTTAAGAAAATGTTTCTCTTTAGTATTATTAAGGGGCTTGGGGAGAAATTATTCTCTTTACTTTTGTAGGGTTTGATGCCCATGATGTAGCTTGAGGAGAGTTATTTTTACTATGACAGTGAATATTCCTATGCTAAGTCACTTCAGTCGTGTCCGCTCTGTGTAACCCCATAGACGGCAGTCCACCAGGCTCCCCCGTCCCTGGGATTCTCCAGGCAAGAACACTGGAGTGGGCTGCCATTTCCTTCTCCAGAATATTGCTATAAACATATGCAAGTAAAATACTTCCTGATACTTAATCTCTCCATTGACTTTTCTACTTTTCTGCATAACCTCCCATGTAATTTTCAGTTCTGTTCTCATAGTACTCCTACATTGGGATTCTACTCTCTTTAATATTTTAAGAGCATTGACTCAATTGATCTCCTAAGATTATTTTAAAGTATTAGTAGGTGTATGTTTGTAGGATAATAAAAACTAACAGTACCCCAACTCATAGAGTGACAGCAAATAACCTGGCAGTAAGCAAGTGGGGAGACAGAGGTTAAATTCCAGGAAATACGATGTTTACCAGGCAGCATGTGATGAAAAATATCTACTGTATAGAGACATACTACACTCTAGGTATTGGAGGCAAAGTGTCAGTTGAAAAACAAAAACAAAACAACCACGACCGAAGGCTCGGGAAATCTGTTTTATCGATGGGCTTGTTGAGGACTGAAGCCCAGGACCAGCCAGGTAGTTGGAACATCGGTAGGTGACTGCTGGTGGAAGCAAGGCGGCCGCCTCGGGTTAATGAAAGCAGTCCTTCTCTGCGCGTGGGGAGGAGCAGGGGCCCGGCTCCCGCAAGTCGTCCCTCTGACGTGCGCCTGGAGCATCGAGGGCCAGCGTCCGCCTTCTTCCCGTCCTGAGTGCTCTCGGGGGGCAGCTGGGCAGCCGCAGAGGCTGGCGGTGCGATGCCGCGACGTCCTCTGTTTGCTGCTGCGGGGGGAGGCAGGGTTTATCCGTGAGGGTTGCTGTCTGAGGCCTGCCCCGGTTATCCTCCGCTGATGCGTAGGCTCGAGCATCGCTGCGGTCGGAAGCCATGGAGGTACAGAGCTTGGCGCTGTGATGCCCGGCTCTGCTGCCAGCAGCGGAACTGCAGTCGCTACTGGACCGTTAGTCAGTGCCTCGCGCTTTGCTGTCGTTCTTCTCACCTCCAGGCTCTCAGCATTGTTTTCCTTGCTGCTCTTCTTTCCTAAACTCTCTTACCTCTCCCATCACCTGTGTCTGTAGAACGGGTCTAAGGAGTTGAAATTTTAAGGAAGAGTTTGCTTCCGTTGTGGTATGTGACCTGCGGAAATGCCTCCCGTAGCAGATAGTAGCCTGGATGTGCTCCCTTAGCAGCGGAGCTGCCGCCCCTGCCTGCGTGGTTTGCCTTCTCCTGTTCTGCCGCCATCGTTCCCATCGTCATGTCAGTCTCTGGGACACCTCCATGCTGCTCAAGTGAAATTCGCTGTTTAGAAATACATTGCGTACAGTTCTCCTCCTGCCCCCTTCACTCCCGTTTTTTTCCTTGAAAATCCCTCACAACCGTCAAAAATCTTCTCTGTTAACGTGTCCGTTTTTGGTCCGTTTTCCCGCAGTGTGCTAATGCTTGTGTTTCTGCGGGTTTTCTTTGCATTTCTTGTTTTCTCTTATCTCTTGAATTTGTTTATTTTTTCCCAAACCATGGTATTTATTGAGCAAACATGCAAATAACATGCTGCAGAGTTCATGTGCATTTGATTACTTATCACTTGTAATGTTAGGAAACTTGCATTTTATTTACTTGCAAGACAGAGTGAATGGACTCAGCTGCAGATGAACGCCTGATTGCTTAGCGAAGCTGTGTACCTACTGATTGCCTAGCGTAGATGTGCACCTGCCAGACAGTTTACCACTGCTAATGGTTCCTTTCTGCATCTTTCCAGGAAAGGAAGGAGAGGCTGTCCAGATTTGAGTCTATTCGTCACTCAATTGCTGGAATCATTAGGTCTCCAAAATCTGCATTGGGCTCTTCAGTAAGTACAATGAACTCTATACTGAAAATATTCATTGTCGTACTTTCTTCTGATATATCAGTGAATGTCATGTAAATTTGTGTTTGTCAATGGAAAGACAAGTGGACAATCTAACTTATGTGTGCATGTGAGTCTGTGTGTATATTCATGATATGTGTATAGTAAGACCCATGTAACAGTGAAATAGGGAGGAAAGAAATAAATTTGATTTGTAGTCTTTCTGTACTACATATAAGTATTTACAGTATTTTATGTACTTTGTAGCATTATTTGAAAAAAACTATAAATATAATTCTTTTACAGTGAAACATTTTTATAATAGGGATTATTATATATGTATTTTTAAAATGTATCAGTTTATGTGTGTTCATATTTTTAAAATGTTTTAATTGGAAAATTAAAGTCTATTTGAAATTTGGGCATGGCACATCATGGTAATGTATACAATATTCGCTACTCCTAGTAATAGCAGCTATAGCCAAGCAAAATAAAAAATTCTTATTCCATTTATATATAAANACTCTGTGCGACCCCATAGACAGCAGCCCACCAGGCTCCCCCTTCCCTGGGATTCTCTAGGCAAGAACACTGGAGTGGGTTGCCATTTCCTTCTCCGATGCGTGAAAGTGAAGTCTCTCAGTCGTGTCTGACTCTTCGCGACCCCATGGACTGTAGCCTACCAGGCTTCTCCATCCATGGGATTTTCCAGCCAAGAGTACTGGAGTGGGGTGCCATTTGCTTCTCCTTTTTCTAGCTATATAGAATTTAAATTTTATAGTGACAGTCACATGAAAGATAAAAATAAACCTTGTAGCAAATTTTGGGAATGATATCTGCTATAAATCAATAACTCATAAAATGTGATTTTGGATTTTTGGGGGGATATTAAACCATACATCTATTTTTCTTCCTCCAAAGAATGTAATTAGTGATTAGCTTAGATTATTTTCAGGTACTCAATTATAATAAGGCAGCTTTACATATTTGAAGTTATGTGAAATTACTGTGGAAATATTAATGGAATCTATTTTATGAGAATTGATATAATTCATTATTTTTTAAATGCATTTTTCCTTATTGTTGTTGTTCTGTGTTTTAACTCTTTCTGATATCCTTTTTCTATGACCTTGGCATGCTTGGTCATTCAGTTGTGTCTGACTCTGTGACTCAATGGACTGTAGTCTGTCAGGCTCCTCTGGCCATGGGATTTTCCAGGCAAGAATACTGGAGTGGGTAGCCATTCCCTTCTCTAGGATATCTTCCTGACCCAGGGATAGAATCCAGCTCTTCTGCATTATTGCAGGTGGATTTTTAACCCCTGAGCCACCAGGGAAGCCCTTCTATGACCTTTCAGTTCAGTTCAGTTGCTCAGTCGTGTCCGACTCTTTGCGACCCCATGAATGGCAGCACGCCAGGCCTCCCTGTCCATCACCATCTCCCGGAGTTCACTCAGACTCACGTCCATAGAGTCAGTGATGCCATCCAGCCATCTCATCCTCTGTCGTCCCCTTCTCCTCCTGCCCCCAATCCCTCCCAGCATCAGAGTATTTTCCAGTGAGTCGACTCTTCGCATGAGGTGGCCAAAGTACTGGAGTTTCAGCTTTAGCATCATTTCTTCCAAAGAAATCCCAGGGTTGATCTCTTTCAGAATGGACTGGTTGGATCTCCTTGCAGTCCAAGGGACTCTCAAGTGTCTTCTCCAACACCACACTTCAAAAGCATCAATTCTGCGGCACTCAGCCTTCTTCACAGTCCAACTCTCACATCCATACGTGACCACTGGAAAAACCATAGCCTTGACCAAACGGACCTTAGTCGGCAAAGTAATGCCTCTGCTTTTGAATATGCCATCTAGGTTGGTCATAACTTTTCTTCCAAGGAATAAGTGTCTTTTAATTTCACGGCTGCAGTCATCATCTGCAATGATTTTGGAGCCCCTAAAAATAAAGTCTGACACTGTTTTTCCAGTGTTTCCCCATCTATTTCCCATGAAGTGATGGGACCAGATGCCATGCTCTTCGTTTTCTGAATGTTGAGCCAGCTTTTTCACTCTCCATTTTCACTTTCATCAAGAGGCTTTTTAGTTCCTCTTCACTTTCTTTAGGTGCCTTTAAATGAAGCACTTAAAATGCATGAACAGCTCGTCATTATTTTGCAGATATGTAGACGAACTAAGTACAAAGTTCTTCAAAGTACCACATATCAGTTTAAAGAAACCGCTGTGAGTCACATAGTACATAGACAAGCCTGCTGTGTGGCTCATTTAAAAAGGTCTGAGAGCCCCCAACCCACCTAATCTACATTTTTGTCCAAGACAAGTTTATTTACTCCCATGGCTCTAGATATCTTTCAAATACTGATCTCTACAATTTTTGTATCTCCAGCCCTGACTTCTTCATAGAATATAGGATTCATGCACCCAGTTGCTTTAGAAACTGCACCAGCCAATGAGGAAATTAAGAAAGATTCTGAGTCAGTTTACCCAAACATAGCTTTCTAGGTATCTGAGGAAATCTCTTACATTGATTTAAAAAGAAAAAAAAAAAAAGGAAAATTTGTAAGAAATAGAGACTATACAGAGGGAAGACTTAGAAAGAGGAATGTTTTCTGATTGAACACAGTAACTTATCTATTAACGGGGATAAGATGTTGTCATAAATAGCATTTGGAGATCTAAAATAAACTCTTATAAACTAAAAAATATAATGCATAAATTTTTAAAATGTGAGTTTTGAGTTTCAAGAAGCTCAATGTGAGTTTTGAGAAATAAAATTGAGGAAATCACCCAGGAAATGAAACAAAAAGACAATGAGATGGAAAACATAATATGAAAGATACCGATATAAGATGAAAAATATTAAATAATAAAAGTTCTAGAAAGAGAAAATAGAAGGGATGCATTTTTCTATAAAATACTTGTAGAATATTTTTCCTAACTGAAGGTCATGTGTTTTCAGAATTACAGGGAGCAATGTCTAGCCAAGTGGATGAAAATGCACTAACACCAAGGCAGATAATTATGAAATTGAGCAGTCAGGATAAAATGAAGGTACCACAAGCTTCTTCTTAAAAATAAACAAAAACCTTATTACATACATAATATCATGAATCAAAATGGTTTTGGATTTCTCCACAGCAAGACCAAAAGCAAGAAGACAATAGAATACTGCCTTGAAAATTCTGAAGGAAAACGATTTCTAACCTAGAATTCTATATCTAGCCAGTTACAGCTCAGTTATTGTCAGCCATACAGCTATTTATCTCCTTTGCTATCATGCCGTGGAAGTTAATGGGAGGTGTTCCCTTCCAAATAAGGAAGTAAATCTAGAAAAGAGGGTGAGGATCCTGAAAACCAGAGACAACAGAGAAGAGAAAGAATTTCTGGCAAGATGGAGAAGGAAAGTGTGTAGAGTGTTGGAAAAGCCAAGTGGTTCCCATTCTCAAGGAATTGTAATAACAAAGGGGAAAAATTACACAGATTCATTATAAGGACCGAGATCATACATGTGTAGAAGACACTAACACACTAAGACATTAACATATATGTAAGCAGTCAAGTTTCCATGCTGGTTGTAGCTATGAAACTTTTTTTAGAACACCTCTTGCTTAATATGTGTCCTAACATATGTACTGGTGGGAGTAATCCAAAATGTAATAAGACCAATGTTCCAATAATCATCAGATGTTCTTTCTCAATTTGCTTTTATAACACCAGATTTTCCAAAAGCCTAATGTCTGATTGAGGAAAGCACTGATGAAAAATATTAAGCCTTGTGTTTTCTAACAGAATCAGTGCTTATCAGACTGCAGAATTTTGACAAAGGGATATTTTTCATACAGACTCAGTTCAGTATGTGTGCTTACCCTGGCTGCAGAGCTGTGCGTTTATTTCCCTTGGAGCTTTGCTGAATTAATAATTTCTTTTTGGAAGGGTATTACTGTAGCCAGTAGGCTTTTCAAGTTGTGTTTATCTTGAGTTTGCAATTCAGTTGAATGAAAGAAACTATATTTAAATATGAATCACTTCAGATTAAAAAGAAGGCATTTTTGGTGGGGAGAAAGACAGCACACAGTATTCACCATCTAGTAGAATGTTTATCAATGTTGTTCACAGCGTGAATGAAAGCTCTAACTGAGGGCAGATTTTCAACCTAGATTTCCAGACGTGATATAAAGCCATCAACTTAAATTTCAGGGTGTTGACTTTCATGGCATTACACCAGAGTTAATCTTGATTCCTCTTTACAATCTGTGGAAAGTAGTTTTCAATTTCCAATATTTATAGATGATTATAGATATATATTGATATAAATGCATGTGCAGCTCCGTCCAATGGAAGGACCGCGAGCAACAGCACTCCATTGTTATGAACATGTCAGGAATGTAGATCTTGGTTCCTGATTACTGTTCTCCACTAACGGATCACAGCCATTAGGAAAAATGGCTAATTTCAGGGCTACCATAGGAAAAGTACAAGATGAGTCTGACACGTCCACTTGTGTCAGACAGAAAGTAAGAGAGTGCTCAAGAATGATGGTATTACGTCAAAAGTGCATGGGAGCTACTCTAAAGGAAATCCTGTTTGCCAAATCTGAAACAGTTTGAACATCAAAATAATGACGGTAACAGATTCTAATATTAAATAGTGTAAGAATTCTTGTTTACTTCTGTGATAAATAAAAATATGAATAAATCAATGAAGGAAAGAGAAGGGAAAGGTTTCGTTACAGAAGACGGGCAGCCAAGCTAGGTAGAAGGAATGAGAGAATGAGAAAGTTAGAGTATGATAGTCATCAGAGAAATTTTAATTCTGCCAAGTAATGTAATGGAAACAAAAACTAGTGTGTAAAAATTTGATGAGAGAATGGAATATTTACATAATCATAATCTAAATGTACCTCCCTCCAAAGTAAATATGAATTGGAATATGAAATAGGGTAACTGTATAGTGGGAAGGCTGGCAAGTGGTCAAAGTTAATATCATTAGTAAATGGGACAAATGATATCGTGTACTATCTGTAGGTAAGCAAGCAGGTTCGTTTCTGTGATGTTCCTGCCAAAATGTTTAACTTGAATTTTATTGTGAGGAAAGATGAGAGAGACCAAATTGAAGGCCATTTGACAAAAATTTGGACTATGATTTAAAAGTGTCAAGGAAAGAATGAGAACTTCTAGATTCCTGCATAAAAACTAAATGTGACATGATTCTGAAATCGATCTTTTTGCTGTCAAGCAGAATTGGGGCTTCCTAGGTGTCACTAGTGGTAAAGAACCCACCTGCCATTTCAGGAGACAGAAGAGACTCAGGTTTGATCGCTGGGTCAGGAAGATCCCCTGGAGNTCTAGAAAGAGAAAATAGAAGGGATGCATTTTTCTATAAAATACTTGTAGAATATTTTTCCTAACTGAAGGTCATGTGTTTTCAGAATTACAGGGAGCAATGTCTAGCCAAGTGGATGAAAATGCACTAACACCAAGGCAGATAATTATGAAATTGAGCAGTCAGGATAAAATGAAGGTACCACAAGCTTCTTCTTAAAAATAAACAAAAACCTTATTACATACATAATATCATGAATCAAAATGGTTTTGGATTTCTCCACAGCAAGATCAAAAGCAAGAAGACAATAGAATACTGCCTTGAAAATTCTGAAGGAAAACAATTTCTAACCTAGAATTCTATATCTAGCCAGTTACAACTCCGTTATTGTCAGCCATACAGCTATTTATCTCCTTTGCAATCATGCCGTGGAAGTTAATGGGAGGTGTTCCCTTCCAAATAAGGAAGTAAATCTAGAAAAGAGGGTGAGGATCCTGAAAACCAGAGACAACAGAGAAGAGAAAGAATTTCTGGCAAGATGGAGAAGGAAAGTGTGTAGAGTGGATTCCCATTCTCAAGGAATTGTAATAGCAAATGGGAAAAATTACACAGATTCATTTTAAGGATCGAGATCATACATGTGTAGAAGACACTAACACACTAAGACATTAACATATATGTAAGCAGTCAAGTTTCCATGCTGGTTGTAGCTATGAAACTTTTTTTAGAACACCTCTTGCTTAATATGTGTTAGCCTATGTACTGGTGGGAGTAATCTAAAATGTAATAAGACCAATGTTCCAATAATCATCAGATGTTCTTTCTCAATTTGCTTTTATAACACCAGATTTTCCAAAAGCCTAATGTCTGATTGAGGAAAGCACTGATGAAAAATATTAAGCCTTGTGTTTTCTAACAGAATCAGTGCTTATCAGACTGCAGAATTTTGACAAAGGGATATTTTTCATACAGACTCAGTTCAGTATGTGTGCTTACCCTGGCTGCAGAGCTGTGCGTTTATTTCCCTTGGAGCTTTGCTGAATTAATAATTTCTTTTTGGAAGGGTATTACTGTAGCCAGTAGGCTTTTCAAGTTGTGTTTATCTTGAGTTTGCAATTCAGTTGAATGAAAGAAACTATATTTAAATATGAATCACTTCAGATGAAAAAGAAGGCATTTTTGGTGGGGAGAAAGACAGCACACAGTATTCACCATCCAGTAGAATGTTTATCAGTGTTGTTCACAACGTGAATGAAAGCTCTAACTGGGGGCAGATTTTCAACCTAGATTTCCAGACGTGATATAAAGCCATCAACTTAAATTTCAGGGTGTTGACTTTCATGGCATTACACCAGAGTTAATCTTGATTCCTCTTTACAATCTGTGGAAAGTAGTTTTCAATTTCCAATATTTATAGATGATTATAGATATATATTGATATAAATGCATGTGCAGCTCCGTCCAATGGAAGGACCGCGAGCAACAGCACTCCATTGTTATGAACATGTCAGGAATGTAGATCTTGGTTCCTGATTACTGTTCTCCACTAACGGATCACAGCCATTAGGAAAAATGGCTAATTTCAGGGCTACCATAGGAAAAGTACAAGATGAGTCTGACACGTCCACTTGTGTCAGACAGAAAGTAAGAGAGTGCTCAAGAATGATGGTATTACGTCAAAAGTGCATGGGAGCTACTCTAAAGGAAATCCTGTTTGCCAAATCTGAAACAGTTTGAACATCAAAATAATGACGGTAACAGATTCTAATATTAAATAGTGTAAGAATTCTTGTTTACTTCTGTGATAAATAAAAATATGAATAAATCAATGAAGGAAAGAGAAGGGAAAGGTTTCGTTACAGAAGACGGGCAGCCAAGCTAGGTAGAAGGAATGAGAGAATGAGAAAGTTAGAGTATGATAGTCATCAGAGCAATTTTAATTCTGCCAAGTAATGTAATGGAAACAAAAACTAGTGTGTAAAAATTTGATGAGAGAATGGAATATTTACATAATCATAATCTAAAGGTACCTCCCTCCAAAGTAAATATGAATTGGAATATGAAATAGGGTAACTGTATAGTGGGAAGCTTGGCAAGTGGTCAAAGTTAATATCATTAGTAAATGGGACAAATGATATCGTGAACTATCTGTAGGTAAGCAAGCAGGTTCGTTTTTGTGATGTTCCTGCCAAAATGTTTAACTTGAATTTTATTGTGAGGAAAGATGAGAGAGACCAAATTGAAGACCATTTGACAAAAATTTGGACTATGATTTAAAAGTGTCAAGGAAAGAATGAGAACTTCTAGATTCCTACATAAAAACTAAATGTGACATGATTCTGAAATCGATCTTTTTGCTGTCAAGCAGAATTGGGGCTTCCTAGGTGTCACTAGTGGTAAAGAACCCACCTGCCATTTCAGGAGACAGAAGAGACTCAGGTTTGATCGCTGGGTCAGGAAGATCCCCTGGAGGAGGAAACAGCAACCCACTTCAGAATTCTTGCCTGGAGAATCCCATGGACAGAGGAGCCTGAGGGCTACATTCCATGGGACCGAAAAGAGTTAAAACAGGACTAAGTGACTTAGCATGCATGTATGCACAGTATCAGCATAACTGGTGAAACTGAAATAAGATTAGTGAATTTGATGATAGCAGTTAGTATATAAATGTGCTAATTTTGAAAGTCATTCTGGTTATATGGAATACTCTTTTTTTGTAGAAATTAAATACAATACTATTTGGAGAGGATGGAAATGATATTGATACCTTATTTTCAAGTAATTCAGGATAAAAAAACGTTCTTCGTACTATTCTTGCAGCTTTTCTGTAAATTTGAAATTATTTTCAAATTTAAAAATGAAATAATAAGAATATGGAGAAATAATGGTTTAGGAAAAAAGTATCAGAGTTAAGAAATGAAACTTTAATTCAGTATTGAAGATAATTAATAATTGTAACTGTAGCTAGAACTTAAACATAAGTGACAAAAATAATTTTAGAGAATTTTAATTCTGTGGGGAATTTAAAAGTTAACTGGTTTGCAATTGGGAATGTTGATACTTGAGGGTAGTCAAGAAGAAATGAAACAGATTAGACCTTTAAAACATATTTAAGAAGTTTCCATGCCAAAGCTTTTGAAAACATTATTTGTAATGAGATTGAAAGCTTTGACTTGGATATAAAATGAACCTAGAAATGAAAATGGGAGACTGAGATGAAAGGGTTCCTCAATCCTGCCCCAGACTATGTACATTTAAATACTGGCATGTTTAGGGATCTGTCAAGTGTTGGAATCATTATAGACATTTTTGTATTGGCCTGGAGGAATGTGCTTAAGATGGAATCTCCATGTTTGCAGATAACTGACAATTCTTTAGATGATAAAATGTCAAACTGATAGACCCTTATTTTTAAAAGTGCTTAAAGCTATTTTTGACCAAGAGGGAAAGGAAATGAGCATAAAGAAATATGTAGAGAAAAATAATCCAATCTATTTATGGGTTACAATCTGTCAGTTTCATGACAGCAAACATGGCAAGGAATGATTTTCTTAAGTCACTGGTCCTGTTTGTTGATGGATCCAGCAGCTCAAGACGATTTTGGGAGAATGAGTTGACAGTTTCACTAACTGTTGAGAACAGATCTGGAGTAGTGTTTGCAATTATATTTACTAAACCTCAAGAGAGGTATAGCAGAGCTAGAGTGAAGGTTATGTTAAAACTTGCATTTGTCTTCTGAATCAGGACTAAGCTTTTAGCTTTTGTGCTAAATATTTTCTCAGTCTGACACCAAAATTTCCTTTGGTTATAGTTTCCCTGCATTAAGCAAACTTTTTAAACTGAATTTTAATCAAATACAGCTTCTAATCTCTCTGTCTCCATATCAGCACTTTGATACTGGCTGTTCTTCTGGCTAAAATGGTTTTTTCGGCCTCACCTCTGAGCCATTTTCACCATCTCCGTTTCCTGCATTTTCTTGGACGCTTCTTGAAATATTTTGTCCATACCCATCTACTTCCTCTGAATATTTATGGCACATATTACTAGCAAAATTTCTTCAGCAAATAATCATTCACTCCTTTGTGAGGTATCATGGAGTCTTACTATTCAACTTCGCCTACCCTTCTCCTGGGTTTGACCCCCTGGGTCGGGAAGAAACTCTGGAGATGGGGATGGCGATCCACTCCAGGATTGCTGCCTGGAGAATCCCATGGACAGAGGAGCCTAGCCGTCTGTGGAATCGCCAAGAGCTGAACACCGCTGAGCGACTAACGCTACTGCTGCTGCGCTTCTCCAGCTGAATGTGAGCTTCTCGAAAGCTGAATTCTGTCTTATTATTAACCCAGCATCTATTGTGACCCACATACAGTGCCAGTTGCTGAGAAGAAAGAGCTTTTTTTTCCTTGCCCCGTATGCTTTTTATTGAAGACACATTTTAGATAAAGAGAGGGACAAGCTAAAGATATGCATGCATATTGCTAAATTTATGTGTATTAGAAGCACAAAGAGTTACAGATAGAAAAATGATGCTTGTGACATGACATTTAAGGAGAATAACAATATTCTTCACCAGGAGACTTCTTTTTCTGAAACCAAGTTCTTGGATGTCATTAAATGAACTCACTAATGCAATCGGTGGATTATTGATGCTCATTTTAATGTTAATTATTCTATATTTCAAAATAGATGCATTTTCCCAGCAGAGATTCAAACTTCAGGAGCATAATATCATAAAACTCTGCACATCTGCATTTCTGATAAGTCAAAATTTTCTAATTAAAATGTATATTTAGTTAGCTACAGTGCATGTCCTGGTTTAAAATAACACTCAGCAATTTTTGGTATACTGGTTGGTTCTGGGCATGTGTGCTTAATCATGTCCGACTCTTTGTGACCCTGTGGACTGTTAGGCTCCTCTGTCTACGGGATTCTTCAGGCAAGAATATTAGTGCTGGAGTTGTCTGCCATTTCCCCCTTCAGGAGATCCTGATCCAGGGATTGAACTGACATCTCCTGGTCTCCTGCGTTGGCAGACAGATTCTTGACCACTGAGCCACCTGGGAAGCTCTGGTTCTGTGAGCAGCGCTTTATGATGTCCTATTTTACATATTCTTTTTATTTGCTTTTCCATTATGTTTTTTCATAGGATATTGAATATAGTTCCATTTGCTATACAATAGGGCTTTGTTTATCCATTCTATATATAATAGTTTGATGCTCTATTTTATATGGATATAGTAGCCTAGGTTTTATTGTAATCATGGAAAGTTTTATTACATCATCCAACAACAAATAAGTTAGCTTTCCAGAGCAAATGAGACATCATCTATTTAGCTCAAAAGAAAGGGTATCAAACGGATAAAAGCAATTCACAGGTTATCAAATAACCCAGATATTCCCCCTTTCCTCCGTGGTTTAACATAATGTTCTGTCACCCTGCCTCCCCCACCAGGAACCTTCCCCTGCCACAGCTGGCAGTACACCAGAGTGGACTGATTTAGCTTCCACATCAGCTCCTCTGCCAGTCTTTGGTGGAAGAAGTGTTAATCAGTAGTGAAAGGTCTCAAGTCTTGGCAACAGCAAACAAATAGAAAGAAGAGGCCTAAATAATACGTATTCTTCTATAATCGGTCTCTAGATACTCTTCAGCTCTTTGTATACAACATTAAGGAAAGCATGCAAATATGATATTCCCTTTTGTTGGTTGCTGTAATTGAGATGCCTGACAAATTGATACATAATTTAAGATCATTAATGCCAAATGGAAAAAAAAAGACTTGCTAAAAATGTCATGTAAAATTTTTTGTAAATGCTAAGGAATTAATTTCTTAAATTATTTCAGCTAATCTATTAATTTTAATTGTGCTCAATGAATGTTTATGAGTGCTTTTTGCAGTTTTTTTTTTTTAATCCTCATATTATTTGCTTTTTAGGCAGTTTGGGAAACATGGGACCAGAAAAAAGGAAAAACATGAGACAAAGGGATGATTAATATAGTTTAGTTCCTCTTGATTCAGGACTAGGCTGGGGATAAAGGGTGTAGAAATGTTGAACAAAGTACCTTGGGGAACACTGCTAAAACATTTGGCCTCAGTTTCCTGATCTGTAAAATGGGCAAGATCAGTGGGTGAACTGAGAAACATTAAGATGCTCTTAAGACATTTCTGGCACTTTTTATTTTTAATTATATTGTCTTCTTTTATCTTCAAATACAGTAGATGATTTTTTTAAATATTGACATCATCCAAAAAAATGTCATTCTGATTTTTAGAAAAATTATCCATTTAGAAATACCATGATCTTATAATACCTAGAAACTCATTTTCATTAGTGAGTGATTGTGGTGATAATATAATCCTCATGGGCGAGTGTTCACGCTCACTGGCTCTGTCGGTGAGATGCTAAGCTGATGTCAAGGTTCATAAAGAAGAATTTCAGTGATGTAATGTGTCCATGGTAATGTGTAGGCTGTAATAATTCTTGGTTGCTTATATTTTTATATGTTTTGAGTCACTGAATTGCTGTTTTATCAAGAATTTTTCACATTTTTCATCATTTTTGAAAGTTGTAGTCTTTTTAATTTAGGAAAGATTAAAAGCACTAGAAATATTATAAATATAGAAAAGAGAGGTCCCAGAAATCTCCTAAACCACTTTTTGTTCCATTACGCCACAACCAAACTTATAATTCTAACTCATGTATCTGACTTGTTGGAATATGGCTTCCAGGTGTACTGTCTAAATATAGTAAGAACTTGGAAGCTAATTCTTCACTGGCCCTCTATTTCTTCCTTCTTAGAATGACTGGAAAAGAACCTGTCACCTGTTCTGCATAGCAATAGACTTTATTATAAGGTATATCCAGTTGCAAAGTCTACATAATTGAATATTTTTTATCGTACTTACCTGATTTTCATTGCTTGTGCACCGTGTTCGTCCCTTGGGAATACTAGAAATTTGATAATTTTCTATTTGAGTGCTAGGAGATTGAAAGCTGTGCAACTTTTCAAAAACTTTCTGACACATCAGTGCTAATTTGAGTAGAACTTAGCTAGCTCTTGCAATTGATAAAAGCACGGAAAACTGGTTAGCGATGACAGTCTCTTAATCTACTATCTGATTGCTTGTCTAAGTGTCATTGGTGAAATGCAAGGATCTTTGTTCTTTTTTCTGAGTTCAAGCCAAGCGGGCTCCTTTACTTAGTATGTTAAGAAATCTCAACAGTTCCTCACTCCTTGGATTCAAGGAATCAAATATTTCTATATTCAAATCTTTCCCCTTCTTGCCCATTATAGAGTTTGCTGTAGGTAATCTTTGTTGTTGTTTTTCTTTTTTTTTAAAGTTAACCATTCAAAATACAAAATATTTATTAAACTAGGATTTGAAATCTAGAAATGGCAGAACTGAGAAACAGACGATAAAGTGTAAGTTTTAAATAATCATAAACTCACACAAACTCCTTATTCCCAGGACTTCTTAGGCAGAATGGGTCCTGTTTGATGAGTGAATAGGTAGTTTTGAAGCTATATTGACAGATGGTCCCCTTGAATAAATTATTTCTTCTTTAACTTGCCAAAGCGCCTAAAGTTCCAGTCTGCAAATTCCTTGTATATTGAAGACATTTTTTATTTCCTCCTGGGAGGCATCAAGATTCCATATTACTTTAAAAATTATTTATTCATATATTTGGCCACCCAGGGTCTTAGTTGAGGCACACACGTTCTTCATCATGGCACATGGGATCCAGTTCCCTGACCAGGGATTGAACCTGAGTCCCCTGCATTGGGAGTGAAGTCCTCCCATATTACTTCATAGAGAAAACGTAGGTTGATAAAGCACCAGATAGTTTGTAGATTAGCTAGTTTGGCAATTGAGAGTAGAAATCTGAAAGAATGGGCCAAGAGAGAAGTTAACTTGGATGTGACAGAGAGCATGGAGAGTCCCCGTGCTGAGACGGGCAAGCCCGCCGTGATCCCACGGAGAGAAACCCGCGTCCAGTCCAGGGACAGTGTAGAGACAGGAGCAGCCGCAGGGAGGGAGACCGACTGGGGCTGCCCTAGGAACCTTCACTCAGTTTTGCTTTTAGTCATAACTTGGTCACTTAAACTAGTGAGGGAAGCAGATCAGCTGAAAGGACCCCCTGCCCTCTTTTCCCACCATAAATAAAGGGACACTTTACAAGGACTCTTCATTCAGTCCCTCCATTTCTGCTTCTTCATCACACTGTTTTTTTTTCCCTCTTCCATTCCCCTCATCTCTGCCTCCTCCATCCTTTTATTCATCTCCTTCCACCCACCTTTACCATTGGCTCATACTATATTTCTCAACTATATTTCTCAGCACATTAATAAACTGGAAAACTTCATATGGCAGCCTTTTCTTAACATGTAACAAGAATAGCACGTCCTGTCTTATATCACAGTGCTCTAGAAGGCTGCATTTTTTTCTTTCTGCAGCAAGGTTATTGAAATTATATTATTTCATTGTTTCTATTTATTATATAATTGCATTTTTACATGCAGAAAAAAGCTATAAAATGCTTCATAAAATTANCATGGAGTCTTACTATTCAACTTCGCCTACCCTTCTCCTGGGTTTGACCCCCTGGGTCGGGAAGAAACTCTGGAGATGGGGATGGCGATCCACTCCAGGATTGCTGCCTGGAGAATCCCATGGACAGAGGAGCCTAGCCGTCTGTGGAATCGCCAAGAGCTGAACACCGCTGAGCGACTAACGCTACTGCTGCTGCGCTTCTCCAGCTGAATGTGAGCTTCTCGAAAGCTGAATTCTGTCTTATTATTAACCCAGCATCTATTGTGACCCACATACAGTGCCAGTTGCTGAGAAGAAAGAGCTTTTTTTTCCTTGCCCCGTATGCTTTTTATTGAAGACACATTTTAGATAAAGAGAGGGACAAGCTAAAGATATGCATGCATATTGCTAAATTTATGTGTATTAGAAGCACAAAGAGTTACAGATAGAAAAATGATGCTTGTGACATGACATTTAAGGAGAATAACAATATTCTTCACCAGGAGACTTCTTTTTCTGAAACCAAGTTCTTGGATGTCATTAAATGAACTCACTAATGCAATCGGTGGATTATTGATGCTCATTTTAATGTTAATTATTCTATATTTCAAAATAGATGCATTTTCCCAGCAGAGATTCAAACTTCAGGAGCATAATATCATAAAACTCTGCACATCTGCATTTCTGATAAGTCAAAATTTTCTAATTAAAATGTATATTTAGTTAGCTACAGTGCATGTCCTGGTTTAAAATAACACTCAGCAATTTTTGGTATACTGGTTGGTTCTGGGCATGTGTGCTTAATCATGTCCGACTCTTTGTGACCCTGTGGACTGTTAGGCTCCTCTGTCTACGGGATTCTTCAGGCAAGAATATTAGTGCTGGAGTTGTCTGCCATTTCCCCCTTCAGGAGATCCTGATCCAGGGATTGAACTGACATCTCCTGGTCTCCTGCGTTGGCAGACAGATTCTTGACCACTGAGCCACCTGGGAAGCTCTGGTTCTGTGAGCAGCGCTTTATGATGTCCTATTTTACATATTCTTTTTATTTGCTTTTCCATTATGTTTTTTCATAGGATATTGAATATAGTTCCATTTGCTATACAATAGGGCTTTGTTTATCCATTCTATATATAATAGTTTGATGCTCTATTTTATATGGATATAGTAGCCTAGGTTTTATTGTAATCATGGAAAGTTTTATTACATCATCCAACAACAAATAAGTTAGCTTTCCAGAGCAAATGAGACATCATCTATTTAGCTCAAAAGAAAGGGTATCAAACGGATAAAAGCAATTCACAGGTTATCAAATAACCCAGATATTCCCCCTTTCCTCCGTGGTTTAACATAATGTTCTGTCACCCTGCCTCCCCCACCAGGAACCTTCCCCTGCCACAGCTGGCAGTACACCAGAGTGGACTGATTTAGCTTCCACATCAGCTCCTCTGCCAGTCTTTGGTGGAAGAAGTGTTAATCAGTAGTGAAAGGTCTCAAGTCTTGGCAACAGCAAACAAATAGAAAGAAGAGGCCTAAATAATACGTATTCTTCTATAATCGGTCTCTAGATACTCTTCAGCTCTTTGTATACAACATTAAGGAAAGCATGCAAATATGATATTCCCTTTTGTTGGTTGCTGTAATTGAGATGCCTGACAAATTGATACATAATTTAAGATCATTAATGCCAAATGGAAAAAAAAAGACTTGCTAAAAATGTCATGTAAAATTTTTTGTAAATGCTAAGGAATTAATTTCTTAAATTATTTCAGCAAATCTATTAATTTTAATTGTGCTCAATGAATGTTTATGAGTGCTTTTTGCAGTTTTTTTTTTTTAATCCTCATATTATTTGCTTTTTAGGCAGTTTGGGAAACATGGGACCAGAAAAAAGGAAAAACATGAGACAAAGGGATGATTAATATAGTTTAGTTCCTCTTGATTCAGGACTAGGCTGGNGTGCTCAATGAATGTTTATGAGTGCTTTTTGCAGTTTTTTTTTTTTAATCCTCATATTATTTGCTTTTTAGGCAGTTTGGGAAACATGGGACCAGAAAAAAGGAAAAACATGAGACAAAGGGATGATTAATATAGTTTAGTTCCTCTTGATTCAGGACTAGGCTGGGGATAAAGGGTGTAGAAATGTTGAACAAAGTACCTTGGGGAACACTGCTAAAACATTTGGCCTCAGTTTTCTGATCTGTAAAATGGGCAAGATCAGTGGGTGAACTGAGAAACATTAAGATGCTCTTAAGACATTTCTGGCACTTTTTATTTTTAATTATATTGTCTTCTTTTATCTTCANGTTAAATAAGCAGGGTGACAATATACAGCCTTGACGTACTCCTTTTCCTATTTGGAACCAGTCTGTTGTTCCATGTCCAGTTCTGTTGCTTCCTGACCTGCAAATAGGTTTCTCAAGAGGCAGGTCAGGTGGTCTGGTATTCCCATCTCTCTCAGAATTTTCCACAGTTTATTGTGATTGACACAGTCAAAAGCTTTGGCATAGTCAATAAAGCAGAAATACATGTTTCTCTGCTGTTAAATTTTAGGAAAACCTCAGAACTTGCCTTTTATATCTTTGCCTTTGGACAGGAGATGAAGGTAACTTGAGAATCTATTTTACTATAATTTGATAGTTTCAGTGAAGAGTGATTTGAAAACTGGATAGGTTTGTTTTTACTTGAACTGTAATTAAGATATTATTTCTTTCAGAATATTTTGAAAGATTTATCATAGATAGGCTTTTAATTATTATGGAAATCTCTTAGTTATTACATATATATGTATATAGATTGAGAGAGCTATTGAGAAGCTCTGCTTTACTTTTAATGGAATGAAAAGCTGTTCTTAAATGAGATGTGAAACTGATCCTACATCTGTTCTTCAAGATAGCTTTATGGCTGTACTATAGAATTTTTATAGGCTACTCATCATAATATTATTTCACAACATCATATATTACTTCATCACATTGCCTCTCCTTTCCCCTCCTTCAGTGGCCCACAGCTGTCTCCCCTCTGAGGGACTTTTTGCCAGAACTGATCCCTGTTTATCTGGAGAAATCACTTTACCTTGTTAAATCATCACCAGCCTTGGCAGGCCTATAGGCAAAATTAGACGCTTTGTCTGTGGTAATTGAAGAAAAGCTTTTTAATTTTAATTGTTAAAGTTACCATTTAATTCATTATATAATAATCAGCATATTGTTAGGTGGATTCTGTAAACTTGATATGTAACACTGCACTGAACAGAAATGCTTCTGGTAAAAGAATTTCACGTTTTATTTCTGGAAATCTGGGCACCAAGTGAGCTGACACTAGTTAAAATGTTTTATAAACTCTATTCGTGTTTGATTATTCCTATATAAAACTTAAAGTCTATTTATTCCTTCTAATAATACATTTTTTAAGACCACATTATTTAAAGAGTGTTTTTAAATGAAAGGGTACTTTCACTGATCATATTCCTTTGAATAGAGACAATATTATGCTTTGTAACTTGATTTAAGGGAAGCAATTATTTTATTCCACATCTAGACCTATCTACTAGTCTTACCTAGTTAGTAATAGCTTTTTAAGAAAATGTTTCTCTTTAGTATTATTAAGGGGCTTGGGGAGAAATTATTCTCTTTACTTTTGTAGGGTTTGATGCCCATGATGTAGCTTGAGGAGAGTTATTTTTACTATGACAGTGAATATTCCTATGCTAAGTCACTTCAGTCGTGTCCGCTCTGTGTANAGTAATAGCTTTTTAAGAAAATGTTTCTCTTTAGTATTATTAAGGGGCTTGGGGAGAAATTATTCTCTTTACTTTTGTAGGGTTTGATGCCCATGATGTAGCTTGAGGAGAGTTATTTTTACTATGACAGTGAATATTCCTATGCTAAGTCACTTCAGTCGTGTCCGCTCTGTGTAACCCCATAGACGGCAGTCCACCAGGCTCCCCCGTCCCTGGGATTCTCCAGGCAAGAACACTGGAGTGGGCTGCCATTTCCTTCTCCAGAATATTGCTATAAACATATGCAAGTAAAATACTTCCTGATACTTAATCTCTCCATTGACTTTTCTACTTTTCTGCATAACCTCCCATGTAATTTTCAGTTCTGTTCTCATAGTACTCCTACATTGGGATTCTACTCTCTTTAATATTTTAAGAGCATTGACTCAATTGATCTCCTAAGATTATTTTAAAGTATTAGTAGGTGTATGTTTGTAGGATAATAAAAACTAACAGTACCCCAACTCATAGAGTGACAGCAAATAACCTGGCAGTAAGCAAGTGGGGAGACAGAGGTTAAATTCCAGGAAATACGATGTTTACCAGGCAGCATGTGATGAAAAATATCTACTGTATAGAGACATACTACACTCTAGGTATTGGAGGCAAAGTGTCAGTTGAAAAACAAAAACAAAACAACCACGACCGAAGGCTCGGGAAATCTGTTTTATCGATGGGCTTGTTGAGGACTGAAGCCCAGGACCAGCCAGGTAGTTGGAACATCGGTAGGTGACTGCTGGTGGAAGCAAGGCGGCCGCCTCGGGTTAATGAAAGCAGTCCTTCTCTGCGCGTGGGGAGGAGCAGGGGCCCGGCTCCCGCAAGTCGTCCCTCTGACGTGCGCCTGGAGCATCGAGGGCCAGCGTCCGCCTTCTTCCCGTCCTGAGTGCTCTCGGGGGGCAGCTGGGCAGCCGCAGAGGCTGGCGGTGCGATGCCGCGACGTCCTCTGTTTGCTGCTGCGGGGGGAGGCAGGGTTTATCCGTGAGGGTTGCTGTCTGAGGCCTGCCCCGGTTATCCTCCGCTGATGCGTAGGCTCGAGCATCGCTGCGGTCGGAAGCCATGGAGGTACAGAGCTTGGCGCTGTGATGCCCGGCTCTGCTGCCAGCAGCGGAACTGCAGTCGCTACTGGACCGTTAGTCAGTGCCTCGCGCTTTGCTGTCGTTCTTCTCACCTCCAGGCTCTCAGCATTGTTTTCCTTGCTGCTCTTCTTTCCTAAACTCTCTTACCTCTCCCATCACCTGTGTCTGTAGAACGGGTCTAAGGAGTTGAAATTTTAAGGAAGAGTTTGCTTCCGTTGTGGTATGTGACCTGCGGAAATGCCTCCCGTAGCAGATAGTAGCCTGGATGTGCTCCCTTAGCAGCGGAGCTGCCGCCCCTGCCTGCGTGGTTTGCCTTCTCCTGTTCTGCCGCCATCGTTCCCATCGTCATGTCAGTCTCTGGGACACCTCCATGCTGCTCAAGTGAAATTCGCTGTTTAGAAATACATTGCGTACAGTTCTCCTCCTGCCCCCTTCACTCCCGTTTTTTTCCTTGAAAATCCCTCACAACCGTCAAAAATCTTCTCTGTTAACGTGTCCGTTTTTGGTCCGTTTTCCCGCAGTGTGCTAATGCTTGTGTTTCTGCGGGTTTTCTTTGCATTTCTTGTTTTCTCTTATCTCTTGAATTTGTTTATTTTTTCCCAAACCATGGTATTTATTGAGCAAACATGCAAATAACATGCTGCAGAGTTCATGTGCATTTGATTACTTATCACTTGTAATGTTAGGAAACTTGCATTTTATTTACTTGCAAGACAGAGTGAATGGACTCAGCTGCAGATGAACGCCTGATTGCCTAGCGAAGCTGTGTACCTACTGATTGCCTAGCGTAGATGTGCACCTGCCAGACAGTTTACCACTGCTAATGGTTCCTTTCTGCATCTTTCCAGGAAAGGAAGGAGAGGCTGTCCAGATTTGAGTCTATTCGTCACTCAATTGCTGGAATCATTAGGTCTCCAAAATCTGCATTGGGCTCTTCAGTAAGTACAATGAACTCTATACTGAAAATATTCATTGTCGTACTTTCTTCTGATATATCAGTGAATGTCATGTAAATTTGTGTTTGTCAATGGAAAGACAAGTGGACAATCTAACTTATGTGTGCATGTGAGTCTGTGTGTATATTCATGATATGTGTATAGTAAGACCCATGTAACAGTGAAATAGGGAGGAAAGAAATAAATTTGATTTGTAGTCTTTCTGTACTACATATAAGTATTTACAGTATTTTATGTACTTTGTAGCATTATTTGAAAAAAACTATAAATATAATTCTTTTACAGTGAAACATTTTTATAATAGGGATTATTATATATGTATTTTTAAAATGTATCAGTTTATGTGTGTTCATATTTTTAAAATGTTTTAATTGGAAAATTAAAGTCTATTTGAAATTTGGGCATGGCACATCATGGTAATGTATACAATATTCGCTACTCCTAGTAATAGCAGCTATAGCCAAGCAAAATAAAAAATTCTTATTCCATTTATATATAAAAGTTGTTTTTTTTTGCTTCATTACCTATAAAACTAAGTCATCAAGCTTTTTATTCTAGCCATGCCTCACTCACAGTATAGAGCTTTTATAGTATTTTATTGAGTGATGGTTGAAACATTCAGTACAAACGAATTACATGCTTTTCCCCCCATCTTGCCAAGTTTCTACAACATAATATCTTAATATTATTTCTTGTTCTTTAAAAGTTAGCTAAAACAATGTGACCTACTCCTATATTAAAAAAAAAGTTTTTCCTTACCTTAGATTTATTCAGTGTTCATTCACATTTTTGATATATTTGCTATAGTTCCTTTTCAATATGTGGCTTTCCTGGTGCCTCAGTGGTAAAGAATCCACCTGCCAAGCTGGAGACACAAGTTTGATCCCTGGGTTGGGAAGATCCCCTAGAGGAGGAAATGAACCCACTCCAGTATTCCTGCCTGGGAAATCCCATAGACAGAGGAGCCTGGTGGGCTGAAGTCCATGGGGTCACAAAGAGTTGGACACGATCTAATGATTGAGCATGCACACTTTTTAATATGTTAGACATATTCCCATATTTATTCTACTCAAGCAACAATCTTTTATACACAACTGTGGCAAGGCATCAGGTATTTTAATTTTAAAAAAAGGAAGAAAAGTATATTTTTGCGTAAAGGAGATTTTCAATTTATCTTTTAATCTTTGATGCTGCCATTGTCACTTTCAGTGTTCAGAAGTATCCACAGGAGAAAACTAACGCAGACCATCTCATGTGGCATTAAGTAGCGAATGAAAATAAAAATTATGTGCAAGAGCCACATGACAGAGTACGTCTCTTTCAAGTCTTATCTCTGTAAGAAACACCGTGGGGAAGAAAAAGCCACCTCTAAGGACTGTCGATGGAAACCTTTATTGGGCGGTCGCTCTCGGGCAGAACTCCCGGGGGCTAGCAAGTAGGGAAGGGAGTCTGCGAGGTATGGGGCAGGGACGGGGATTTTTATAGTCAGGGCTGGCGTTTAAGCCAGGTCCTCCCACATGAGGAAGGAAGTGCGGGCTGATTGGCGCCCAAAAGCTCCGTATCAGCACTTGATTGGGCCAGGCCATGGGGTTGGTTCCCGGAAGTTTGATCCGCTTCCAGTTCCTGTTTGGACGGTGGCCTTCCATGACCCGTTTTCTGGGGCTTTTCGTCGCGACATGCCCGAACATGCCCGACCTCTCAGTCTCCTACTATTATTTTCATAAATTTACAACTTTACAGATAAATAGTAGTTCATAAGACTTGGTTTATTATGATTTGTCAGTCAAAGTAAAGCATAGGAGACTTGATTAAGAATTTATGAGAAGTTTCAGAGACTCTATGAGGAGAGGTTTTTTTGATAATTTTTATTAGAAGAAAAGGGCTCAGATGATAAAAAATCCACCTGCAATGCAAGAGACCTCGATTCAGTCTGTGGGTTGGGAAGATCCTCTGGAAGAGGGCATGGCAACCCACTCCAGGATTCGTGCCTGGAGAATCCCATGGGTAAAGGAGCCTGGTGGGCTACAGTCCATGGGTTGCAGAGAGTCGGGCATGACTGAGCGACTAAGCACAGCACATTAGAAGAAAAAAAAGCAGTTCTTGCAAGGAAATATTTAAAGTGTTTTTCAAACAGGATGACAGAGGTTTTTCTTTTCTTTTAAGACACATTGATTTACATCTAGAAACAGAGGAGAAATCCTGTTTGTTCATTAAGATGAAGTTGTATGGGGTTAGCACTCCTAAAAGGACATCAGATATAGTGTACACAGTCTTCATAATTAATTGATATAAATCATAGCTTTTTAAATGCCTTAAGATAGTTACATGTTTTATCTCCACTTAAAAGTGGTATTTACCTTATTCTTAAGTAAAATTACTAAATTGGCAGTGATTGATATAGGTTAAAATTTGGTGTTTACTGCTTTTATCTGAAATGAACTGCCTTTCCCACAAACCATTACCTCATTCATATATACATTTCAATAAACTTACCAACATCCTTGAAGCTGTGAAATGCTCATTTCGTTTAAGAAAATTTCCCTCTGTAATCAAGAATTCTAGGGAATCTGCACTTCGTCTCTCACTTATCTTCATGATTAAGGCAGTCATTATATCCATCGGTTAAGTGCCCTTTGACATTCCCCAGTTTATTCAGAAATCTTATGAACTAAAAAGACTGAGATAGTCCGCACTTTACTCATATGTGGTACACTATGAGTAAAGGTACAGAACTATTTCTGTAAGGTGCTAAATATCCTGTTTACTTGAAGAAGATCTTCCGCTCAACTACACAGGTAACTGACCTCTTGAGTCTTACTGTGCATGTGAAGATTTCAGGTAGTGTGATAATCTAAGATAAATGAACTTTAGAGGCTACTTAATTATAATTTTTTTCTGACATAGTTTAGCATTTTTGAGTATTCTAGTTTGGTAAAGGTAGTGTAGAAGAAGGAAAAATTTTAATTACTGTAAACGATTTTTTAACACTTCTTAAGAACCCTGCCAAAATGGCACACTTAAGCCAATTAATTTATTTTATTGTGATATACTTCACACAGTACGAAACTCACCATTTCAGCATATATACACAGTGGTTTTAGTATGTTCATTGTTGCAGAACCATCACCATTATATAAATACAGGGCCTTTCAGTCTCCCTAATTAGAATCTCCATTCCTATTAGCAGCTGGTCTCAATTTCCCCCCTTTTCAGTTTTCTGGTAATCACTCATCTATTCTTGATCCTATGGATTTGCCTGTTCTGGACATTTCACACAAATGGAGTCATACACTATGTGGCCTTCTCCTGCCTGGTTTCGTTCACTTAGTGTGATATTGAAAGGTTGTTGTTGAATCACGACGTCGGGATTCTTGGCCCCCGGAGGAGAAGAATTCAGTCCGGGGCCAGAGACAAGGCTTGATGGCTCAGAGCTTTTGTGTAATAAAGTTTTATTAAAGTATAAAGGAGATAGAGAAAGCTTCTGACATAGGCATCAGAAGGGGGTAGAAAGAGTACCCCCCTGCTAGTCTTTAGCTGGATGTTATATAGTCACCAGCCGTCTGTTAATGAAGGAAAGGAATGTCTCAAAACTTAGAATGGCACCAGGCCCCTCACCCATAAGATGTATTTTGGGATAACTTTGGCTCCGAATGGTTTATCTTGGGCCATAAAATGATTAACTTGAATCTTAAAGAAGGGCAGGTCACCATACAAATAGTTTTATTTACATAGATTAGAGGAACAATATCAGAGTATAACATATTGGTTTATCAAGTAGGTTCTGAGCCCAAAAGGTGGAACCGGCTTGAAGACAGAGTTTGGGGTAAATGCATAGTACATTAGCAGAGCTTAAGATAAACATTTCCATAAGAAAAAGGCGATGGTTAACTTCAAGTGAAACCAGGTGTCATAATGGCCACACAGAATTTTAAGGGAAACCTCTTTTTAAATTTGTATAGAGAAGGAGAAAGTATCCCTAGTTTGTGTCCTCCTGCCGCTTAAGAGAGAGAAAATGTCTGACACTTGCAGGCTGTTTCCTCCATTTGGAGACCCCTGGCCTTCCTGCCTGTTACCCTCTCAATATCTTCTTGATTCATCCATGATGTAGCAGTTATTGGACCTTCATTGCTCTTTATGAGTGAATAATGTTCCCTCATGTGGGTTTGTCTGACATTGTTTACCTGTCCATCAGCTGATGGACATTTGGGTTGTTTTACTTTGGGGCTATAATGAATAAACTGTAGTGAACATTGAAATACAAGTTTTTACGTAAATGTATGTTTTCAGTTCTTTCAGTTATATACCATGGAATTGCTGGGTCATGTGGTAATTCTGTTTAATTTCTGAGGAACTACCAAACTGTTTCCCACAGTGTTTGCAGCATTTTGCATTTGCACCAGCAAAGCGTATAATTTGAATGTCCCAATTCTCTATAATCTCAACACTTTTTTTTCCATTTTTTAAAAAAATTATGGGTATCTTGGTGGATATGAAATGGTATCTCATTGTAGTTTTATTTGCATTTTCCTGACAATTGATGATATTTCGTATCTTTCAATGTGATTTGTGGTCACTTGTATGTATTCTTTGGAGATATGACTATTCATATCCACTGTATATGTTTTAATTGGTAATTTTCCTTCATTGTTGAGTTATGAGTCCTTTATATATTCTGAATACAAGCCTCTTATCAGATACATAATTTGAAAATTTTTTCCCATCATTTTTGGAATTGTCTTGACACACAAAAGTTTTTAATTTTGAGAAAGTCCATTTATCTAATTTTCTTTCATTTCACATACTTTTGGTGCTGTATCTAAAACAAATTGTCTAGTGCAAAGTCACGCAAACTCTCACCTGTGTTTCCTTCTAGAGTTCTGTAGTTTGACATGTAGGTCTTTGATCCATTGCAAGTTAATATTTGTATATGGTATGAGGTATATGTTCAAATTATTTTTTAATGTATGGAAGCATATTTAAAATCTAAAAGCAACTATGAAAGCGCTGGTTTTTTACTCAAACATAAAAATTGGGAGCTTAGAGCATAATTTTAGATAAAATAAAACTGTTAATTGCATTATACAAAGGGAAATGGATTAATCATGATAGTATTCCCATTGAACTTCTCATAGCTACTTATTTTGCCATTTTTTACATTGTGGCTAAAATGTAGACCTCTCTGTGAAGACAGTCTGATGGAGCACTTTAATCAGAAATGTTGCTGGAAGGAAGAATGTCAGATAATTAGCTCATAGGTGAATTTGACTTTAACAGACTATAGTATCTGATGATAGATGTTTAATATTTACTGTTATGGTGAGATTAGTATTTTAATATGCTGTATCAGCTCCAAGCACGTGTTCCTTTTTCCCCACTGCACTAACGGAGTTAAATAGCCTATCCTGAGTCCCTCCAGGCACCGAGGTCTGCTTTATATCCTGCATTTTTCATGTTTCAGGAGATTATGAATTTGCACTGAGGACTATTTCTCATAGACTGCTTCTGAAATCAAGGCCAGGGGTGTTAGACAGGGTTCGTTGTATAATCTGAAAGCCTACAGGTGATCATGAGGGTCCATTTCCATTGAAAGTCTTTCAAACCACATTATATTTGATGAGATCTGTTCTGGTCACATCAAGAATACTGCCCTTTCTCCAGAGCCATTTTTCACTGCAGAATTTTTGTTCTAAGTGGCTGAACCTTCTCTTCTGTCTTCTGGCCCCTTCTGAGTACTAGTGTTCACTGATGAATGGAGTACAGAACACATTTGTAATAGCAGCACTGTTTGAAACATGTTCTTAAAAATAAAGCATACTTTGGTCCAGATCATTGTTCTTTAGATGTCAGAAGAATTATTAAGTTACTCTTCTGTCGCCTTAAAATTAACATTTTTCTGGATTCTGTTGACATCTAAGTTTTTTCAAATTTTTGAATTACTTTGAACTTGATTGAAAATAAAAATATTGAAAAATAATGATATGCATCCATAATATATGATAATATACTAAGTAAGATTTACTTGCTTGCTTCTGTTTAGAAAATAGGCCAATTATGGTTCAGTTGTGATTGTTGTACATTGGTTATCATGTTGGTATTATAATGCTCAGCTTGCACCATTGGCATAAGGGAATATAGCTATTTTCATTCATAACATAATAAACTGCTTATGTTTTTTAGTGTTTTTCTTCAAGTCCAACAGAACAACCTAGTACTTCCTCTGACAAGGGATGTTGTTAAGTTCAACTTAGATATTATGTATTTTAAACCTTGGTTGTCTTCCTTTATCCTTAAGGACTTAATATTTATTTAGCCCAGACAGTAACATGTAGAAAAATGAGAAATAGGAAAAATAAAAATTAAACTTCTTACATCATATCACTGCCATAAATAGATTGAATTCTCTATGTAGCTAGTCATGTCTAAGAAAACTAAATAATATTTTCAGAATTACATAATTTTCAAGAAGAGCTTATCTAGCCTTATTTTCTATAATTCCAGTACATAGAGAGTGTGTGCTATGCCTCTTGAGTCATGTCCCACTCTTTGCGATCCTACGGACTGTAGCCCACCAGACTCCCCCGTCCCTGGGAGGCTCCAGGCCAGAACACTGGAGTGGGCTGCTGTGCCCGCCTACAGGGGAGCTTCCTGATGTGGGGATGGGACCCGAGTCTCTGCCGTCCCCTATACTGGCAGGTGGACTCTTCACCACTGCTGCCACTTAGGAAGCCACAGAGAGAGTGAGCCTCTTCTCTTATGTGTTTGCTCAGATGCTGACAGCATTCGACCCAGATCATGTCACAATGACACTATGTTCTGTACAGGCAATCCCAACTTGATGATAAGTTTTCAAATTTACTGAGCTGTGATTTCATACTGATTCATCAGAATGATCTGGTAATAGTTTTAGTTGAGATGTGTGGTATAGCATTTGCACTGAAGACAGTTAATGGACTAAAATGTTATTATTGATGCAGTGGTACACTTTCTCTGCAATATTGTATGAGCTTCAGGTCAGGATGTTTGATTTTTGAAAAGATAAAGCTGTAGAAAAAATGGCAGCAATGTGATGAGATGAACGAGAATGAATGAGAGTCACAGGCACAACTGGAAAAAGTAAATGGATAAAAATAATAATGAGAAAAAAATGATTACTCATGAAAAGTTGAGTAAAGGAACTGAAGAAGCAGGGAAGAAAAGAGCAAAGTCAGGAGAAATCAGAAGGTATTGAAGAAGTATGAGACCAAAAATGAATGACCTTTAAAAAATATATTTTGCTAGAGATAGGGTCTCTCATTAGAGATCCTGGGAGGCGCGCAAATAGGCAGTCAGGGAAGTGGAAAGTCATGGAAGCAAGGTGATATTCAGGTTTGATTAAGTTGTATATCTTTGGAGAAGAGTGACATTAATATTGTTTGGGGAAGAATTATATAAGAATGTGAATCTGATCAGTATGTAATTCTGCCTAATCATTATGATAATCATAGTTGTATTATTACCTAAAGACTGAGCAAACTCAGTCTCAAAAAGTACAAAAATTGTTAATAAAGGAATCTGTTAATAAGAGTTTTGCTTTTAATTTCATAGTGGAAAGTGAACATTAGGTAAAATATTCTTTTGATAAAAATAACAGATATCAATGCATGAAAAAAAGATCAGTTCTACTTTATTGCTAAAAAAATAGGATTTGTCAATTTATAGGCCTTTGTGCCTGTTAAAGATGGAAATACTGCTTTACATCCTGTTTGTCTAGCACGAATGCAAACAATCATGAAGATGAAGTATCCAGAGTGTTTACATTGCCCTTTCATAGAAAGTAGCTTTTACTGCCGTCAGTCAGATTCCTGTTCAGTAGGCCAGCATTTCCCACCTTTTGCAAGTGTTTGGTGATTCTCTTCTGTTTGTATGGCATTTGATTCTTAATCGCCCCTAAAATCTCTCAGTGATATACAGTTTAAAATTAAAGGAGTCATTATGGAATTTTTAAGAAATGTTTAAAATCGTATGAGATCTTGTAGACACTATAGTATATTATTACACCCAGTTTGAAATAATTTACTTAAATTGTTAGACAAATAACTAAATTTATATGAGGATTTAGAAGAGAGTTATGTTCACTTTTATGTTGATTAAAAATTCATAAAAACTTATACGTTAGTGTTGAAATTTTATTTAGCTTGTTTCAAACTCACTGAGAGGTTTACTTGCATATTTTCAATGATGTTATATTTTAGTGGTTTTTTTTTTTTAATGGTTTCTTATTTGGGTGCTTAATTTGAGTAAAATCCAGACATTGATTTTTAAAAAAAAACATTGTTGTCTTTGCCTCTCATAAGGAGCTAATCTTGTGCTCAAATGTTTGAGATAAAAGCATACAAATATTCATTAAATTCTTGGTAATTAGTCTTAATTAGACTAAGACCAAAAAATAACCTCGTATTCTTAAGTCTGGAAAAAAATTTTCATTTTCTTGGGCTGATTCCTCATTGCATCTACATTTAAACCAATCTTTTTATTACACTATGTTCAGTATGTTTTCGCTGGAATATTCTTTAAGAATAAGATCTGGGAAAAATAGGTAAATAGCTAGTCTAGTCAATCAGGAAAGCTTGTCTTGTTATTGTATAACTTAATAATGTTATATTACTGCACATAGGAAAAGGGAAACTTCATCTTCCCCATGTCTTTGACAAAATTTTAGATAACAAGGAAATATCTTTCCCCACTAAGGCTGAGAAAGTTGTGATGTTTGAGGTAAAAAGCTTCCTTTCATTTTTGATGTCATTATGAAAGCCTTTGGAATGCTGGATTTCATTGCTGGCACGTTCTTCATTCTGTTACTGTCAAGCTTGCAAAGCTGTATTAGAATTTAATTGAAAGCAAACTAATAAAAACATTTTTTCCCAGTGTTTCCAGGGAAATTCCTGAAAGGCCTGATAGACACAGTCAGGGGCTATGCACAGCCTTTTCCTGTGAGTGTATGTGTCACATGCACACACACACCCATAGTGACTGCAGCCTGCATTCCATGGCAGCGTTGTCTAGGGCCAGGAACGGGGTGGCTCAGTTTTCCTTCCTACCCAGAAGACGTTATGAAACAAAAAACAGAAGCATATCCCTATGAAATAGCACTGTAAGTTCCTTCCCATTTATTTCTTTTTAAAACAAACAAACTTAGGTGTTTCAGAATGGCTTTTTCCCCCAAATGTATTCCTTACCTTCAAATCCTTAAATGAATTTCGGTGTTAGCTGAGCTTTTGTATTTCAAATGCCCTTCTGACTTAGTGAATTCCCCAGGCTCTGTGTTGTCCCAGTTCTAAATAAATCAACCTTTTGGAGGATAGGTTGATAGGAGAGGAAATCAAGCACATGATATCCTTGTTTGTGATGCTTTTCTATTATGTAGACCTTTTTAAAAAGAGATAATAATAAAAGCAAGGTTTTTTTTTGCCTAGAAGTGACACTGAATTTCTTACTATATTGATTCTTCTCAGAGGAAAAAATCAATGAAACACTCATCATCAGCGAGACTTAAAAATATTTCTATAACAGTAAAAGCTTTAGTGTTTTCTATATTGAAATCCATTATGACAACATTTTAGAGAAGAAATATTTAATCATTCTGACCACCTACTTTAAAAATTATAAACTGTTAGTATCAGTATACACAAAAATTAAATTTGTATGGATTATGCATTTGTTTTAAAAAATAATTATTTTTATCTCATAGTTGTGGCTAGTTCTTTTTATAATTCAATTGTAAAACCATTTTGGGAATACAATTTAAATTGTTTAGGAAGTAAAGTATTTGTCATAATTCTAACAAAAGAAAAGGCTTATCTGGCTTATAGATAATTTCTGAGTACAGATGTGTCATTTATATATTTAAAGAGTTAATGTCACAGTGGCAGGGCTCCCTTGGTGGCTTGAGTGGTGAAGACTCTGCCCGCAATGCGGAAGACCTGAGTTCAGTCCCTGGGTCGGGAAGGTCCCCTGGAGAAGGAAGTAGCAACCCACTCCAGTATTCCTGCCTGCAGAATCCCGTGGACGGAGGAGCCTGGTGGGCTGCTGTGCATGGGGCCACAAAGAGCTGGACACGACTGAGCCACTGGCTTTCACACTCACATAGTGGGAGAAGCAGAAACCAAGCTGTGTACTCTCCTTTGAATTCTCTTTGGGATTTCTCAGTGTTTTAAGTCAGTAGGGTGGGTTTTGGCTAATATAAAATGGAACTTTGACCATTAAGTTTTAGGCCTCTTCAAGTGATGAAACTTGAGGGCTTCCCCTATAGTTCAGTCAGTAAAGAATCTGCGTGCAATGCAGGAGACCTGGGTTCGATTCCTGGATTGGCAAGATCCTCTGGAGAAGGAAATGGCAGTCCACTCCAGTACTTCAGTCACCTGATGTGAAGAGCTGACTCATTGGAAAAGATCTTGATGCTGGGTCTTGAAGACTGAAGGCAGGAGGAGAAGGGGATGACACAGGATGATACGGCTGAATGCCATCACTGACTCAATGGACATGAGTTTGAGTGAACTCCGGGAGTTGTTGATGGACAGGGAGGCCTGGCGTGCTGCAGTCCATGAGGTTGTGAAGAGTCAGATACGACTGAGCGGCTGAACTGAACTGAACTGATTCTTGCCTGGAAAATCCGGTGGACAGAGGAGCCTGGTGGGCTATAGTCTGTGGGGTCGCAAGAGTCAGACGCGACTTAGCGAGTAAACCAGTAAGTGATAGAAACAGTGTAAGGCTGTCTTCAGACTAGCTCTCATTTACCAGAAAGGGCCCGTGCCTTACCTATGAAGAATTCTTATGACCTGGGGCAGTTTAGTTTCTGTGGGTGAAAAATATAAACAAACAAACAACTTTTTACTTGTAACCAGAAGATGTATGATTTCATCTATTATTAATCAGAAACATTTCAAAGAAACACAACCAGCTCTGAGTTGTCTCTATTTGTTGTTAGCATTTGGCCTCCCTGAAATAACAGACAGCTTGCTTCCTGCTGGGCTCATGGCTTATGTCCCCCCTTGTTTCTGTCGCATGTGTGTCATTGCACCTTGGTGGTTTCAGGGATGCTGTTTCTGCTGAGCCTTTGTCTGCCGTTGCTGGGTAGGATCAGGAGCAGCCATGTGGCAGAGGTCATGGTTAAGGAAGTCGGGGGAGCGAGGATGAGCAGGCACAGCAAGAAGGCAGCAACAGAAGAAGCCTTAGTGTTCCTGGAGCCCATGACGTGGGCAGCCCACGTGATCGAGTTAATTCCATAGATACATATGATTCAACTTTTAATTCTTTAAAAATGAAGTTGTTTATGATAAGTTTCTCTGACAATACTCTCATTTCATCATAGTCCTCTGATTGAAGATTTTTAAAAATATGTATTTTATGGTATGGTGACTAAGACTGTAAGTGCTAACTCTAAATGCTAATATTGTGTGTACCTATGTCTGATAGAAAAAACAAATAATCTTGCAGTATAGGATATGTATTACGTTTCAGCATCAGTGCTCCAGGAGCTGTCTCTTATACACATCTNATGATATTATACATGTTTCAGTGCCATTCTCCCAAATCATCCCACCTTCTCCCTCTCCCACTGTACTTTTTATTGGACATTAATATATTAAGCATATCTAAGTGTCTGAATCTCAGTGTAATTCTGCTGTTACTGACCTATTCCATAGTTATTAACCTGTTTATGGTGCATATTGTAAAGTCACAGTTAGAGTTTGTACCTAAAACTATTTATCTTGTGTCATAAATATTGGTAGATTTTCATAGATTCAGATAGCGTTGTTAGATTTCATATGTTAATATATAATCAAATCCTTGCTTTTGTATAAGATAAACAAAAATATGTGATAAAATATTTCAGAGGAAACTTTTATGCTGTTATTAATAGGAAAGTACCAATTTATATTTCTCTGATTTATTTGAGACATTTGCTAAAAACACATTTTGGTAAAGTATCATTTTGTTCATGTTGGCAAGGTAGGAAGGTGAAATTAAAAATGTGAGCTTAATACCTGGTAGGTGAGACATGAGCAGAATTTATAAACAGAGAAATATTAAAGATGCAGAATTAGAGATGACTGAACCAAACACGTGAATTAACATCTGATAATGAATTGAAAAATAGCAACATAGTAAATATTTTAAAATAAAACTTGGGGGAAAGTCCTCTGTGTAATTGCATATCGTCATTCTTTATTTCTTCACTCATTTCAGTCAAGAAGTACTAGTTGAGCAGGTATTCTGTAGGACCCTGCGATGCAGGCCAATCAGACAAAAATAACACAAAAGTGGAGGCCGTGAGCAGTGACCTTGTGAAGTTAGGTATCTCAGCGTGTTGCGTCATCAGTTCAGTCAACAGGTGCTTATTGGATGTCTGTCATGTGCTAAGTTCTGCTTTGAACTGATGGATTAGTCTCTGGATGTGCCAGACAGGTTTGCTTTGTTTTGTTACCACAGTCTCTAGGCTCTTTGAACGACCTTTTAAATCCATACGCTGGGTCTTCAGATAGGCTGAGTGACAGTAAATACAGATCCACAGATTGTTTGGATGACAGTCATTTCCAGGTTTGTAGCCTTGTCCTTGCATGCCTAAGATTCTTTTAACTGTTTCAGCACCCAGCCATTCAAGGATTCAAGAGAAGGCAGTATATACCTGGAAGTCAAAATGAAACCGTCAAGAGAGACCATTTTCTGTGCCCCAGGCACACAGAGAGGGACTTAGGAGACTTCTTCCTTAACAATAAAGCAAATCCATTCCAAACCCTGATTAATTAATTTTCAGGAAGTACTGATTGAGTGAGTGCTTTTAAGGCCCAGACATGTTAGATGGAGCTTAAATGCTGGGGAGAATTCACGGTCATTTGTAAATTGCATACAATATATGAATTTATAAACCATAGTAAATGCTATAAAGATACACAGTGCTCTGAAAGCTTTTAATTGGAAATAAGGAAGTTAACCTTTGAGACAACCTCTGAAGAATGAATAACAGTTAACTAGGAAATGCCATGCCAGGATCATTTTAATATTATTCCTCAGGTTCCCCAACAACCTTTCCGGTTTACTGGTTTACTGNCTGATGGATTAGTCTCTGGATGTGCCAGACAGGTTTGCTTTGTTTTGTTACCACAGTCTCTAGGCTCTTTGAACGACCTTTTAAATCCATACGCTGGGTCTTCAGATAGGCTGAGTGACAGTAAATACAGATCCACAGATTGTTTGGATGACAGTCATTTCCAGGTTTGTAGCCTTGTCCTTGCATGCCTAAGATTCTTTTAACTGTTTCAGCACCCAGCCATTCAAGGATTCAAGAGAAGGCAGTATATACCTGGAAGTCAAAATGAAACCCAAGAGAGACCATTTTCTGTGCCCCAGGCACACAGAGAGGGACTTAGGAGACTTCTTCCTTAACAATAAAGCAAATCCATTCCAAACCCTGATTAATTAATTTTCAGGAAGTACTGATTGAGTGAGTGCTTTTAAGGCCCAGACATGTTAGATGGAGCTTAAATGCTGGGGAGAATTCACGGTCATTTGTAAATTGCATACAATATATGAATTTATAAACCATAGTAAATGCTATAAAGATACACAGTGCTCTGAAAGCTTTTAATTGGAAATAAGGAAGTTAACCTTTGAGACAACCTCTGAAGAATGAATAACAGTTAACTAGGAAATGCCATGCCAGGATCATTTTAATATTATTCCTCAGGTTCCCCAACAACCTTTCCGGTTTACTGGTTTACTGTTAACTGGTAATATGTTACAACTAGTCAATGTGCTGTTTTTATTTGAGAAAGCTAAAATTTATGTTTTACATTTTAAGATTTGGGTATTGCCCCAGAAAGAGTGTTTTAGCATTTTGCTTTTATTCAGCTTATTCATCTCGGCCTCTTTCAGAAATGATTTTCCTTCTTTCCTTTTTATTTTTTTCTGAAACACGCTTATCCTCAATTTTTTTTTTCAGATCTCCTCAGGCATAATATTTCAAATTAACATTCATTGAATCCCCTTCTCATTTTTATATGCTTATGCTGTTCTGTCTGACTTTCTTGCATAATAATAGTCTTCTGGAAATATGTGTAGCAACAAAATCTGATTCTGCTTTTTATGTGTTTTTCATCAGTATGCATGATTGATTCTTAAGTTGCACAGTGATAAATCAGGAGTGAATTTTGGATAGTGTGAATGTTTTAAAAACAAAAGTAATGCATACTCTTAGTGAAAATTCAGAAATATATATCACAGAATGTGTGCTTCACAGTAACAGCCCCTTATAGACTCAAGGAATATTCTTTGAGATTTAAAACATATCTTATTGTATGTATCTATGTAATTCTTATTTTATAAAATTGAGTCATAGCATATTTTTATTGATACTTATATTTTAATGATATATTACTTGATTTTTTAAAATGTAATACAAATGACAACACAGTTTTGTCAGAATTTGTGAAAATTTTTTCTCTACCACTGTTTTTATTGCTTCTTTTGAAATTCACATAGAAATCATTAGTAGCTCCAAAAAGAAATCTCTTATTTAAAAATGAATATGAATTCTTTCAGTCACATTATCATTAAAGCCACGTTAACAGTCACATTATTATGAAAGTAAAGAAACTTTAAAAAGTGTCTATCTATGTGTGAACCCAACCTCTTAGCTGAATTATAATACATTTGCATAGATTTGTACAAGGTCAAATGTAATATTTGGAATTTTGAGTATATCAAGAAACAAATCTTCAACATTTTTTGAATGTACTTTCTAGTTTTTTTTGAACTAGAAGTATAAATCATCTTCCAATATTGCATTTGTTTTGGGTATACAGCATAGTGATTTGATATTTTTACGCAGTACAAAATGATCACCATGATGGTCTAGTTGTGATCTGTCACTGTAAAGTCATTACACACTGCTGACTATGTTCCCTGTGCTATGCAGTATGTCCCAGGACTTCTTTGTTGTATAGCTAGAAATTTGTACCTCTTAATCTCCCCTACCTGTTTCTTTCATCCCTTTACCCTCTTCCCCTCTAGCAGAGACCACTTTGTTCTCTGTATCTATGAGTCTGTTTCTGTTTTGTTATTTTTGTTTTTTAGATTCTATACATAATATTTGTCTTTCTCTGACTTATTTCACTTAGCATGAAATCTTCTAGGTCCATCCATGTTGTCACAAATGGTAAGGCTTCATTCGTCTTTATGTCCAATTAATATTCCAGTGTGTGTGTGTGTGTGTGTGTGTGTGTGTATCTTCTTTCTTATCCATTCACTATTGATGGATACTTAGGTTGATTTGATATCTTGGCTATTGTAAATGATGCTGTAATAAACATAGGGATGCCTATATCTTTTCTAAGTAGTGTTTTTATTTTCTTTGGAAAAATACCACATTGTGGAATTGCTGGATCATATTATACTTCTTCCCAGGTGGCACTAGTGGTAAGGAATGCGCCTACCAATGCAGGGGACAGACCAGGGTTCTATCCCTGGGTCGGGGAGATACCCTGCAGGAGGGCCTGGCAGCCCACTCCAGGATCCTTGCCTGGAGAATCCCGTGGACAGAGGAGCCTGGCGGCCACAGTCCTTGGAGTCACACGGAGGTGGACAGTCCTGAGTGCATGCATATTGCAGTCCCAGTTTCAGTCTTGGAAGTGTGACACTTTTTTCTGTAGTGACTGCACCAATGTACATTCCTACCGACAGTACACGAGGGTTCTGTGAATGGACTGTTCTTCACCGTAGTTGCTTAGATGAACTTTGTGAGTAACCAGCCTTGGCATTATTTTTAGATTTCTTTATCTTCATCTTTAAGAAAGGGAGTTGCTTGGTTTTGCACTGTGGTAGGACTCGGGACGTCCCTGATGTCAGAAGGATTGCTTTGAACAAGTAATTGCCAGGAGTCATTTCTTCTTTTAGCCCATAGAGGAGGTACTGGTGCTTGAGTTACTCTCTGTGTTACTTCATCACGACTGCTGTGTCAGTGGCAGAAGGCCACCTGAAGATTAAAAACTAGATATGTTCTTCAGAATGGGAAACTGGAAATTCACATTATTTTTTTCACAATTTCTCTAGTTACCAGAGATATAGTAGAAATTTTTAAAGATCTTATGACACTGTGGCTAGTTTGACATTTCGCTTTCTCTGTCAGCTTCATCTCATTATTACATTTCATTAAACACTCTACTGTTTGACTACGTCCAGTTCACCTTGACTCATGGACCTTACATTCCAGGTTTCTGTGAGATACTGTTCTTTACGGCAGCAGACTTTATCTTTACCACCAGATGCTTCCACAGTTGAGCGTCGTTCCTGCTCTGGCTGTCACTTGGTCCTTTCTGGAGCCATTAGTAATTGGCTCTGTTCTTCCCCAGCATACTGGACACCTTCTGGTGTCACATCTTAACTGAACATTGACGTCTTAGGAATCAGTGAACTAAAATGGATGGGAATGAGCCAATTTAATTCAGATGGCCACTTTGGGCAAGAGTTCCTTAGAAGAAATGGAGTAGTCTTCATAGTAAACAGGAGTCCAAAATGTAGTGTCTAGGTTCAGTCTCAGAAACCACAGAATGATCTCAGTTCACTTGCAAGCAAGCCATCCAACATCACAGTGGTCAAAGGCCCTGACCACTGACACTGAAGAGGCTGAAGTCGACCAACTTTAAGAAGACCCACAGACCTTCTAGAACTAGCCAAAAAACCAGATGTCCTTTTCACCACAGGGGACTGGACTGCAAAAGCAGGAAGCCAAGAGACACCTGGAGGAATAGGCAAGTTTGGCCTTGGAGTACAAAATGAAGCAGGGCAAAAGTTAACAGAGTTTTTCCAGGAGAACATACAGGTCATAGCAAAGACCTTCCTCCAAAAACACTAGTGACAGCTCTACACATGGACATCACCAGATGGTCAGTACGGAAATCGGGATGATTATATTCTTTGTAGCCGAAGATAGAGGAGCTCCATACAGCAGGAAAAACAAGACCTGAAGCTGAGTGTGGCTGTGATCATGATCTACTTATTGCACAATCAGACTTAAATTGAAGAAAGTAGGGAAACCATAGGCCATTCAGATATTACCTAAATCCAATCCCTTATGGTTATACAATGGAAGTGACAAATAGATTCAAGGGGTTAGATCTGATTGACAGAGTGCCTGAAGAACTATGAATGGAAGTTCATAACATTGTACAGGAGGCGGTGATCAAAACCATCCCCAAGAAAAAAAAATGCAAGAGGGCAAAGTGGTTGTCTGAGCAGGGCTTACAAATAGCTGAGAAAAGAAGAGAAGCGAAAGGCAACGGAGAAAGGGAAAGATATACCCATTTGAATGCAGAGTTCCAGAGATAGCAAGGAGAAATAAGAAGACCTTTTAAATGAACAGTGTAAAGAGGTAAAGAAGTAAAGGAAAACAACAGAATGGAAAAGATTGCAGATCTTTTCATGAAAACTAGAGATACCAAGAGAACATTTCATGCAAGGATGGACATGATAAAGAACAAAAATGATAAGAATCTAACAAAAACAGATGTGGCAAAAATATACAGAACTATAGAAGAAAGGTCTTTAGTGACCCAGATAACCGAGATGGTGTGGTCACTCACCTAGAGCCAGACATCCTGGAATGTGAAGTCAAGTGGCCTTAGGAAGCACTACTATGAACAAATCTAGTGGAGGTGATGGAATTCAGGTTGAGCGACTTAAAATCCTAAAAGATGATGGTGTTAAAGTACTGCACCTAATATGTTATCAAATTTGGAAAGCTTAGCAACACCCACAGCCCTGGAAGTGGTCAATTTTCATTCATATCCCAAAGACGGACAATGCCAAAGAATGTTCAGACTAACGTATAATTGTGCTCATTTCACACTGTAGTCAGGTTATGCACCAAATCCTTCAAGACGGGCTTCACTAGTGCATGAGCCGAAGCTGCATTTACAAAAGGCAGAGGAACCAGAGATCAAGTTGCCAACATTCATTGGATCATATAGAAAACAAGGGAATTCCAGAAAAACATCTACTTTTGCTTCATTCTCTACAAGAAAGCCTTTGACCATATGGATTACAACAAACTGTGGAGAATTCTTAAAGAGATGGGAATACCAGACCCCGTTACCTGCCTCCTGCAAAACCTGTTTGCAGGTCAAGAAGCAACAATTAGAACTGGACATGAACAGCAGACTGATTCCAAACTGGGAACAGAGTACGTCAACGCTGTACATCGTCACTCTGCTTATTTAACTTCTGTGCAGAGCACATGATGAGAAATGCCAGGCTCGATGAATCAGAAATTGGAATCAAGATTACTGGGAAAATATCAACAATTTCAGATACGTAGTTGATACCACTCTAATGGCAGATAGTGAAGAGGAACTAAAGAGCCTCTTGATGAGGGTGAAAGAGGAGAGTGAAAAGCTGACTTAAACCTTAATATTCACAAATTTATATCTTGACATCTTGTTTGATTACTTGCAAATTGCCTTGATTCATGGACCTAACATTCCAGGTTCTTATGCAATATTGCTCTTTACCAGATTGGACTTTGCTTCTATCTCCAGTCACATCCACAACTGGGTGTTGTTTTTGCTTTGACTGCATCTCTTCATTCTTTCTAGAGTTATTTCTCCATTGATCTCCAGTAGCATACTGGGCACATATCAGCCTATGTGTTCACCTTTCAGTGTCCTGTCTTTTTGCCATACTGTTCATGGGGTTCTCAAGGCAAAAATGCTGAAGTGGTTTGCCATTCCCTTCTCCAGTGGACCACATTTTGTTAGAACTCTCCACCATGACCTGGAATGTTAGATCCATGAATCAAGGCAAATTGGAAATGGTCAAACAGGAGATGGCAAGAGTGAACATCAACATTTTAGGAATCAGCGAACGAAGATGGACTGGAATGAGTGAATTTAACTCAGATGACCATTATATCTACTACTGTGGGCAAGAATCCCGTAGAAGAAATGGAATCAACAGAAGAGTCCACAATGCAGTACTTGGATGCAATCTCAAAAATGATCTCTGTTCATTTCTGAGGCAAACCATTCAGCCTCACAGTAATTCAAGTCTATGTCCCGACAAGTAATGCTGAAGAAGCTGAATGTTTCTGTGAAGACCTACAAGACCTTATAGAACTAACACCCTAAAAAAGATGTCCTTTTCATTATAGGGGACTGGAATGCAAAAGTAGGAAGTCAAGAAACACCTGGAGGAACAGGCAAATTTTGCCTTGGAGTACAGAATGAAGCAGGGCGAAGGCTAATAGAGGTCTGCCAAGAGAATGCACTGGTCATAGCAAACACCCTCTTCCAACAACACAAGAGAAGACTCTACACATAGACATCACCAGTTGGTCAACACTGGAATCAGATTGATTATATTCTTTGCAGCCAAAGATAGAGAAACTCTATACGTCAGCAGAAACAAGACTGGGAGCTGACTGTGGCTCAGATCATGAACTCCTTACTACCAAATTCAGACTGAAATTGAAGAAAGTAGGGAAAACCACTAGACCATTCAGATATGACATAAATCAAATCCTATACTGTTATACAGTGGAGGTGACAAATAGATTCAAGGGATTAGATATGGTAGATAAGAGTGCATGATGAACTATGGACGGAGATTCATGACATTGTACAAGAGTCAGTGATCAAGACCATCCTCAAAAAAAAGAAATGCAAAGAGGCAAAATGGTTGTCTGAGGAGGCCTTACAGATATCCCTGAAAAGAAGAGAAGCGAAAGGCAAAGGGAGAAAGGAAAGATATACCCATTTGAGTGCAGGGTTTCAAACAATAGCAAGGTGAGATAAGAAAGCCTTGCTCAGTGATCAGNGAGAAGCGAAAGGCAAAGGGAGAAAGGAAAGATATACCCATTTGAGTGCAGGGTTTCAAACAATAGCAAGGTGAGATAAGAAAGTCTTGCTCAGTGATCAGTGCAAAGAAATAGAGGAAAAGAACAGAATGGGAAAGACTAGAGATCTCTTTAAGAAAATTAGAGATACCAAGGAAACATTTCATGCAAAGATGGGCTCAGTAAAGGACAGAGATGGTATGGACCTAACAGAAGCAGAAGATATTAAGAAGAGGTGGCAAGAATACACGGAAGAACTGTACAAAAAACATCTTCACGATTCAGATAATCACGATGGTGTGATTGATCACTCACCTAGAGCCAGACATCCTGGAATGCTAAGTCAAGCGGGCTTTATGAAGTATCACTATGAACAAAGCTAGTGGAGGTGATGGAATTCCAGTGGAGCTATTTCAAATCCTGAAAGATGATGCTGTGAAAGTGCTGCACTCAATATGCCAGCAAATTTGGAAAACTCAGCAGTGGCCACAGAAATGGAAAAGGTCAGTTTTCATTCCAATCCCAAAGAAAGGCAATGCCAAAGAATGTTCAAACTGGTGCATAATTGCACTCATCTCACACGCTAGCAAAGTAATGCTCAAAATTCTCCAAGCCAGGCTTCAGCAATATGTAAACTGTGAACTTCCAAATGTTCAAGCTGGTTTTAGAAAAGGCAGAGGAACCAGAGATCTAATTGACCAGAGATCAAATTACCAACATCCATTGGATCAGTGAAAAAGCAAGAAGAGTTCCAGGAAAACATCTACTTATGCTTTATTGACTATGCCAAAGCCTTTGACTGTGTGGATCACAATAAACTGGAAAATTCTGAAAGAGATGGGAATACCAGACCACCTAACCTGCTTCTTGAGGGATCTGTATGCAGGTCAGGAAGCAACAGTTAGAACTGGACATTGAACAACAGACTGGTTCCAAATAGGAAAAGGAGTACATCAAGGCTGTGTATTATCACCCTGCTTATTTAACTCATATGCAGAGTACATCTTGAGAAATGCTGGGCTGGATGAAGCACAAGCTGGAATCAAGATTGCCCAAGGAAATATCAATAACTCATATATAGATGACATCACCCTTATGGCAAAAAGCGAAGAAGAACTAAAGAGCCTCTTGATGAAAGTGAAAGAGGAGAGTGAAAAAATTGGCTTATAGCTCAACATCCAGAAAACTAAGATCATGGCATCTGGACACATCACTTCATGGCAGATAGATGGGAAAACAGTGACAGACTTTATTTTGGGGGCTCCATGGCAACCCACTCCAGTACTCTTGCCTGGAGAATCCCATGGAGGGAGAAGCCTGGTAGGCTACAGTCCATGGGGTCGCAAAGAGTCGGACACAACTGAGCGACTTCACTCACTCACTCAAAATCACTGCAGATCGTGATTGCAGCCATGAAATTAAAAGACACTTGCTCCTTTGTAGAAAAGTTATGATCAAATTGGACAGCATATTAAAAAGCTGAGACATTACTTTGCCAACAAACGTCCATCTAGTCAAGGGTATGGTTTTTCTAGTAGTCATGTATGGATGTGAGAGTTGGAGTATAAAGAAAGCTGAGTGCCCAAGAATTGATGCCTTTGAACTGTGGTGTTGGAGAAGACTCTGAGAGTCCCTTGGACTGTGAGAAGATCCAACCAATCCATCCTAAAGGAGATCAGTCCTGAATATTCTTTGGAAGGACTGATGCTGGAGCTGAAACTCCAATACTTTGGCCACCTGATGTGAAGAGCTGACTCATTGGAAAAGACCCTGATCTGGAAAGGATTGAAGGTGGGAGTAGAAGGGGATGATAGAGGATGAGATGGTTGGATGGCATCACCAACTCAATGGACACAAGTTTGGGTAAAGTCCAGCAGTTGGTGATGGACAGGGACGCCTGGCGTGCTACAGTTCATGGGGTCACAGACAGTTGGACATGACTCAGTGACTGAACTGACTGAAGTTTATATTGCGCATATCAAGTTTGAGTTTTTTAATCCTTTATCTGGGAAAATACCTTCCAATGTTGTAAATAATACCCAAATTTGGAGAGTTCAGAAATTTCTTGTTTCTTACCATAGGATTTTCTTAAAATGGAACATGTTTACAAACATGTTCTCTATTCATACACATGTACATGTGAGCTCTTTGTGAATAATCAGACGGGAGCCTTTGTTATATGACACTATCGTAATGCTCCTTTCATTGAAAAATAGCTGCAATAAGATGTTTTTTCTTTGCTAAATTTATTGCCATCGGTTCATTCATAAGATTACCAATGGGTGTGCCTTTTTGAAGTCAGAGGAAAGCGGTCTTGACAGAGTTTGGGAACACGTCACTAACTTAACATGTTGGGATCACAGGTGTGAAGATGAGACTGTGCTGATGGGCACAGATTTGTCTCTGCCACATTTTCTCTATCGAGTGTGTGTGAGGACAGTATAGTTTTGTTTTTTTTTTGACTGTGTGGTTTGATGAAAGAATAATACATGAATAACCCAAGTACAGATAAATCAATTCATACTGTATTGATGAAAGGGAAATAAATGGTCATCAGAGGTATTCTTAAAATATTATTATATTGGATATACTTCTGCAGACTTTTGACATTATTTTTGATCTTGAAAGCTTTTTCAAATGAAACACATGCAAGCATATGTACACATATTTCTGTTCCTTCAGTGTATCCTGTATTTTGTTTCCTTTGGTTGTTATTTTAGCAACGTGCATTCCAGGTCTATAAATTTTTCTTTTCTTCTGTTTTTTTTTTTTCTTTTTAACAATCTGAATTACATTTAGTCATTTATGAAAATTAGTTTCTTGATGCAAAGATTTTTTTTTTTAGCATGTTGCAATATCACTTATCTTTATTTTTACCATTTGGGCTTCCCTGGTGGCTCAGAGGTTAAAGTGTCTGCCTGGAATGCGGGAGACCTGGGTTCGATCCTTGGGTCGGGAAGATCTCCTGGAGAAGGAAATGGCAACCCACTCCAGTACTCTTGCTTGGAGAATCCCATGGAGGAAGGAGCCTGGTAGGCTACAGCCCATGGGGTCGCAGAGCTGGATACGACTGAGCGACTTTGCTTTCACTTACTTAACCATTTTTAAGTGTATTATAATTCAGTAGTGTTAAGTATCTTCACATGCGTATACAACAATAGATTTTCTTAAATGGAACTTTATTGATGAATGAAGTGTTGCTTAAGCAATGTCTTCATGATTATTCTACTTTATTGTTCTTTCTCCAGAATATGTATCGTTTTGAAGGCACTGGCTTTTCAAATATTCCTCAACTTATAGACCATCACTATACAACAAAACAGGTCATCACTAAGAAGTCAGGTGTAATTCTGCTGAATCCTATTCCTAAGGTAGGTGCTTACGTTTTTTTTTAACAACAACAACAAAAAAGAAAAGACTGCTTCGTGAGTTATGTCCCACACTAAATAAAGTTCTTAGGTTATTTATAATTTTGGAAACAAATATAGTTAAAGCATGAAATTTCCTTTGTTGTACTTAGATGGCAGATGGGTTGTCTTTTTATTCAGTGTTTGCTAGGTTACAAATGGCCTGTCTTTTTTCTTTTTCCTTTCAAGTGTTTCTTGAAAGACTTGAGGCTTTCCTTCACACTGTAAGGTTCAGACTTTAAAAGATTTAGTTTATAAAAGATTCTGAGATGTAGATGTCCAAGAAAATGTCCAGCAATTAAGCGTTATTAGAATTTTACTTTTTTGTGTTGTGTATGATATATTGTAAGATAATGGAATTTTTAAAAACTGCACTATTCTTCTCAAGGTCAGTAAATCATAGCTTCACTGTAGAGTCCGCTAGCTGGATGAGAGATTGTTCTAGGTCATTGTTACCTCTAAGATCTGTCACAGAACAGATTGCATTTATGCGCTTTAAGTCATCTGTGAGGTAGTAAGTGGGTTGAGGAAGACTTGTGTTTTTAAGGTGGAACCTGTGGCGCCTGGACTAGGGGAAGCCAGCCTAGCTTCTGGGCACTTTTAATGGTCCCGGAATTGAGCTTGGGTCAACAGGAGCCCTTTTCCTTAGGGAGCCATCCCACGTGAGGAACAAGGTAGAAACAGGGAAGTCGTGAAGCCTGGGAGATGAGGTTTACATATACAGGGACGACTTGTCGTATGAAGCAAGTGTCATTCCCAAGAATGCTGGTATATAATCTAAATTCACCTGAGACTTTAAAAATTTAAAAAGCAGTTGTTATATTTCCCTTTGTTAGCCTGGAGCATGGTGTCTGTGTTTGTACTTGTATTATGTATTTATTACGCACTCTTTATTATTACATTCCACCCACAGGAGATTTCAACAGTCAGTTACTAAACATTAATTTGGTGGCTAAATTTTTGCATAATTTTCTAGAATTATGAGTTTGGCTCATTCTTTGTTAGTGTTTTTCCATTCACTTTTGTTTTACATTTTAATTGCAGAAAACCCTATAAAAATTCTCCTTTATTCTGGAACAGGTTGTCATTTTTTTCTCTAGTTAAAAAGAGGTCTTTTAACGTTTAATCTTTCATCGATGAATAACTGCTGTCTGTTCTCGTGACTTTATTTACTATTAATACATCAGTGACTTGCACATTTATGTTTCCATATGTTTGCACATTATGTTCCCAAATCTAAAAATTTTCTACTTTTCACCTAAAACTGAATTTATCACATTTAACTACAAAATTTGTTCTTCCTTTATAGTAAATGTTATCACCACAAACCCAGCTGCTCAAACCATAAATCCAGGGGTCCTTTGACAGCTCTTCACCACTGCCCTGCTCCAGCGCTTTAAGTGCCAGAGGTTTTGTATACTTAATTGTACATGTGAAAGTATGAACTCAATTCTAGTATACCCCAGTATGAAGTCAAGTTCAGTGTGGTGAAGGTGCCACAGTCTGACCGTGTTAGGTTAATGAGAGATACTTGGATTTTCAGAGATACTGATACTGTTGAATGACTTTGACTCATTTCGTAAGCCAACCTTAGTGTTTGCACTGTCCACTTGCTTAGCCAAGTCTAAGTTGAGAGATCAGAGCCCTAAAAGAGGCACGAAAAGGTGCTTGTGTGGCCTTGGGTATGAGTATATGAGTGCAGCTCTACCCTCATAAGATGAAATATTCCATGAAACGCTCACAGAGAAATGGAGTAGACGCTCTGGACTGTTAACATGGCTGGTTATTCTCTTCCTCTCAAACCCCCAACTCTGCCTGTGGAACCAATCATCCCAGCATTCTATAGCCTTAGTTATGAAAATACCTACAGTGAAAGCTATAAAAGATTAAGGGCTACATATGATTGTTTTATGAGGTAGAAATATGAAGTTAATCTAGTTGACTGTTAACTTGATCTAAAGTACTGATATTTGAAATATGCAAGTTATTATCTCAATTTATGGTAAATATTATTATGCACTTGATTTAAAGAATCATATCACTCTTTTAAAAGAAAATCAGAAAACAGGGTTATGAGAGCAGATAATTTTCAGTCATGAGTGGGAAACAATTTTCTTATGCTGGTCTTATCTGTTACGTATCTTCTCTTGGAAAGTTATTTGTCGTCTTATAAATGGAATCTCCTTCCTGATTTAATTTTTGTAAGAAGTTAATGTCTTTGACCATATACTGTGCTATAAAACATGTAATTTCCATCTTGCCAGACTTCATTTTTAGCCTACATAAAGAATGCTATTTTGGTCTCAGTATAATTTCTGTTTATAGTACCCCACACCTCTCTCCATTTGTTTCCCTCTTAACTCATGAGAATGTATGTGCACATCATATGCCTGAGTAGAGGACACGGCGACCAGGGTAATTTCTCTCTTATTCCCAGAGGCACACGAAACTAGACAGCCTGAGTTAGAGAAATTGACTTTCTCATGAGGATGAAGCAAACCGCTGTTCGACCAGCCATCCCTCACTCACCCTGGCTGACGTTTCCTGCTCTGCCTCCCAAAGCCTGTGGGAAGGTGTGGGAGTGAGAGAAGTGTCCCACACAGGTTACTGATCTTGATCGTCGTCATCATACTCGCAGCACGGTGGGACGCACAGGGCCTGTTCTCTCCTCAGCTCAGACTCTGTTCAAATGTCACTTCATCAGGGAGGTCTTTTCTGACTGCTGCCTATGGAATAACACCTCACCTCCTATATGTCTCTCTTGTCCTCAATGTCTCTTTGTTACAGTTCTCTTTACGTGACATCATACTATAGGATGCAGTTTTGGTGGTCTATCTCCCGCAAGAGAAATGTCAGTTCTGTAAGGGCCAGGATTGCATTGAATGGCCAGTGCTACCAGTACCTAAAACAGTGCTAGCTACTGTGTGCTCAGTCGCTTCAGTCGTGTCCGACTCTTTATGACCCCGTGGACTGTAGGCCACCAGGCTCCTCTGTCCATGGGATTCTCCAGGCAAGAATACTGGAGTGGGCTGCCATTTCCTCCTCCAGCTAGCTATTAGGTGTTCAGTAAATATCTGTTGAAGGATTGAATTCACTGGGCAATTGCTAGAAGCCAGGTACTTCCAAGCTTCTTATATGCCTTAACTGTATATATTCCCATGAAATAAATATTGTTATTAACCCCATACAATTATGAACCTGGAACTGAAGTTTACAATGGTAAATTACTTTCACAAAACAACACAGCTGTCGGCAGAGATGAGATATTCAACCCATGTTCTTAACTGCTATCTGTCTAGACTGTAGAGTCTAAATTTTAGAGGCTGTAGGGAACAAAATGTTTATTTTATGGGACATGTGTATGAGTTTAATGAAAAGGCAGTATCTTTGGTTGCAGAAAATAGTAAATTGGAAAAATCTTTACCATAGCAAAAACTATGGGTCTCTATAGAAGGAAGAAGATTAGACAGTAATATTTGGTGACAGAGCTGGAATTTAAGGTATAGTAGAGGATATTGTAAGATGCAGGTATGGAAGACATCTAGTTCACCTTTAACATTTAAAAGTCTGGCTTGTGAAGCTTAATATTTCTTTAGATTTGGATCTTTAGAAAATTTTTTCTTTCTGAATGGAAGTTAAAGTTCATGATTTAAATTCAGGCAAGTTAGGCAGTGAGCCGTTAAGGTGAACCTTTAGGTAAATGACTGCCTGCCAGCTTAAATCAAGTAATTCTGGCTTTTTAATCAGAATTTTGTATAGTATGCCAGAATATTAGAAGCAGATTTTTGTGGAGAGAGTAAACCTGTGACTGAAGTTAACATGTCGTGAGGTGACCGGTTTCTGGTGGCGGCTTCTCCGAGAGACAGGCACACACAGGGCAGCGAGGAGAGCGTCGCTTCCCGCTTAGGCGCTCCGCTCACACTGCGAGCTTTCAGACCGCTGAAGACGGTGCGCTTCACCTGCACTCGAGCCACGTGGGCACTGCTCACCAGACACCTTGTTTATTATAAAAGGGCAGAACTCAAGAAAAGTCAGTGTTTCTCTGTAGATTTTGGAAACTATAAAATACCATATATTTTCCCACATAAAAACTTTAACAGGACAAATAGAACAGAAGGAAAATTTGAAGATTTTTAAATTGTGAAGGAAAAAAATGTATACATAGAGTGAATATTCTGTTGATAACACTCCAGTTCTGTTATTTTATTAAATATTTTCAACAACTGTGAACTGAGTGTGTTGCCCCCATTATTAGGTGGGGAAACTCAGAAAGTGTCATTGATCTGAACCACATTTCTCGTAAATTCCAGAGTGCTCACATGAAAATGATTCTGTGCTATTCATCGTTTTGTACTACAACCCTAGCTAGCATAAATTATAACGTGTGNGCAGAACTCAAGAAAAGTCAGTGTTTCTCTGTAGATTTTGGAAACTATAAAATACCATATATTTTCCCACATAAAAACTTTCTTTAACAGGACAAATAGAACAGAAGGAAAATTTGAAGATTTTTAAATTGTGAAGGAAGAAAATGTATACATAGAGTGAATATTCTGTTGATAACACTCCAGTTGTGTTATTTTATTAAATATTTTCAACAACTGTGAACTGAGTGTGTTGCCCCCATTATTAGGTGGGGAAACTCAGAAAGTGTCATTGATCTGAGCCACATTTCTCGTAAATTCCAGAGTGCTCACATGAAAATGATTCTGTGCTATTCATCGTTTTGTACTACAACCCTAGCTGGCATAAATTATAACGTGTAGTCTTTGTAACATCAACAGGTAAAGAAGAAATACTTTCCGTAGTTCAGTATTCTAACAGTAGTATGTATCAGTGAACTCGACAGTTACAGTCCCATCTCATATGAAAATTAGTCTCACAAGAACTCTGATAGCGTGTTGTATTCAGGGAAATACAGATAATGTCTGAACGTTTACTCTTCATTTTGCATAGTTTGGAAGGTTAAGAATATTCTTTTTATCTACCATATAAATAGATGGAAAGGTGATGAAATTGTCAGANTGAACACTAGTCTCACAAGAACTCTAGTAGCGTGTTGTATTCAGGGAAATACAGATAATGTCTGAACGTTTACTCTTCATTTTGCATAGTTTGGAAGGTCAGATTAAGCTTGGATTTTAGGTTTGTTCCATTTAATGAAATAACATAACCTTGTCATTGAACATATAAAACATAGACTGACTTTCAGCTTTTTATCTCAAAATTTACCAGCAAGTATTGTGAGGAAGAGCAACGTTGGACTCAAAAATTAATAGACCTTGGAGGCCACTAATGATTTCTTATGTGATGTCTCAAAGGAATTTCATGTATATATCTACCTCAGACTTTCTTAAATATCATATTTTTAGTCTGAGGAGCAAGGTTTTTTGATAGATAAGAATATTCTTTTTATCTACCATATAAATAGATGGAAAGGTGATGAAATTGTCAGTGGGGGCTGAGAGGTTAAAAGAAAAGTTATTAAAGTTTTTTAAATGTAGATTAAAGGATAGGATTGGTGTTTAGAGCACAGATGTTTCCTGGAGTGTGTCATTTCATCATTTTAAAATATTTACAAAATCTGTGCATGCGGACCCTGGGAAAGGGAAGGTGTTAGTTGCTCAGTCATGTCTGATTCTTTGCGACCCCATGGACTGTAGCATGCCAGACTCCTTTATCCATGGGATTGTCCAGGCAAGAATACTGGAGTGGGTAGCCATTCCTTTCTGCAGGGGATCTTCCTGATCTGGAGATCGACCCCAGGGCTCCTGCACTGCAGATGGATTCTTTATTGTCTGAGCCACTAGAGAAGCCCAAGAAGCATGGAGGAATGTACACAGAAAATGCATAAAAGGATTTCCAGTATGAACATGGTTACATAGCAACATTTTGTCCCTATTACCTGTGGAAACCATAGAACAGTAACAACACAGTTAAAAAGAATAAACTGCATTTTTCACGAAACTAGGAGCTATGTATCATCCACAGACTTTAAAAAGTACATGTTTAGGTAGCCAAAAGCTCCTTTGCTTAGGCAAAAGTTGTATAGCACAAAGGTAAGAAAAGAGATGATCAAAGAACCAAGTTGCTCTAGGTCTTATTAAGCTCTAGCAAAAATACATGTTGAAAGGAAAGAACTCTAAATTTCTATGTTCTTTGCTTGCATCAATGAATGCAAGACATGTGTGGAGAAAATAAAAATTTTCATATAGCTAAGTGATGCAGACAAAACTGCACTTGGAGGAAAATTCAAAACCTTAAAAACTTAACATTGATAAAAAGAATGAATAAGTTAAACATCTAATTCAAAAAATTAAGAGGAAAAAACACCACAATTAAAGCAAAAGGAATTAAGAAAGGTAAAAGCATAAAGGAATAAGTTAAAACAAAATAAAAAATACATATATATAAAATAACTACTTTTTACAAGATCAGAAGAAAATTAAAATACTTGCTAATTTATTCAAGAAAACACATACCACACGGGGCTAATATCTAATATATAAAGAACCTCTAGAAATTAATGCTGCCCTGGTTGCTCAGACAGTAAAGAATCTGCCTGCAATGTGGGAGACCTGAGTTTGATCCCTGGATTGGGAAGATCTCCTAGAAAAGGAAATGGCAACCCATTCCAGTATTCTTGTCTGGAGGATTCCATGGACAGAGAAGCCTGGTGGGCTGCAGTCTGTCGGATAAAGACAATCAAAAAGAAAAATTAGCAATGGGCATGAATGCATAGTTCAAAAAATGAAAATACAAATGGCTTTTAAAATATGACAGATGGTCATATTACTCAGAATAAAGGAGTATTAAAACTAGGATGAGATATCGTGTTTTTACCTAGCAGATTGGCATAAAGTCAGTTTGATAATTTACTTTCTTTGCAAAGATGTACAGATAACCCTTAGGTAATTTGGTGATGGGGATATAAATTAGAAAAACCTCTGTTGGGCTTCCCTGATGGCTCAGCTGGTAAAGAATCCGCTTGCAATGTGGGAGACCTGGGTTTGATCCCAGGGTTGAGAAGATCCCTGGAGAAGGGAAAGGCTACCCACTCCAGTATTCTCACCTGGGGAATTCCATGGACAGAGGAGCCTGGTGGGCTACAGTCCATGGGGTCCCAAAGAGTTGGACATGACTAAGCGCACACCACCCTTATGGCAGAAAGTGAAGAGGAACTAAAAAGCCTCTTGATGAAAGTCAAAGTTGAGAGTGGAAAAGCTGGCTTAAAGCTCAACATTCAGAAAACGAAGATCATGGCATCCGGTCCCATCACTTCATGGGAAATAGATGGGGAAACAGTGGAAACAGTGTCAGACTTTATTTTTCTGGGCTCC
>SJYW01037194.1:256469-280269 GCA_006410735.1 Raphicerus campestris | reverse complement strand
TTTCTCACATTGAAGAAAATTAAAATACTTGCTAATTTATTCAAGAAAACACATACCACACGGGGCTAATATCTAATATATAAAGAACCTCTAGAAATTAATGCTGCCCTGGTTGCTCAGACAGTAAAGAATCTGCCTGCAATGTGGGAGACCTGAGTTTGATCCCTGGATTGGGAAGATCTCCTAGAAAAGGAAATGGCAACCCATTCCAGTATTCTTGTCTGGAGGATTCCATGGACAGAGAAGCCTGGTGGGCTGCAGTCTGTCGGATAAAGACAATCAAAAAGAAAAATTAGCAATGGGCATGAATGCATAGTTCAAAAAATGAAAATACAAATGGCTTTTAAAATATGACAGATGGTCATATTACTCAGAATAAAGGAGTATTAAAACTAGGATGAGATATCGTGTTTTTACCTAGCAGATTGGCATAAAGTCAGTTTGATAATTTACTTTCTTTGCAAAGATGTACAGATAACCCTTAGGTAATTTGGTGATGGGGATATAAATTAGAAAAACCTCTGTTGGGCTTCCCTGATGGCTCAGCTGGTAAAGAATCCGCTTGCAATGTGGGAGACCTAGGTTTGATCCCAGGGTTGAGAAGATCCCTGGAGAAGGGAAAGGCTACCCACTCCAGTATTCTCACCTGGGGAATTCCATGGACAGAGGAGCCTGGTGGGCTACAGTCCATGGGGTCCCAAAGAGTTGGACATGACTAAGCGCACACCACCCTTATGGCAGAAAGTGAAGAGGAACTAAAAAGCCTCTTGATGAAAGTCAAAGTTGAGAGTGGAAAAGCTGGCTTAAAGCTCAACATTCAGAAAACGAAGATCATGGCATCCGGTCCCATCACTTCATGGGAAATAGATGGGGAAACAGTGGAAACAGTGTCAGACTTTATTTTTCTGGGCTCCAAAATCATTGCAGATGTTGACTGCAGCCATGAAATTAAAAGATGCTTACTCAAATTAAAAGACGCTTACTCCTTGGAAGGAAAGTTATGACCAACCTAGACAGCATATTCAAAAGCATAGACATTACTTTGTCAACAAAGGTCCGTCTTGTCAAGGCTATGGTCTTTCCTGTGGTCACGTATGGATGTGAGAGAAATACACTGTATACTGTGAAGAAGGCTGAGCCCCAAAGAACTGATGCTTTTGAAGTGTGGTGTTGGAGAAGACTCTGGAGAGGCCCTTGGACTGCAAGGAGATCCAACCAGTCCATTCTGAAGGAGAGCAGCCCTGGGATTTCTTTGGAGGGACTGATGCTAAAGCTGAAACTCCAGTACTTTGGCCACCTCATGCGAAGAGTTGACNATAGTCGAAATAGTAATAAAATTATCATTAAATACAGTAGAAATTTAAACAAGAACCAAAATACCAGATCACACATATGATATTTACAAATCTCTGTCTTAATTATATACTTGAACAATTTAAATTTAGCCAAGTTGGTAGAAGATCCACAGACTGAGTGTAAAATATCTTAACATGGAATGAGGTATTGTTGAAGTGTTGTTTTCATTCATACTTTGCCCTTAATGGGGAAAAAAAAAGCCCTGATTATGTTGCCAATAATTGATCATTCAAAATTTTGTAAATTATTTTTTCTGGATAATTTAATGGATATTATTATGTCTTTTACTGTCTTACTTTTCAAATCTTGAACTTAGACACTGAGAATATATTTAATTGTTCTGAAACTGCAGAATACAATGGATTTAAGTTAGTGAGATCTGGAAAGCAAGGTAAGTCTGTACCGAGAAGAAGACAAATGCGTTCTGATGCAGTCTCATTGCAGTTGGAGGACAGTTACTCTGCAGGGTTGTGATGGTCTTTGCCTTGGGTCAGCGTGAACCGACTGCAGGTGTGCGCTGTCCCCTCCCACCTCCCTCTGCACCCCACCCGCAGGGCTGTCCCAGCCCACCAGCTTTGGGTGCCCCGCCTCTTGCGTGGGGCTTGCGCTGGCTCTCTCTCTCACATATGGTAATATACATGNTGCAGGTGTGCGCTGTCCCCTCCCACCTCCCTCTGCACCCCACCCGCAGGGCTGTCCCAGCCCACCAGCTTTGGGTGCCCCGCCTCTTGCGTGGGGCTTGCGCTGGCTCTCTCTCTCACATATGGTAATATACATGTTTCAGCGCTGCTCTCTCAAATCATCCCACCCTTGCCTTTTCCCGCTGAGTCCAAAAGTCTGTTTACATCTGTGTCTCAGTGCAGACTGTTGGGACTTGTCTGACNAATATACATGTTTCAGCGCTGCTCTCTCAAATCATCCCACCCTTGCCTTTTCCCGCTGAGTCCAAAAGTCTGTTTACATCTGTGTCTCAATGCAGACTGTTGGGACTTGTCTGATGCAAAGCCGTAGAGACGTGGTCAGCAGGGTAGGAGGGATGGATGAGGTGGTCAGGAGTGAGGGAGGTGAGCTGGTGAGGAGACTGTGGCAGAGAGAACAGACGGGGCCTGCTCTGCCTCCGAGCCGGGTTAGTCTCTTGAGTCACATACTCCCTTTTCCCTATAACCATTCTCTGCCCTGTGCCCCTGGAGCCTGCAGCCCACAGAAACTTCTGAGGTAGAAAACCTCTGATGATGGTGTGCCATTTTCATTTTACTGTTAAGCCAGTTTTAGGTAATATATGTATTTACTATTCCATCCATAACCTTCCTTATAAGTAAAATGAGGGCTTCTTTGGTGGCTCAGCTGGTAAAGAATCCGCCTGCCATGCGGGAGACCTGGGCTTGATCCCTGGGTTGGGAAGATCCCCTGGAGAAGGGAAAGGCTCCCCACTCCCGTGCTCTGGCCTGGAGAGTCCCATGGACTGGAGGGGCCATGGTGTCGCAGAGAGTCGCACACGCCTGAGCGACTCTCCCTTCCCTTCACCAGTCCGTGAACGTGTCCTCCTCGCCCTCCGGGCTCGCCCGCGCTGTGCAGGAGTCGTGATGCTCACTTACCGCCTGCTGGTACTGGGCCCTCACGCGATGATAAGCTCCGTGAGAGCGAGGAGGATGGCTTTACTTGTTCTTTATGTATCTTGCACCACCTGATGCATCATTCGCTAAATATTTCTTGCTATTTTTGAGAAAATCTGGACACTTAATAAATGCTTGATAAATATTTGAAAAAATCTTATAACTTAAAGATATTAATATTCTCTTTTTATAGTAAATATTTAACATGGTTTAGATTTATGAATGAGATTCCTTTGGAATTGACACACCATTTTAGTTCTTTTTGTGTAATAGCTTTTTCGTTATATTTTTCATTTCCTTCTTACATTGCTTTATATTAGAAGTTTCTTTTTTAGTTATTTTTCTCTTGTAAATTTCATAAATGCTTTTAGGTACAGATAGGAAGTATTTTTAATGTGCTCTTATTTAGCTTGTATGTATTTTATACTACTCTGAATTGTATATGATTGGTTCCATAAAATCCATTTGACACCTTAATGAGATTTCTCTCTGATATTAACTTTAAAATAGTGAGGCAATCTTGTATAATATTTAATATTTCTTGCTTGCAAATTATTGTCCTGTATTAACCCACTTCAGAAGTGAAAATGAAATACAAGAGTTGCCATCGCTTATTTTTACTTTTTTAAAGAACCACTTATCATTCTTTACCATGTTAGCTAAATTAGTGCTCCCTTCTGCTGCGCTGTCCTTGAGGGGAACAATTTAATTGTGCCACAAAAGACTTGTCCCACATCCTACTTTACAGTGACTAAATGTGCATGCCAAGAATTATAATGACTTCAAAATAATAGGATTTAAATTAGAAAGACCAAGGATGTTAAAAAGATATCTTCAAGTGATTTTTTAAAATGGTTGTTCATATATAAGCCTTAGAGAAAATGAAACTTTAAGGTTTTCTTTCTGTTACTTATATTAAGAACTGGTGTACATTAAAACTATACTAAAAATTAAGGTCTTATAAGAGAAATACCCATGCTGGGAAATAATAATCTAGTGGACATCCTTGAACCTTGAATATTTAATGAGAAATAGACTTAAGATCAACAAAGATCAGTTATAATTCACAAGTTATAACTTATAAGATCATATAATACATATAATATTACAAATATATACAAAATATAATACAAAGATCAGTTATAACTTTTATAATAGAAGCTATAACAAAGATCAGTTATAATATCTATCTCTCTTTGTAATAAAAGACCATCATGTTCAATTCATGGCCCTCACTGTTTTGCGGTTTTATTAGAAATATTTTGTAATGGTGAATTCAAGTGGTATGATTTTACTAATACTTTCTAGTAATGCTATGTCCTCTTTTAAATAATAAATGTGTGTCTTTTTTTGCCCCAGAATAATTTCAGTTGGTGACTAAAAGAGTAATTTTTTAATGTCTATAACATTGGACTGTGAGAGAGTCAATAGAGTTTTAAAAGTCTTCTCTAGAAATAACTTCTAAAAAAACCCTCCTCCATTCCTCTTGCAGTCTTGAAAGTAGGGTTTCTGGAGGGTCATCAGTGTTCATCTAAAGTAAATAGGTCAAACTTTTCTAAAAATTCACAGTTTTTAAGCATGTCTCTTTAATTAGCATTCAGTAAATGTGTATTGTGTATATATTAAAATAGAAATTATATTAGCTACTGATTTATCCCCAAAGAAATTAGAGTCTGGTTGGGAAGACAGACAAGTAAGTAAAAATCATGAATGAGGTGCTAAACCTTATTCTAGAGGAAATTTATGGTCTTTTTAGAGGACATAAGAAGGGCCTCTTACCTTGACAGTCCAGGGAACGCTTCCGAGAGTTGTGCAGGATGACAGAGTGCTGTGAGGAGCCTGCGGATCATAGTGTTTGAAACAAAGCAGCTGATCTTGGGGTGAGAGATTCTGTGCAATAGCTGAAGATACAAGAATTCCAGCTTATACACCTGGAATGGAGAATGTCCTCGCAGTCAGGGAGGAGGGAGAATAAATATGGTAGACAGAGTAGTGCCTCCCCACGTGTGCCTGTGTCCTGGCCCTCGGCACCTGCGGATGTGTCTGCCACATGGCAGAAGGGACTTTGCAGGTATGATGATGTCCAGCATCTTGAGATGAAGAAATTACTGTGTTTTATCCAGGTGGGCCCAATGTAGTCACAGATTCTTCTAAGGGAGAGAGGGAGCAGGAGAGTCGGAGGCAGACAGAGAAGGATGCTAGTGCTTCACGCGTCTGGAAGCCCCGTCACTTCCCCGAGTGGAACTTGCTGCTTCCCTCCTTTCCGTCTTTGTGCCTGGCACACATTTTGAGTGTCATTTTCTTTTGAAGCCTGTCTTCACCCCACCAGTTCAGATTAGGTTCTCCTTTCCTTGTGCTTCCATAGAATTCTGCACAAGCCTTGATAGTAGCACTTATTTTGTAGTGTTTCAATTATTTTAATTTCTGCATACTTCAAGTAGTGGATCTGTGAAGTCGCAGACTATGCTGATTCCTTTTTGTCTTCCTGGAGCCTTGTTTAATGGTGGCTTATAAAAGACCCTAAATAAATATGAATTGAAAGAATACTTTAAAGAACATAGGATAGCATGAACTCATAGATGTTGTTGTGTACAAGATGTCTGAAAACATCTAGGTATTAATAGGAATGTTACAATTAACATTCCTGACGGTCTGGTCCTTGCTAGTGTCTGTAGTAGGACCTAGATGACTTAGACTGTAACACTATAGCCACCTTCAAGAAAGAGTCAATGACTGGGGGGATTGTGGGGATCACTGCGACGGTGGGGATGTTATACAACTACCAATAGTTAAGGAAGCAGTGATTAAGTGTTCCAGGGCTTTTTATGTGTGTCATCCTCTCAGGACAGATTTATTGATGATGNACAATTAACATTCCTGACGGTCTGGTCCTTGCTAGTGTCTGTAGTAGGACCTAGATGACTTAGACTGTAACACTGTAGCCACCTTCAAGAAAGAGGCAATGACTGGGGGGATTGTGGGGATCACTGCGACGGTGGGGATGTTATACAACTACCAATAGTTAAGGAAGCCGTGATTAAGTGTTCCAGGGCTTTTTATGTGTGTCATCCTCTCAGGACAGATTTATTGATGATGGAGTAAATTTCTAGGCTGTTAAAAGAGTGTGCAAATTATTCCCAGCTACCACAGATCATGTGAATCAGAGAATTTTCTTAGGTATTTTGGAGAAGTCCACATCACTGATTTAATTGATGGCAAGTTGTATTTTCTTATTAACCCCTTAAAAATTCTAGTTTGGAGTTAGAGGCAATAAAGCCGTGCTCTTCCCTTTAAATTTTTTCCTGATTATTTCCTGGAGCTGATTAGGCAAGAAAGGCTGTTCAGAGGCTGATTCGGGTTGACACCTGCTCCATCAAATATATGTTCACTGATTCTTTTTCTTAAAATAGTTGAGACAGCACACTCGACCTCTTTGAGACCCAATTGATGTTTCTGTACCTACTGTGCAGTGCAGCTGTAAAGACGGTGGTGAAAGCACTTTGTAAATTCTCAAGTACTTTAAAAAGTCACATGTTATCATATAGTATGCAGTGAAATTATGGCTAACTAGGCTGGAAGGTTTAATATCCATAGACTTGGGAAAATGTACAATCCAGTAAGCTTTGAGAGCTTTTAAAAAATCAAGATATCTGGCTACTGGTAATCGTTTTCATTATATTGTACACTTCCTTAATATTCATTGGGTTCCTATTACAATGTAAGTTTGACCTAGATATATTAAACAGATATCCTTGCAATCTGGGACAAAAGACAGGAAAGACTCTATATTATTGTGTGGGTAATAGATTGAAATAATGAGTTATACTGAATGCACTCTGAAAAGAGAAAAGCAACTGGGTATATTTCAGTGGTGAGGTCTCTCATTTAATAACCTAAAAGACAATAGTGAAGAAACACATGGAAGTCAAAGTTATTAAAATGGAAAGGTGGAACAATAATTTGGAAATGAATTTATAAAGGCTGTGTTTAATTTATAGGTGGTATATTTAATATTTATGTATTAAGGCATATTTCATATATGTATTTAGTCAGATACTATATATTGTCAAATATTGAAGAGGTCAAGAAATGTTATATAATATTACATTGAAGACATAATTTTTAAAAATTATTTTTAAAAGTAATCTATGTTGTAATATCCCTTTCTTATCTAAATATATCACTAACTGTGGTGTAAAAATCCTAATTCTCTTAATACTGGATATTATGCAATATTACTTCCCTCCATTACTTTTAAAAAATAATTCATACTACAGGCTAATTTTACCATGTCAACTAAGAGGCCGTGAAAACTATTGTATCCTGTTTTGATAACGTCTCCCTTCTAATTCCTCTAATAGAAACCATTCAAGCTAAAATACTTCTAATACTATTTCTCTGATGCTGTTTCACCTGAAATATGTGAAAGTGTGAAACTTCATCCCAGATTCCTATGTCAAGAACTAATGTATTTGAAGTTGCTTTCAAATTGGTTGATTATTTTGGCATTTTGGCAAGAACATAGGATATACCTAGAAGTCACAGTGAAAAAACTGCCTGAGGGTTTGGACTAATAAGAAACTGAGTTTCCAAACACCCAAGCTGAGCATCCTGTCACCAGATTCCGTTAGTCCTCAAGTGGTTGTTCAGTATCCACAGTGGGTCTTCCTGAATGATATGAAGAGGCAAAGAAACCAGCGAGTGCTGGCCCCCCATTTTGTTGCACAAACATGCACCCTATTAAAATCTCTTGCCATTTGTTCACACTTTAGTGAAAACTGGATATTTGATTCTATTGGGTAGGGTTTTAGAGAAGTTTTTCTAGAGAGGATTTAGGTCATGATTTTAAGTAGATGGATAGAATAGCCTGTCATACTTCATCATTTTGTCAAAGGCGATAAAGAGTAGCTGAAGTAGTTCTTTTTTTGTTCATGAAGCTTAATTTGTTTTAGTTACTTTCATTGTTTAATAATTATGGTAAACATTAAAAAGAGCTATAATATTTATTGGCTTATTATGCATAGCATACTTCATTTGGAGACTCTTGCAAATATATGGTTAATACAACAGACTAAAAATTAGCTGATGATGACACTAGAGTGAAGAGAAAAAAGCATAATTAACATGTTTAATCGGGAAATAATTGTTACATAGCAATGTTTATGAGACTTTGTGAGTTAATAAACAACAAAAGTAGGAAAAAGGAAGCTACTCAGAAGAACAAAAGCCCATGGTTCTGAAATCTGAGAAAAAGTGCCTGGAAAGTCTTCCCTGAGGCAGTGTTGTCGTCCAGTCGCTCAGTCGTGTCTGACTCTTTGTGACCCCATGGCCTGCTGCACGCCAGGCTCCTCTGTCCTTCACCATCTCCCAGAGTCTCCTCACACTCGTGTCCATTGTGTCGGATGCTGTCTCACCATCAGACCCTCTGCCTCCCCCTTCCTCCTGCCCCCAGTCTCTCCCAGCATCGGGATCTCTTTGAATGAATTAGCTCTTCCTATTGACATATACTTTGTATTAATACTTAGTTCAGTTCAGTTCAGTCGCTCAGTCGTGTCTGACTCTTTGTGACCCCATGAATCGCAGCACGCCAGGCCTCCCTGTCCATCACTATCTCTCGGAGTTCACTCAGGCTTATGTCTGTCGAGTCCGTGATGCCATCCAGCCATCTCATCCTCGGTCGTCCCCTTCTCCTCCTGCCCCCAATCCCTCCCAGCATCAGAGTTTTTTCCAGTGAGTCAACTCCTCGCATGAGGTGGCCAAAGTACTGGAGTTTCAGCTGTAGCATCATTCCTTCCAAAGAAATCCCAGGGCTGATCTCCTTCAGAATGGACTGGTTGATCTCCTTGCAGTCCAAGGGACTCTCCAGAGTCTTCTCCAGCACCACAGTTCAGAAGCATCCATTCTTCGGCGCTCAGCCTTCTTCGCAGTCCAACTCTCACATCCGTATTGGGGATACTCTAACGCAGGTGTTGCTCTAAGTGCTTTCCTCGTTTAATCAGAAACCCCTCTGAGGCGGTATTATTTCCCCACTTGTGTAGATGAGGGAAGCGAAGCCCTGAGAAGTTAGGTAATTTTCTCAAGCATACTTAGGTGATAAGTGGAAGTACTGTAGATCCTGGATTCCAACACAAGCAGTTTGCCCTCTGAGCATTTGCTCGTAAACACTGTGGTGTACTGCCTTTCCAAGTGCATGCAGAGGGCGGTACCTGTAATGCCATCTTCGTAGTGAGTATACTGACTTATGTGATTGTTCTCATTACAGCTGTCAGTGACGCTAATTACGGACCAGTGTAACTGAGTTACTTTAAGAAATGTCAGTACTTTCCACTCTTAGTTGTAGAGCTCCCTGAAGTTTACCCCCTAGACCTGTGGTTTTGAAAGTGCATTCTCTGAATCAGTAGCATCAACATTCCCTGGGAACTTGTTAGAAATGCAGATTTCCTGGTGTCATCCCAGACCTACAGACTCAAAAAGTCTGGAGTGGGGCCAGGCTTTGCTTTAACAAGTCCTTTAGGGCTTCCCAGATTGCTCAGATGGTAAAAAGTCTGCCTGTAGTGCAGGAGATTTGATTTGATCCCTGGGTCGGGAAGATCCCCTGGCAAAGAGAATGGCAGCCCATTCCAGTATTCTTGCCTGGAGAGTCCCATGGACAGAGGAGCCTGGTGAGCTACAGTCCGTGGGGTCGCAGATAGACATGACTGAGCAACCAACACTTTCAGTTTCGGTGATTCTGATGCTCCCCAAAGTATAAGCACCGTCAATTTAGATGAGTGAAAAAGAGCTATCCTGAACCTGTAAGTTCTCTTAATTATGTTATGTCTGTAACTTAGACAGGGAGAATATGGGAGGAATTTGAAATAATCATATGCGTATTCTGCCTTTCAAAATAGAAGAAATCACATTAATCAAGTAATAGGCTAATAATTATTTGAAGTATAAGCAGTGACCTCTTTAAACTTTAATCATCTTAAAATATCCTAGTGATCAAGAGTCAGTGAAGCAGAAATGCCTATTTTATGACTTTTTGGAGAAGTTGATGTTCCAAAATTGATTTTCACAGTCTCATCAGAATTCATAAGAAAGATATCTAAAATGATATTCTGCATGAACACTATATTTTTTGGTCTTCTTTTTATGAGCTGTATATTCACTATAATTCTGAAGTGATTCTAAGACAGAAAATGATAAAGTTCATCTACTTAAATTATAATTTTTAACCCTGTGTTTGGTTTATTGTAATGTGGTGAATAAAGCTAAACTGTAACAATAATTTTTTCAGAGCAATGTCCTTTGACCTCTAGGCAAAATCAGATGCCCTGCTACACATGTTAAATTTCCTCCTCAACATTTTCTGTTTTTTGTAATTATACATTTACTAGGGTGACCCTGTTTAAGCTTCGTTCCCTTACCCATAAAATGGCAGTATTCTTACCTTACCAGTTCTGTTATCTCAAATGAGATAACATGTGTGGAAAGTGTGTGGTTGTCCCGTAGTCATCTGTTCAGTGCTTCTAATACAGTAGCACTACTACCCAGAAAGCCCCAGGAGGGCTGGGCCGCTGTGTCCTGTAGCTTTTTGATGATCAGGTATTCGATGAATGGGCTGATGGACTGAGTGACTCTGACTTTATGAGAGGCCATGGCAGCGTGAGGCGACGTGCAGCACCAGTAACAGTTTCAGAGGTCGTTGAGCCTCACGCTTAGCATTTCTGGTGAAGCAGTCACGGGCACAAAATTTTAAGACTGATAGCATCTCTAACCAAGATTTATAGGTAGACGATGACATAGCACATTCTCCCTGTCTTACTGCTTTTCTGCTTTCTCAAAACCCCTATTCTCTTACTTTATTCTCTGTTTGCTTAAAACATCTTGGTGCTTTCAGTCTAAACCAAGTTGAAATCTGATGATGTTTTGAAATTGAGTTGGTTTTTGGAAGAAATCTGGACAGCCGATTCATAGTATTCTTGATATTTTCATCATATTCTTATCAGATCTACTTTATTCATAAATATGAAACATATGTAAAGTAGTAAATTAACTTTTGGCCTCTCATGACAGTGAAATTTCTGACAGGGCAGTCATGGTTAGCAGTTTTATGGGCACATGGAGCGGATGAATGGTGTTTCTAAGCCATTAGACCAGAGGAAAACAGTGGTGTTACTCATCAGGAGACCGTCTGTAAAATTTGATTTTAGGCACTTCAGAATTTTATTTGTAGTATCGAGGTCACAGAGGAGCAAAAGAATCAGCAGAATTTAAGAACAGTCAGAAGGTAAATGGTGCTTTTAAACATTACAAGTCCTAGATCAGATAGAGTCGTACCCAGGCCCTTCTTCCAAGAAAGGAGAGAACTGTGAGACAGTTGGAGAATCCTGCTCAGGGCTTGCTGGCCAGGTACACACGCACACTTGGTGTGCTGCCCCTCTCTGCAGCCTCCTCGCTCCCTCTCTCTGCGCTCTGGGCCCCTTTCATGCGACTGGCAGTCTTACCGAGCGCCCTCTGTGCAGCTGGTGCTGGCGCTGCGGGGAGAGCACGAGAGACGCGGCGCCCGCTCTCCTGCCTGGTGTGCTCTCTGTTACACGACTGCTCAAGAAGACCCTCCTGACCACCTGGCCCTGTTGGCACTTTTCTGTCTTCTCCGTTGCTTGCCTTCCTTTCTAAGACTCCCTAGAACTCTGCACCTTACCTTTCTTATGTCTTAAATTTCTCTGTGTGGAGAATTAAAGTTAATGAAGGCAAAGATCTAGAGGCATGTGAGAAAAGGAATTGGGAATATACTTGCCAGGTTTCTGGAAACTACTCAGTTAGTCGAGTTAAAAATAATGTGGTTGTTATTGTTCACTTGCTAAGTCAAGCCTGACTCCACATCCCCATGGCTGCAGCATGCCAGGCTTCCCTGCCCTTCACCTTTTCCTGGAGTTTGCTGAAATGCGTAGAAATAAAAAAAATGAATAAAATGTCCCACCCAAACCAGCTAATGATATCCACAAGCGTATCTTTAGGGTCTAAAACTGAAAAATATTAAATGTTCATTGACAGAGAAATGGATAAGGAAGATGTGTATATATGTATAATGTAATATTAATCTTCCAGAATAAAAGAAAGTTATAATGCCATTTGCAACAAGTGGATGGACTTAAAGATTGCCATACTGAGTGAATAAGTCAGACAGAGAAAGACAAATATCACATGATATCCCTTGTATGTGAAAAAATGGTATAAATGAACTTATTTACAAAACAGAAACAGAATCACAAATGGAGAAAGCAAACTTATGATTACCAGGAAGGATGGGATAAATTGGGAGGTTGGGACTGACATATATACACAACTACATATAACACAGGTAAGTAAGAAGGACCTGCCTATGACACAGGGAACTCTACTCAATACTCTGTAATGACCTGTATGTGAAATAAATCTTAACAAGTAGGTATTATTGACCCATTTTGCTGTAGCTGAACACTAACGCAAAGCTGTGTATCAGCTGTCCTTCAACAAAAATTAAAAAATCAAAATAAAATTTTTATTGAGGTATACTTGCTTAATACAATTTTTACAGGTATTCAGTATGACTCAACTTTTAAAATATTATACTCCATTTATAGTTGTTATAAAATATTGGCTGTATTCACTGTTGTACAATGCACCTTTGTAGCTTATTTTTCTGACAGTTTGTGCCTCTTAATACCCCACCTGCATATTGCGCCTCCTCCCTTGCTGCTCCGTACGGATAGCCAGGAGTTTGTTCTCAGTATCTGTGTGTTTCTTTCTTTTCTGTTAGGCTCAGTAGTTGGTTGTATCCTTTGGAGTCCACGTAGGAGTGATATCTTAGAGCGTTTGTTTTTCTCTGATTTATTTCACAGTATTATACCCTCCAAGTCCATCCATGTTGTTGCAAATGGTGAAATTTCTTTTTTTTATTTATTTTTTTGGGGGGACTGAGTAGTATTGCCTTGTACACACATCTTTATCCGTTTATGTGCAAATGGACACTCAGGTTGGTTCCATATCTCGAGAACTGTAAATCATGCTGCTGTGAACATCAGAGTGCATGTGTCTTTTCGCATTACTGGTTTTCCTCCATATATATGTACTCAGGAGTGGGATTGCTTGGTCACGTGGTCATTCTGCTCTTTGTCTGCACCAGACCTTAGTTGCAGCAAGTGGGATCTCTAGCTGAGGCGTGTGGGATACAGTTCCCTCACCAGCGACTGAGCCCAGGCCGCCTGCAGCCCCTGCACCCCCAGCAGGGTCCCTGCCTTTAGCTTTCCGTTTCTGGGAAACCTGCATTCTGTTCTCCACAGAGGGTGCACCAGTTGACATTCCCATTAGTCATGTTCCAGGGTTTCCTTTTCCCCACATCCTTGCCAACATTTGTGCTCTTTTTGATAACAGACATTATGACAGGTGTGAGGTGTTATCTCATCATAGTTTTGATTTGTATTTCCCTGATGAAATACAGGGAAAATGTTGAGCACATTTTCAAGTGCCTGTTGCCATGTGAATGTCCTCTTTGGAAAATTATCAACTCAGGTCTTCTGCCCAATTTTTTTTTGTTTTTTTTTTTTTTTTTTTGATGTTGAATTATATGAGCTGTTTGTATATTTTGGATATTAACCCCTTGCCAGTCATATCTTTTGCAAATTTTTCTATCATAGACAGTAGGTTGTCTTTTCATTTTGCTGATGGTTTTTGTTTGTATGCAGAAGCTTTTAAGTTTGATTAAATCTGTTTTGGTTTTTCTTTTTTTTTTTTTTGCTTGTATTTTCTTTGCTCTAGGGTACAGTTAAAAAAAGATTGCTGTGATTTATGTCAAAGAGTGTTCTACCTATGTTTTCGTCTAGGAGTTTTATGCTTTCCAATCTTATTAATACAGGTATTCAATCTATTTTGAGTTTATTTTTGTATATGGTATTAGACAGTGTTCTAATTTCATTCTTCTCCCTGTAGCTATCCAGTGTCCCCAGCACCACTTATTGAAGAAACTGAATTTTCTCTGTTGTACGTTATTCCCTCCTTGTCGTGGATTACGTGACTTACAGTGTGTCGGTTTATTTCTGGGCTCTCCGTTCTGCTTTACTGATCTGTGTGTGTGTGTTTGTGCCAGTCCTGTATTGTTTTGACGGCGCTGTCTTGTTTTGGTGACTGCAGGTTTATAGTAGTCTGAAGCCATGGAGCATGAGCCTTCCAGCTCTGTTCTTTTTTCAGGATTGTTTTGGCAGTTGGGTTTTTTGAGTTTTCAAAACATTTTAAAATTATTTGTTCTAGTTCTGTGAAAAATACCATTTACAGATCCCAGTGATAAGGATTGTGTTTGAACCTGTAAATTGCCTTTGGTCATTATCGCAATATTAATAGTTCCAATCCAAGAACAGGGTATATCTTTCCATCAGTCCTTCAGTTTCTTTCACCAGTGTCTTCAGTTCAGTTCAGTCGCTCAGTCGTGTCCGACTCTTTGTGACCCCGTGAATCGCAGCGCGCCAGGCCTCCCTGTCCGTCACCAACTCCCGGAGTTCACTCAGACTCAGGTCCATCGAGTCGGTGATGCCATCCAGCCGTCTCATCCTCTGTCGTCCCCTTCTCCTCTTGCCCCCAATCCTTCCCAGCATCAGAGTCTTTTCCAATGAGTCAACTCTTTGCATGAGGTGGAGTTTCAGCTTTAGCATTATTCCTTCCAAAGAACACCCAGGGCTGATCTCCTTTAGAATGGACTGGTTGGATCTCCTTGCAGTCCAGGGGACTCTTAAGAGTCTTAAAAAGTGTAAAATTTGAATGAAGGATTAACTAAGCATATTTGAAAATATAGAAAAAAATCTGGGAGATGAAACTGTTCTTAAATGAAGACATTATGCTATACAGTGAATAATGCCAGTCAGTAGTTATTTCTCTACATTCTTCATAGTTAGATTTCATTGAGTATTATGCTCATGTCTTTTCTTACACAGATATAGCCAGTTACTCTTTATGTAAAAGTATATGGGAAAATATGGTAAAGAATGTGTCTAAAATCAGTTGGAAAGGGGATTTTCTCTCAATCAATGGCAGTGTGATAGACTAGTTAGTTTAGTAAAGCGACAAGTTAGACACTGCTTGTTACAGTACTATATACTTAGAGTTAGTTAGGGTGACCGACTAATTAGCTAGGGTGACCTGTACGCCTTCCCAGGTGGCGCCAGTGGTGAAGAGCCTGCCTGCCAGTGCAGGAGGCGCAAGAGACGGGGGTGCAGTTCCTGCCTTGGGAAGATCATCCAGAGAAGGAACGGGCAGTCCACTCCAGTACTCTAGCCTGGGAAGTTCTGTGGGCAGAGGAGCCTAGTGGGCGATTGTCCATGGGGTCGCAAAGAGTCAGACAAAACTGAGCATGCCCGTGCAGGCAGAATCACATATGAAAATTAAATCATAATAAAAGAGAAAGTAGGATTTAATATTTATAACCTTCTAGAGATGGAGATGAAACCTTCAACGGTTAGAAAACATATAGAAAATTAATAAGGAGAATGTGACCAATTTTGATTATCTAACAATATACTAATCTTAAATTTTAAAAGAAAAAGAAAAAAGTCTGAGGTAAAAGAACAAATCACAAACTTAACTAAGCTGCATGTATTTTTCTTTACTTGATCAGATTAGGATTTTTACTTTTTTTTTCATTCTTGTATATGACTATTTCTTTCACTGTGATGATTAGTATAAGCCTTTGAAAAATACTCAAGAAAAAATCATGTGAATATAATTATTATATTAGTAGTATTTCCACTGTTGTGTGTGGGATAAGCATGCGAGCACAAAACGGTCAATAGGAAGGCGTTTAATATGCTGCGGGGAGACACTCGGGTTTCTCTGGTGGCGCTCGCAGTGCCTGCCAGCGAGGGAGACGTGAGAGAGGTGGGCTTGACCCCTGGGCCGGGAGGATCCCTGGAGAAGGGCATGGCAGCCCACTCCAGTACTCCTCCTGGAGAATCCCATGGACAGTGGAGCCTGGTGGGCTGCAGTCCCTGGCGTCACACAGAGTTGGACACGACCGAAGCGGCTTAGCATGCACGTGACAGGCAGACATCAGTACGTTTCTGTTCGTTTGAATAAGACCATTTGTACTCTGTTCACCAATGTTTGTTTCAGTTATTCACAAACACTCACGTTGTCCCTGTAGTCAGCCTAGGACAGGATATATATTGTAATAAGTTTGTATTCTTAAAGTGCCTTGTACTTGCTAAGGGCTCAATACATGTTTAAGAATTCATTAGATAATTTGGGCCACACCACAGATAAAATCCGTTTAATTTTTTTCTAATGAAAACATACAAAGTAAGCTGCTTCTTAACAGTAATCTATGTCAGTAAAAGCTAAAAATATTTTTTTTAAAAATTAGCTAAGTCATGAAATAAAACATTGATGAATCTGAAACCATGCTAATACTTATAAGATTCTTTTTGTGTTTAGTCAAGTCAAACAATATTAGAAGAAAAGCTTATGATTTTACTAGCCTCCTTTAACCTGGTACTTCTCATTTATATTCCACTTGTGTAGATAAATATTGTAATCATAATGTAAAAAGCATGGTTGATAAGTGATTGATGAAGTTTCAAAATGTCAGAATTAAATTCTGTAAAAAGTGCTATGAATGGCATCTTGATTTGTGCATAGTAATGTATTTCAACTTAGACAATCGTGGTGATGCTTGTTATGGTATTAGGGGATGCATGTGTGTATATATAGGCACCTGCATCCTACCTGTCCACTTACAGTTAGAGAAACAAACAAAAAGGGATGGAGATTTGAAAAAATATTGCAAATGAAGAGAGAATGAAAGAAATGAAGGCGAGGATAACAGAAAGTAAGTCAATACTTTATGAGTGCTTAGAGGTGTCAATATTTTGGTGTTTGAAAGAGACGACGTGGGTACTAATGTCAATAGAGCCATGGAAAGTACATCTTTATCAGGCCAGAAATAAGGGAGAAAATGATGAGTCATTACTCAGTGAAGTGGAGAGCTGAGTCACTTTCTTTAGTGTCAGTGAAATAAAGCTTAAATAAAACCGGGCAGTGCAGAAACCCTTTATCCAAGCATACTGCAGAACTATTCATTTTAGACAGACATTCATGATTTAGCATACTGATAACTACTAAAATGCTCTAAGTACGCTACACTTAACATTAAAATACGTACCAAACTTATGTGGCATGAAATAAAGCTTTTTGAAAATGTATTCATACATGCATGCTACTGCTAAGTCGCTTCAGTCGTGTCCAACTCTGTGCGACCCCATAGACGGCAGCCCACCAGGCTCTGCCGTCCCTGGGATTCTCCAGGCAAGAACACTGGAGTGGGGTGCCATTTCCTTCTCCAGTGCATGAAAATGAAAAGTGAAAGTGAGGTCGCTGAGTTGTGTCCGACTCTTCATGACCCCATGGACTGTAGCCTACCAGGCTTTTCCGTCCATAGGTATATACATATATATTGAAGGAGTTGATTGGGTTATTACATAGTTTAATTGTTCTAGTTACTAGCAAGGTAAATGAAAAAAGTATAGGCATATTTTTTAATCTTCAATGATTATAAATAATGAGTTATCATGTTTCCTACAAAACAAAAAACTCAAATTGATGAAAAATTATTGATTTTGTTATCTATATGTGACTATAAAATTTAATGAAAAGGTATAGATTTAATCTAAATAAAACACTTTTCAAATAGATGGACCAACTTTGATATCTTATTTTTTAAGAGATATATATGGTTTTTAGGATTGTCATTTATACCACATTTTTGCAAAATTTGTCATCTCAAATAGATGAACAGTTTTTTTGTACCTCGAGATCTCCTCCTTTACTCATTTTTATTCAGTATTTTTAAGTGCTGATTTCTCTCTCTCTTTTTTTTTAGCACTTGATATTTTACTGAGGAAAAGCTCTCTTTAAGCAGTTTCAAGCCCTCAAGCTGTATGGCTCAGCCACAGAAATACATTAAATCATCTCAAAGTTTTCTCTTCCTTTGGCTCATCTAGTTCTTTTCCCCTACCGTCTATCTCAAATTCGAGATGAGGATGTCCTTCTNCCTCAGTAAAATATCAAGTGCTCAAGCTGTATGGCTCAGCCACAGAAATACATTAAATCATCTCAAAGTTTTCTCTTCCTTTGGCTCATCTAGTTCTTTTCCCCCACCGTCTATCTCAAATTCGAGATGAGGATGTCCTTCTGATACTGAATGGTTGAATGATACGTATTGTCCCGCCAGTTCATCCTCATCTGTCTTCGTATTGAAAGCTTAATGGCAAGCTTGAGGCCAGTTTTGAAGGTGAATGAAAGGGTAGGAACTTCGAGCTTGTATTTAACATTTAGTCATCGTCCTGTGCCCTCTGCATGCTGGCGATGCTTGATGAATGTTGATCAATAGTGATAACAAATAAGATGAACAAGATGAATTGAGGTAACGCTATGCCCAGAAAGAGGCTTACAGGTCTGCAGCAGGTGCCAGAACCCTAAAGAAGCAGAATCTAGTCTCTGTAAATAAAAAGCAGCAGAGTCAGTGAAAGGTCCCCTGGCCGTAACGGCAGGGTTTCTCTCTCTCTCTCTCTCTCTCTCTCTTTTTTTGTACCTTTTCCTTTTAACACATTTTCTCTGTGAATTCCCTTGTGGCTCCACATCAGGGCACACACACACAGAATTAACCAGGAAACGCATCCTCGCTCTGAGTTTTTATGTTTTGCGTCTCTTCCCAGTCTGCCTGCCTCTGGGACCTTCTCAGTCCTCAGATAATTGGTTTATGTATTTGGTCCAGAGTTTTTGTTGTAAGCGGTGGAAGGAATAGATGGTAGTGAGATTGCTTCATCTTACTTGTTATTGGAAGTGTCTACTCAGATTACTCTTTAATTGATTTGTATACATTTTATTTTTGAAAAAGAGTCTACAGAATTCTTTGTAGGTTCTTTTTTTTATTAGTGTGGTAATATGAATTATTTCAAACATGAAAAACTACAGAGAATAAAATAGTATGTACCCATATCCAAACTCATTTAAAATTTTTTCTGACATTTTACCGTACCTAATTTTTAGGAAGAATTGAAACAACATGGATGAAGGTGAAGCCCTCCTTGATTCTGCCCCTTTTCCGTCTCCTTGCTCGCTACTCGCTCTGCCTCTGCCTGTATTGGGCGCTGCACTTAGTCTGTGCTTTGTGCACTGGATTCTGCTCCTTTTCCGTCTCCTTGCTCGCTACTCGCTCTGCCTCTGCCTGTATTGGGCGCTGCACTTAGTCTGCGCTTTGTGCACTGGATTCTGCTCCTTTTCCGTCTCCTTGCTCGCTACTCGCTCTGCCTCTGCCTGTATTGGGCGCTGCACTTAGTCTGCGCTTTGTGCACTGGATTCTGCTCCTTTTCCGTCTCCTTGCTCGCTACTCGCTCTGCCTCTGCCTGTATTGGGCGCTGCACTTAGTCTGCGCTTTGTGCACTGGATTCTGCTCCTTTTCCGTCTCCTTGCTCGCTACTCGCTCTGCCTCTGCCTGTATTGGGCGCTGCACTTAGTCTGCGCTTTGTGCACTGGATTCTGCTCCTTTTCCGTCTCCTTGCTCGCTACTCGCTCTGCCTCTGCCTGTATTGGGCGCTGCACTTAGTCTGCGCTTTGTGCACTGGATTCTGCTCCTTTTCCGTCTCCTTGCTCGCTACTCGCTCTGCCTCTGCCTGTATTGGGCGCTGCACTTAGTCTGCGCTTTGTGCACTGGATTCTGCTCCTTTTCCGTCTCCTTGCTCGCTACTCGCTCTGCCTCTGCCTGTATTGGGCGCTGCACTTAGTCTGCGCTTTGTGCACTGGATTCTGCTCCTTTTCCGTCTCCTTGCTCGCTACTCGCTCTGCCTCTGCCTGTATTGGGCGCTGCACTTAGTCTGCGCTTTGTGCACTGGATTCTGCTCCTTTTCCGTCTCCTTGCTCGCTACTCGCTCTGCCTCTGCCTGTATTGGGCGCTGCACTTAGTCTGCGCTTTGTGCACTGGATTCTGCTCCTTTTCCGTCTCCTGGCTCGCTACTCGCTCTGCCTCTGCCTGTATTGGGCGCTGCACTTAGTCTGTGCTTTGTGCACAGGCCAGGCACAATGTTTTTGTTCTGTATTTGTTGCATGTTTTCCAGTGTTTATAAAGCTGTGCCATTCTGCAACTTGCTTTCTCTACTAAACATTTTAAAAAGTTATATTTGCCCATATTAATACTGTTGCTGTTTAGTCAATAAGCCATGTCCAGCTCTTTTGTGACCCCGTGCACTGTAGCATGCCAGACTCCTCTGTCCGTGAGATTTCGCAGGCAGAAATACTGAAGTGGGTTGCCATTTCCTTCTCCAAGTGGTCTTCCCGACACAGGGATCTAATCCACGTTTCCTGCATTGGCAGGTGGGTTCTTGACCTCTGAACCACCTAGGAAGCCCATTAATACTTTAGCTCAGGTTTACTTATTCTAACTGGTTTTAATTTTTAAATGATTTCAAAATTTTAGGGATATAACACAATTCATATATTTTCTTGTTAATAAATATTCTATTTTTTAAAATTTGTTTTTAGTTATCACTGACACAAATAATGAATAAAGAACATCCTTTATGTAGATGTGAGGTAAGTGTGTGAGTTTCTCTTATTCAGTTCAGTTCAGTCACTCAGTCTTGTCTGACTCTTTGCGACCCCATGGACCACAGCACACCAGGCCTCCCTGTTCATCACCAACTCCCAGAGTTTACCCAAACTCGTGTCCATTGAGTTGGTGATGCCATCCAACCATCTCATCCTCTATCATCCCCTTCTCCTCCTGCCTTCAATCTTTCCCAGCATCAGGGTCTTTTCAAATGAGTCAGCCCTTCACAGCAGGGGGCCAAAGCCTTGGAGCTTCAGCTTCAGCATCAGTCCTTCCAATGAACACTCATAACTGATTTCCTTCCGAGGGACTCTCAAGAGTCTTCTCCAACATCACAGTTCAAAAGCATCTGTTTTTCTTCTCTTATTATTTATACCTAAAATGTGGAGTAGCAGGGTGAAAAGGTATGCACATCTCTAATTTTGTTTTATGTTGCTGAATTGCTTCCTGATGTGTTTGTACCAATTTATACTCCTATGAATAGAGTAAAATGTTTTAATTTCCCTGCATCTCTGCCATGCTTATTATTTTTTGGTATTCTGATACGTATATTTTGCTGTTCTCCAGGAGTTGGTAATGGACCAGGAAGCCTGGCTTGCTGCAGTCCATGAGGTCTCAAAGAGTCGGACATGACTGAGTGACTGAGCTGATTCTGATAGATATAATTTCAGTCACATCCCACCATCACTAGAGAGATTGCAGATCTTTTCCTGTGTGTATTGTCTGTTCTGGTTTCCACTTTTGTGAATTGTATATTTGCTGTTTCAAGCTGAGAGCCTGGGTCTATTTGTAGTTCTTCTCGCTAAGGAGAAGGAAGTAACTTCAGTATAACTGTCTACTTCCAGCCACCTAACACAGAAATGCAGCAGGTGCAGCATCAGCTCCACTCACTGCCCTGTGCCTGTGTACGCTGAAAGTTTTTATCTTGTTTCTGGGTCCAGCACAGTGTTTTTGACTATTTTTTTATATTTTACCTGTCATATGTGTGTGTTTGATACAGGGGTCATATATTAGAGTATGAATTCACTGTTTCATCTTGACCCTTTTTATTTTCATAAAAGTGGTGAATAAACTGTATAAGTTGACATTTTATCTAAATTGGCTTGAGATGAAAACACAAGCATAAGATCAATAAATGTAAATTAAAATATAATACTTTTGTGTATCAAAAAGCATCATAATAGAATTGAAAAATTATTCGAAACAGATATGAGCAAGAATTCATTATTTAATATATAGAGACCATTTATTCTAAGAAAAGCAAATTCTCCCTCTGTTAGAAAAATTGACAAAGGAAAAGAACAGTTCACACACACTCACACAAGAAACTGAAAACGTGAAAAATGTTTAACCCAGGCATTTAAAGAAATCTATGTTAAGAAACAGTTCCCTCTCTCTTTGCCTAGGAAATTGACAAATAATAGAAAATAAAAAATGTTGTAGCTAATGAATGTATGAGGAAATAAACACTCATTCTCTGCTGATGAAAATGTAAATTGTGCTTTTTCTAGATTACATTTGGACATTCTGTGTCTAATGCTGTGCTGCGCAGTACTACACAGCCAGGAGCCACACTGGCTATTTAAGTCAAATATTTATGTCTTCAGTCTAACTCACCACATTTCAAGTGCTTAATAGACTTACAACTTGTTGTTTAGTTGATAAGTCATGTCCAAGTCTTGCAACCCCATGGATTTCGTCCACCAGACTTCCCTGTTCATGGGGTTTCCCAGGCAAGAATACTAGAGTGGGTACCATTTCCTTCTCCCCGGGATCTTCCTGAACCAGGATCGAACCGGTGTCTGCTACCTTGGCAGGCAGCTTCTTTACCAGTAAGCCACCAGGGAAGTTCAGATATACAGCGAGTGGCTTCATGTTGCACACAGCAGACACAGAATTTCCATAATCACAGGATGTTTTATTGGATGTCACTTATCATTACTTTCAAAATATTCACATCCTTTTACCCCAATAGCCCCAATACTCCTACTTCTGGGGATGTAGTCTAAAGAATTATTAGAAGTTTAAGGATCATCGTCAAAGCACTGAAAAACAGTGGTGAAATTTTGGAAATAATTCAAAGGTCTGAAAAAAGGAACAGATAAATGATTATAAATTCAGGTATGAGGATATTATAAAGCCTGTTAAACTATGTTTTTGCATTTGTTAAATGTCATGGAAATGTGCTCATAACATACTGTTAACTGAACAAACAGGCAGCAGACATTGTTCACAGCAATAGCACGGCAGTGTTGCAAAGTTTTGGTACTATTTTCTTTCGGACACATAAGCCCAGTCATATATTACTTTTGTCATTACAAAACTTAAAAAATCAAAACTACGTTGGTTTGGGATATGTCTGGTTTTGAGCCTTAGGAAGCAGTTGGTAATTGTAGTCATTTTAGGTGGTTAGTGTCATTTGAAATTTACTGTTAGTTGGTGTATTTATATGTTTTAAGTATCACACTGTGTATGTGTAGGTGATATATCTTTGAAAAGTGAGTAAAAAATTGTAATTTTACGTTTCTTCTTTTTCTCTATTTTTTATTTTTTAATATAAATTTATTTATTTTACTCAGAGGCTAATTACTTTACAATATTGTATTGGTTTTGCCATACATCAACATGAATCCACCACGGGTATACACGTGTTCCCCATCCTGAACCCCACCTCCCGCCTGCCTCCCCATACCATCCCTCTGGGTCATCCCAGTGCACCAGCCCTGAGCGTCCTGTATCGAACCTGGACTGGCAATTCATTTCACATATGATAGTGTACATGTTTCAATGCCATTCTCCCAAATCATCCCACCCTCTCCCTCTCCCACAGAGTCCAAAAGACTGTTCTATACATCTGTGTCTCTTTTGCTGTCTTGCATACAGGTTTATCATTACCATCTTTCTAAATTCCATACATATGCATTAGTATACTGTATTGGTGTTTTTCTTTCTGGCTTACTTCACTCTATATAATAGGCTCCAGTTTCATCCATCTCATTAGAACTGATTCAAATGTATTCTTTTTAATGGCTGAGTAATACTCTTGCATTCTTCTTGAATAAATCTACTTTTGTATTATTTTCTAATAATTATATAGCCTAAATAAGGTGATTGTTATGTTTTATATGGTGGCAAAATCTTATCTACCTCATCTTACTTATTAAGATTATTAAAGCAGTATATTAATTCTGAGAGTAACTTTGTACAGAAAAAAATTTGG
>SJYW01037194.1:220250-255215 GCA_006410735.1 Raphicerus campestris | reverse complement strand
CTGCCTCTGCCTGTATTGGGCGCTGCACTTAGTCTGCGCTTTGTGCACTGGATTCTGCTCCTTTTCCGTCTCCTTGCTCGCTACTCGCTCTGCCTCTGCCTGTATTGGGCGCTGCACTTAGTCTGCGCTTTGTGCACTGGATTCTGCTCCTTTTCCGTCTCCTGGCTCGCTACTCGCTCTGCCTCTGCCTGTATTGGGCGCTGCACTTAGTCTGTGCTTTGTGCACAGGCCAGGCACAATGTTTTTGTTCTGTATTTGTTGCATGTTTTCCAGTGTTTATAAAGCTGTGCCATTCTGCAACTTGCTTTCTCTACTAAACATTTTAAAAAGTTATATTTGCCCATATTAATACTGTTGCTGTTTAGTCAATAAGCCATGTCCAGCTCTTTTGTGACCCCGTGCACTGTAGCATGCCAGACTCCTCTGTCCGTGAGATTTCGCAGGCAGAAATACTGAAGTGGGTTGCCATTTCCTTCTCCAAGTGGTCTTCCCGACACAGGGATCTAATCCACGTTTCCTGCATTGGCAGGTGGGTTCTTGACCTCTGAACCACCTAGGAAGCCCATTAATACTTTAGCTCAGGTTTACTTATTCTAACTGGTTTTAATTTTTAAATGATTTCAAAATTTTAGGGATATAACACAATTCATATATTTTCTTGTTAATAAATATTCTATTTTTTAAAATTTGTTTTTAGTTATCACTGACACAAATAATGAATAAAGAACATCCTTTATGTAGATGTGAGGTAAGTGTGTGAGTTTCTCTTATTCAGTTCAGTTCAGTCACTCAGTCTTGTCTGACTCTTTGCGACCCCATGGACCACAGCACACCAGGCCTCCCTGTTCATCACCAACTCCCAGAGTTTACCCAAACTCGTGTCCATTGAGTTGGTGATGCCATCCAACCATCTCATCCTCTATCATCCCCTTCTCCTCCTGCCTTCAATCTTTCCCAGCATCAGGGTCTTTTCAAATGAGTCAGCCCTTCACAGCAGGGGGCCAAAGCCTTGGAGCTTCAGCTTCAGCATCAGTCCTTCCAATGAACACTCATAACTGATTTCCTTCCGAGGGACTCTCAAGAGTCTTCTCCAACATCACAGTTCAAAAGCATCTGTTTTTCTTCTCTTATTATTTATACCTAAAATGTGGAGTAGCAGGGTGAAAAGGTATGCACATCTCTAATTTTGTTTTATGTTGCTGAATTGCTTCCTGATGTGTTTGTACCAATTTATACTCCTATGAATAGAGTAAAATGTTTTAATTTCCCTGCATCTCTGCCATGCTTATTATTTTTTGGTATTCTGATACGTATATTTTGCTGTTCTCCAGGAGTTGGTAATGGACCAGGAAGCCTGGCTTGCTGCAGTCCATGAGGTCTCAAAGAGTCGGACATGACTGAGTGACTGAGCTGATTCTGATAGATATAATTTCAGTCACATCCCACCATCACTAGAGAGATTGCAGATCTTTTCCTGTGTGTATTGTCTGTTCTGGTTTCCACTTTTGTGAATTGTATATTTGCTGTTTCAAGCTGAGAGCCTGGGTCTATTTGTAGTTCTTCTCGCTAAGGAGAAGGAAGTAACTTCAGTATAACTGTCTACCAGCCACCTAACACAGAAATGCAGCAGGTGCAGCATCAGCTCCACTCACTGCCCTGTGCCTGTGTACGCTGAAAGTTTTTATCTTGTTTCTGGGTCCAGCACAGTGTTTTTGACTATTTTTTTATATTTTACCTGTCATATGTGTGTGTTTGATACAGGGGTCATATATTAGAGTATGAATTCACTGTTTCATCTTGACCCTTTTTATTTTCATAAAAGTGGTGAATAAACTGTATAAGTTGACATTTTATCTAAATTGGCTTGAGATGAAAACACAAGCATAAGATCAATAAATGTAAATTAAAATATAATACTTTTGTGTATCAAAAAGCATCATAATAGAATTGAAAAATTATTCGAAACAGATATGAGCAAGAATTCATTATTTAATATATAGAGACCATTTATTCTAAGAAAAGCAAATTCTCCCTCTGTTAGAAAAATTGACAAAGGAAAAGAACAGTTCACACACACTCACACAAGAAACTGAAAACGTGAAAAATGTTTAACCCAGGCATTTAAAGAAATCTATGTTAAGAAACAGTTCCCTCTCTCTTTGCCTAGGAAATTGACAAATAATAGAAAATAAAAAATGTTGTAGCTAATGAATGTATGAGGAAATAAACACTCATTCTCTGCTGATGAAAATGTAAATTGTGCTTTTTCTAGATTACATTTGGACATTCTGTGTCTAATGCTGTGCTGCGCAGTACTACACAGCCAGGAGCCACACTGGCTATTTAAGTCAAATATTTATGTCTTCAGTCTAACTCACCACATTTCAAGTGCTTAATAGACTTACAACTTGTTGTTTAGTTGATAAGTCATGTCCAAGTCTTGCAACCCCATGGATTTCGTCCACCAGACTTCCCTGTTCATGGGGTTTCCCAGGCAAGAATACTAGAGTGGGTACCATTTCCTTCTCCCCGGGATCTTCCTGAACCAGGATCGAACCGGTGTCTGCTACCTTGGCAGGCAGCTTCTTTACCAGTAAGCCACCAGGGAAGTTCAGATATATAGCGAGTGGCTTCATGTTGCACACAGCAGACACAGAATTTCCATAATCACAGGATGTTTTATTGGATGTCACTTATCATTACTTTCAAAATATTCACATCCTTTTACCCCAATAGCCCCAATACTCCTACTTCTGGGGATGTAGTCTAAAGAATTATTAGAAGTTTAAGGATCATCGTCAAAGCACTGAAAAACAGTGGTGAAATTTTGGAAATAATTCAAAGGTCTGAAAAAAGGAACAGATAAATGATTATAAATTCAGGTATGAGGATATTATAAAGCCTGTTAAACTATGTTTTTGCATTTGTTAAATGTCATGGAAATGTGCTCATAACATACTGTTAACTGAACAAACAGGCAGCAGACATTGTTCACAGCAATAGCACGGCAGTGTTGCAAAGTTTTGGTACTATTTTCTTTCGGACACATAAGCCCAGTCATATATTACTTTTGTCATTACAAAACTTAAAAAATCAAAACTACGTTGGTTTGGGATATGTCTGGTTTTGAGCCTTAGGAAGCAGTTGGTAATTGTAGTCATTTTAGGTGGTTAGTGTCATTTGAAATTTACTGTTAGTTGGTGTATTTATATGTTTTAAGTATCACACTGTGTATGTGTAGGTGATATATCTTTGAAAAGTGAGTAAAAAATTGTAATTTTACGTTTCTTCTTTTTCTCTATTTTTTATTTTTTAATATAAATTTATTTATTTTACTCAGAGGCTAATTACTTTACAATATTGTATTGGTTTTGCCATACATCAACATGAATCCACCACGGGTATACACGTGTTCCCCATCCTGAACCCCACCTCCCGCCTGCCTCCCCATACCATCCCTCTGGGTCATCCCAGTGCACCAGCCCTGAGCGTCCTGTATCGAACCTGGACTGGCAATTCATTTCACATATGATAGTGTACATGTTTCAATGCCATTCTCCCAAATCATCCCACCCTCGCCCTCTCCCACAGAGTCCAAAAGACTGTTCTATACATCTGTGTCTCTTTTGCTGTCTTGCATACAGGTTTATCATTACCATCTTTCTAAATTCCATACATATGCATTAGTATACTGTATTGGTGTTTTTCTTTCTGGCTTACTTCACTCTATATAATAGGCTCCAGTTTCATCCATCTCATTAGAACTGATTCAAATGTATTCTTTTTAATGGCTGAGTAATACTCTTGCATTCTTCTTGAATAAATCTACTTTTGTATTATTTTCTAATAATTATATAGCCTAAATAAGGTGATTGTTATGTTTTATATGGTGGCAAAATCTTATCTACCTCATCTTACTTATTAAGATTATTAAAGCAGTATATTAATTCTGAGAGTAACTTTGTACAGAAAAAAATTTGGTAAAAAATTTTTTCAGTTATTTGTTTTAAAAGTTTACTTAAGTTAGGTACTGAATAAAATTAAAATACTATGGAATCTATCCTTTGTATATTCTGATGTGCTAATATTTAGCGTTTAAAAGGTGGTTTTAATTACATGGTCTACTGATATTCGTTCAATGGAGTTGTGAGGTAACACTTCACATTCTAAAATGCTTGAGCTGTTATTGACATTATATTAGTATAGTAATCCCGTGGTGTTTTCATTCAAAGTAGTAAGAGACAGCAGTCTTTACAGTGTCATTTCATCTTGCAAAGGCCCTTTACATTGTTTTAATCATTCCTATGAAGATACTTTATAAACAGAGAAACTAATCCTTTTAGTATGCATTCTAATGATTTAGACAAATGCGTAGTTACATAACTTCACCCACAATCAAATTCCAACACTCTCCAGAATTCTCCTGTGTTCTTTTCTAGTCAACTTAGCCCTTTAAAATTTATTAAGAATATCACATGAAAGAAACCATCCAGTGTATATCCCTCTAAGTTTGACCTTCACTGAGCAAAGAGTGAGTGCGTTTCATCCGTATTGTCACACAGACCAGAAGCTTTCTTCTGTTTGTAACTGAGCAGCAGTCTGTTCTGTGGCTATACCACAGGCTGTTTTTCCATTCTTCACTTGAAAGGTATTTCCATTATTCTGATTATTATTAACCTAATTGCTGTAAGCATTCATATTCAGGTTTTTGTGTGAACATAAGTTTTCATTTCTCGAGTATATGCCTGTGAATGGGATCAGTGGTTTTTCTGATAAATGTGTGTTTATCAGAAACTGCCAAACTGTTTTCCAAAATGACTGTGCCATTTTGTATTCCCACTAATGATACTGGAGAAATTTGGTCTACCTTCTCGTCAGTACTTGGTTTTATCACTTTAAAAAATTTAAGTATAATTTTTGGTCAGTCTCATAGGTATATAGTTATCTTCTTGTATTGTGAATTTGCATTTCCTTAACTGGCTCAGTGGAAATGAATCTGCCTGCAATGCAGGAGACTTTGGTTCTGTCCCTGGATCAGGAAGATCCCCTGGAGGAGAGCATGGCAACCTACTCCAGTATTCTTGTCTGGAGGATCCCAGGGACAGAGGAGCCTGGCAGGCTACATACAGCCCATGGTGTCACGCAGAGCTGGACAGGACTTAGCAACTAAACAACAATGGTAGTGATGTCAAGGGTAACGTGAAGTGCTTATCTGTGATCCTTGAATCTTCTTTGGTGGGAATTGACAACCACGTGACACAGAAACCTGTGTATTAAAATGATAATCCTGCACTCGTGGAGGAAATAGAGTGTGCTCCTCTTTAACATTATATTGCTGTGTTTACTCATACATGCTGCTGCTGCTGCTGCTGAGTCGCTTCAGTCGTGTCCGACTCTGTGCGACCCCAGAGACGGCAGCCCACCAGGCTCCTCCATCCCTGGGATTCTCCAGGCAAGAGCACTGGAGTGGGGTGCCATTTCCTTCTCCAATGCATGAAAAGTGAAAAGTGAAAGTGAAGTTGCTCAGTCGTGTCCAACTCTTAGTGGCCCCATGGACTGCAGCCTACTAGGCTCCTCCATCCATGGGATTTTCCAGGCAAGAGTACTGGAGTGGGGTGCCATTGCCTTCTCCAATGGGATTGAGTAAAAATACTATCTTATTATTTATTTAAATAGCAACATAGTAATTCTTCTCCCTAACCACGGCTGTCCTCACAGATGTTGGTGGCTCACTGCTTGTCAGCGTGTCAGCTGTTACCCTTGACATGATAGTCTCCCTGTTGAATTGTTTCTTCTCCCCATTCCCCACAGCTGTTTCCAAACTTGACTGTTTTTCTCACACTCTTGAAATAGTTTTTGCTCTTCAGTCTTAGCAAGTGATCCTGCTTTCTTCTTTTTTTCTAAGAACCTGGGTAAGAAAATCCTGCACACTCTACCAAGGATTATTTTCAGCCATCCTAACCTGGCTTGCTCTCTTACCCCAGCTATTATCAGTTCACCTAGCTTTTTTTCTTTTCACTTTTCTCTGGTTAACTCAATTGTTCTGGACTGCATGTCGGTGCCTCCCCTCCCGCAATTCACACATTGAAACCTTGTCACCCCATGTGGAGGATACTAAGAGGTGAGGGTCTCTGTGGGGGAGGGAGGGTTAGATGAAGTCATGAGGGTGGAGCCTCCACGATGGGATCAGTGTCTTTGTAAAGAGAGGAGCCAGGAAAAGAGGTTTGTCTGCAAACCAGCAGGGGTGTTCTATACCTGCTGGGGCCTCAATCTTCCAACTTCTCAGCCTCCAAAAACGGTGAGAAAGAAATAGCTGTTTGCTGTTTCAGCCCCCTGGTCTATGGTGTATTGTTAGAGCAGCCTGAACTAAGATGCTGCTCACCTTCGTCCCGAGTCTCGGGACCCCCCTTAGGCCTTTGATACATTGGTTTTCTCTATTTAAAAAAGAAAACAAAAAACAAAGCATTTTTCATTTCTCTTGCAGCTGCATCCTTATCTTGAACCATCGTGGACACCAGCTTCCGTTCAACTAGCTTGCCCTTCAGTCTTAAAAGCTAGCTCCTGTCTTTCTTATGAAGTAACTTACAAGAGTGATCCAGTTTTCCGTCAGTCTTGCTCCTCAGCTGCTCATTTGGCATCTTCTGAGAAACCCTTCTACCCTTTCCGCCTGACTGACATTGAACTCTCAAGTATCTGAGATGAGTTCTCTTCACTTGCTGCAGTGGCCTCCTCTTAGCCTGCAGCCTGTTTAAAAGTCTCTGCTACTTTGTGAAAATTGTCTTTCAGTAGAAACTGTCTTCTGCCCTTGCTTTTTGCTTCTTCCTGGATGCAGCCCTCTCTTGGCTCTCAATTTCAGTTGATTACATAAAACACTATCCCCAAACTTAGTATCTTAAAATCACGTTTTGTTGTTTCTCATGATTCTGGACAGTTCTGCTAGTTTAAGCTGGGCACACTTGTTTGCGCTCAGCTGACAAGGTAAGCGCTGGGCCCAGTGGACAGCGTCAGTGACTGGTCTTTAATGCCAAGCTTCTTCCTATGATATCATCATGATCTTGGCATACTGTTAGAAGATAGCAAAACAAAACTTCAAGGCTTCTTGAGATCTAGACTTTGTAATTTGCCCAGAACCACTTCTGTCACAATCTGTTGTTCTAAGTAAGTAATAAAGCAGGCCAGGATTCAAGGTGAGGAAGAAACTCCATGTCTGGAGGGGAGGAAAGTAGTTACTCTTCAGAATGGCATATGTATGCGTGTGTGTGGAGATGAAGCAGTCTTCTACAACTCTGGACTTTTAAAACTTGCTGTTTTCTCTTTAACTCTCCTTTTCTTTTCCTCTTGAGATGTTCTGTGCTGCTACTCTCTTACAAGTCTCATGAACTTTTAACCAGTAGTTGGAATTGTCTCCAAGGAGGAACACCTGAATTTGGGTATCCCAGATTAAAACGGTACAAAAGAGAATTCATTATCTTCACTCCTGATCCTATGCTTTTGTCTCTTTTTCTGATTTTATGTCCTCACCGTGACCCATGGACTTACCATCTGTGCAGATAAGCATTCTAGGTTTGGGGACTGTCTCCCCTTATCTCCCAAACAGAGCTGCTCATGTAGTTCTGCTGACTGTAAGTTTAAAGAGCTGATTACTTATAACAAACTGTTATTAAGATTCACGTATTAAGAGAATATAAAGTATTCCGTTTCAGTTCAGTTCAGTCACTCAGTCGTGTCCGACTCTTTGTGACCCCATGAATTGCAGCACGCCAGGCCTCCCTGTCCATCACCAACTCCCAGAGTTCACTCAGACTCACGTCCATTGAGTCCGTGATGCCATCCAGCCGTCTCATCGTCAGTCATCCCCTTCTCCTCTTGCCCCCAATCCCTCCCAGCATCAGAGTCTTTTCCAGTGAGTCAACTCTTCACATGAGGTGGCCAAAGTACTGGAGTTTCAGCTTCAGCATCATTCCTTCCAAAGAACACCCAGGACTGATTTCCTTTAGGGTTGGATCTCCCTGCAGTCCAAGGGACTCTCAAGAGTCTTCTCTAACAGCACAGTTCAAAACATCAATTCTTTGGCCCTCAGCTTTCTTCTCAGTCCAGCTCTCACATCCATACATGACCACTGGAAAAACCATAGCCTTGACTAGATGGACCTTAGTTGGCAAAGTAATGTCTCTGCTTTTGAATATGCTATCTAGTTTGGTCATAACTTTCCTTCCCAGGAGTAAGCGTCTCCTAAATTTCATGGCTGCAGTCACCATCTGCAGTGATTTTGGAGCCCAGAAAAATAAAGTCTGACACTGTTTCCACTGTTTCCCCATCTATTTCCCATGAAGTGGTGGGACCAGATGCCATGATCTTAGTTTTCTGAATGTTGAGCTTTAAGCCAACTTTTTCGCTCTCCTCTTTGACTTTCATCAAGAGGCTTTTTAGTTCCTCTTCACTTTCTGCCACAAGGGTGGTGTCATCTGCATATCTGAGGTTATTGATATTTCTCCCGGCAATCTTAACTTCTCTATTATTTTTACAATGTTTTGGAGTTTTGAACATTTGGGTTTGGTGCAAATGAAATGGATTTATTTTAAGAAATGAGAGAGATGGACATGTGAAAATTCAAAAGAAGTTAATCCTTCTCTTTTTTTATGTTCTTGACACGTGGTCCATAATGTTAGTGTTACACTTTCTTGACTTTATCACTGTGATGCTGTCTGGGATGGTGAGCTTCGGGAATGTGGAGGTCGTGTGTTAATACATGCCTGTCATGTCATGTTGCTGTTGTTTAGTTGCTAAGTCGTGCCTGTTTGTGACCCTATGAACTGTATAGCCCACCAGGCTTCCCTTTCCGTGGGTTCCCAGACAAGAGTGCTGGAATCGATTGCTATGTCCTTCTCCAGGAGATCTCAAGACGGAGATCAAGCCTTCGTCTCCTGAGTCCCCTGCCTTAGCACGTGGACTTGATGCATTTATGTATTGCAGTGTGATTTCCACTGCAGCACTGGATGCCTCGCACATCACATAACTGTAGCTCCCTTGTTTTGCAGTGGAAGCAATTAAGGTCTAGTTTCTTAGCAACTTTGGCATTTGTATGAAATGGTGGTGTTGACCACAGTCACTGTTCTAGCTCCCAGGACTGACATCTGCTAGTTCTAGTTTTGCACCCTTTTTTTTTTTTTTNCTGTTTTCCAAAATGACTGTGCCATTTTGTATTCCCACTAATGATACTGGAGAAATTTGGTCTACCTTCTCGTCAGTACTTGGTTTTATCACTTTAAAAAATTTAAGTATAATTTTTGGTCAGTCTCATAGGTATATAGTTATCTTCTTGTATTGTGAATTTGCATTTCCTTAACTGGCTCAGTGGAAATGAATCTGCCTGCAATGCAGGAGACTTTGGTTCTGTCCCTGGATCAGGAAGATCCCCTGGAGGAGAGCATGGCAACCTACTCCAGTATTCTTGTCTGGAGGATCCCAGGGACAGAGGAGCCTGGCAGGCTACATACAGCCCATGGTGTCACGCAGAGCTGGACAGGACTTAGCAACTAAACAACAATGGTAGTGATGTCAAGGGTAACGTGAAGTGCTTATCTGTGATCCTTGAATCTTCTTTGGTGGGAATTGACAACCACGTGACACAGAAACCTGTGTATTAAAATGATAATCCTGCACTCGTGGAGGAAATAGAGTGTGCTCCTCTTTAACATTATATTGCTGTGTTTACTCATACATGCTGCTGCTGCTGCTGCTGAGTCGCTTCAGTCGTGTCCGACTCTGTGCGACCCCAGAGACGGCAGCCCACCAGGCTCCTCCATCCCTGGGATTCTCCAGGCAAGAGCACTGGAGTGGGGTGCCATTTCCTTCTCCAATGCATGAAAAGTGAAAAGTGAAAGTGAAGTTGCTCAGTCGTGTCCAACTCTTAGTGGCCCCATGGACTGCAGCCTACTAGGCTCCTCCATCCATGGGATTTTCCAGGCAAGAGTACTGGAGTGGGGTGCCATTGCCTTCTCCAATGGGATTGAGTAAAAATACTATCTTATTATTTATTTAAATAGCAACATAGTAATTCTTCTCCCTAACCACGGCTGTCCTCACAGATGTTGGTGGCTCACTGCTTGTCAGCGTGTCAGCTGTTACCCTTGACATGATAGTCTCCCTGTTGAATTGTTTCTTCTCCCCATTCCCCACAGCTGTTTCCAAACTTGACTGTTTTTCTCACACTCTTGAAATAGTTTTTGCTCTTCAGTCTTAGCAAGTGATCCTGCTTTCTTCTTTTTTTCTAAGAACCTGGGTAAGAAAATCCTGCACACTCTACCAAGGATTATTTTCAGCCATCCTAACCTGGCTTGCTCTCTTACCCCAGCTATTATCAGTTCACCTAGCTTTTTTTCTTTTCACTTTTCTCTGGTTAACTCAATTGTTCTGGACTGCATGTCGGTGCCTCCCCTCCCGCAATTCACACATTGAAACCTTGTCACCCCATGTGGAGGATACTAAGAGGTGAGGGTCTCTGTGGGGGAGGGAGGGTTAGATGAAGTCATGAGGGTGGAGCCTCCACGATGGGATCAGTGTCTTTGTAAAGAGAGGAGCCAGGAAAAGAGGTTTGTCTGCAAACCAGCAGGGGTGTTCTATACCTGCTGGGGCCTCAATCTTCCAACTTCTCAGCCTCCAAAAACGGTGAGAAAGAAATAGCTGTTTGCTGTTTCAGCCCCCTGGTCTATGGTGTATTGTTAGAGCAGCCTGAACTAAGATGCTGCTCACCTTCGTCCCGAGTCTCGGGACCCCCCTTAGGCCTTTGATACATTGGTTTTCTCTATTTAAAAAAGAAAACAAAAAACAAAGCATTTTTCATTTCTCTTGCAGCTGCATCCTTATCTTGAACCATCGTGGACACCAGCTTCCGTTCAACTAGCTTGCCCTTCAGTCTTAAAAGCTAGCTCCTGTCTTTCTTATGAAGTAACTTACAAGAGTGATCCAGTTTTCCGTCAGTCTTGCTCCTCAGCTGCTCATTTGGAATCTTCTGAGAAACCCTTCTACCCTTTCCGCCTGACTGACATTGAACTCTCAAGTATCTGAGATGAGTTCTCTTCACTTGCTGCAGTGGCCTCCTCTTAGCCTGCAGCCTGTTTAAAAGTCTCTGCTACTTTGTGAAAATTGTCTTTCAGTAGAAACTGTCTTCTGCCCTTGCTTTTTGCTTCTTCCTGGATGCAGCCCTCTCTTGGCTCTCAATTTCAGTTGATTACATAAAACACTATCCCCAAACTTAGTATCTTAAAATCACGTTTTGTTGTTTCTCATGATTCTGGACAGTTCTGCTAGTTTAAGCTGGGCACACTTGTTTGCGCTCAGCTGACAAGGTAAGCGCTGGGCCCAGTGGACAGCGTCAGTGACTGGTCTTTAATGCCAAGCTTCTTCCTATGATATCATCATGATCTTGGCATACTGTTAGAAGATAGCAAAACAAAACTTCAAGGCTTCTTGAGATCTAGACTTTGTAATTTGCCCAGAACCACTTCTGTCACAATCTGTTGTTCTAAGTAAGTAATAAAGCAGGCCAGGATTCAAGGTGAGGAAGAAACTCCATGTCTGGAGGGGAGGAAAGTAGTTACTCTTCAGAATGGCATGTGTATGCGTGTGTGTGGAGATGAAGCAGTCTTCTACAACTCTGGACTTTTAAAACTTGCTGTTTTCTCTTTAACTCTCCTTTTCTTTTCCTCTTGAGATGTTCTGTGCTGCTACTCTCTTACAAGTCTCATGAACTTTTAACCAGTAGTTGGAATTGTCTCCAAGGAGGAACACCTGAATTTGGGTATCCCAGATTAAAACGGTACAAAAGAGAATTCATTATCTTCACTCCTGATCCTATGCTTTTGTCTCTTTTTCTGATTTTATGTCCTCACCGTGACCCATGGACTTACCATCTGTGCAGATAAGCATTCTAGGTTTGGGGACTGTCTCCCCTTATCTCCCAAACAGAGCTGCTCATGTAGTTCTGCTGACTGTAAGTTTAAAGAGCTGATTACTTATAACAAACTGTTATTAAGATTCACGTATTAAGAGAATATAAAGTATTCCGTTTCAGTTCAGTTCAGTCACTCAGTCGTGTCCGACTCTTTGTGACCCCATGAATTGCAGCACGCCAGGCCTCCCTGTCCATCACCAACTCCCAGAGTTCACTCAGACTCACGTCCATTGAGTCCGTGATGCCATCCAGCCGTCTCATCGTCAGTCATCCCCTTCTCCTCTTGCCCCCAATCCCTCCCAGCATCAGAGTCTTTTCCAGTGAGTCAACTCTTCACATGAGGTGGCCAAAGTACTGGAGTTTCAGCTTCAGCATCATTCCTTCCAAAGAACACCCAGGACTGATTTCCTTTAGGGTTGGATCTCCCTGCAGTCCAAGGGACTCTCAAGAGTCTTCTCTAACAGCACAGTTCAAAACATCAATTCTTTGGCCCTCAGCTTTCTTCTCAGTCCAGCTCTCACATCCATACATGACCACTGGAAAAACCATAGCCTTGACTAGATGGACCTTAGTTGGCAAAGTAATGTCTCTGCTTTTGAATATGCTATCTAGTTTGGTCATAACTTTCCTTCCCAGGAGTAAGCGTCTCCTAAATTTCATGGCTGCAGTCACCATCTGCAGTGATTTTGGAGCCCAGAAAAATAAAGTCTGACACTGTTTCCACTGTTTCCCCATCTATTTCCCATGAAGTGGTGGGACCAGATGCCATGATCTTAGTTTTCTGAATGTTGAGCTTTAAGCCAACTTTTTCGCTCTCCTCTTTGACTTTCATCAAGAGGCTTTTTAGTTCCTCTTCACTTTCTGCCACAAGGGTGGTGTCATCTGCATATCTGAGGTTATTGATATTTCTCCCGGCAATCTTAACTTCTCTATTATTTTTACAATGTTTTGGAGTTTTGAACATTTGGGTTTGGTGCAAATGAAATGGATTTATTTTAAGAAATGAGAGAGATGGACATGTGAAAATTCAAAAGAAGTTAATCCTTCTCTTTTTTTATGTTCTTGACACGTGGTCCATAATGTTAGTGTTACACTTTCTTGACTTTATCACTGTGATGCTGTCTGGGATGGTGAGCTTCGGGAATGTGGAGGTCGTGTGTTAATACATGCCTGTCATGTCATGTTGCTGTTGTTTAGTTGCTAAGTCGTGCCTGTTTGTGACCCTATGAACTGTATAGCCCACCAGGCTTCCCTTTCCGTGGGTTCCCAGACAAGAGTGCTGGAATCGATTGCTATGTCCTTCTCCAGGAGATCTCAAGACGGAGATCAAGCCTTCGTCTCCTGAGTCCCCTGCCTTAGCACGTGGACTTGATGCATTTATGTATTGCAGTGTGATTTCCACTGCAGCACTGGATGCCTCGCACATCACATAACTGTAGCTCCCTTGTTTTGCAGTGGAAGCAATTAAGGTCTAGTTTCTTAGCAACTTTGGCATTTGTATGAAATGGTGGTGTTGACCACAGTCACTGTTCTAGCTCCCAGGACTGACATCTGCTAGTTCTAGTTTTGCACCCTTTTTTTTTTTTTTTCATTTGTTTCAGAGTAACAGCTTTTTTAAAAAAGCAATAACTTTGCTTCATGTAGTATGATTTCCAGAAAGTGATTCCAAAATTTGCCTTCTTTGAGACCTTTGTGGTGTTTCTGTGTGATGTTGCTATGATGGCACTTTAGCAGTTTGCATAGAGCTTGAAATTGGAAAGATTTGTTCAAAGAGATACATTTATGTCTCATGGGACATTAAATGTAAACGTGTGGATGATAATAAATGCAACAGTTTCCTTTAAATTATGGGTTATTTCCTTCCTTTGCTTTTTTCAGAATGGAAAGGGAAAAAATAAAGGCAAATGCTCTAAAGTCTGGGAGAATGTGATAAATAATAAAGAAGAGTGGGAAGGACTGCATCTCGTTTCACGGGTGTAAGATGACAAAAGCGAAGGACGGCCGGCGTAGACGCTCTTTGAGCACTTAGTCACTGACTGCTCATGCTGCTGAGCGTGCAAAGGGCAACTACCTGCTACTGGGAACTGGGAAGTCTGGGCGCATTTTCTGACTTTAGTGTCATCCTGTTTTAAAGTAATCTTTTTAAATGTTGGTTTTTAAAGAACATTTTGTTCTAAATGTCTCTGAAGGTGTTAACGTGAAAGTATGATATTTATGTTTACAAAAATAACGTTGTACTCAATCTAGTTATCAGAAAAAGTTGTTCTTGTGTTTGACAGTTGCGTAAATTTTGACTTGTGTGTGTGTGTGTGTGTGTGATTTCATAAGCTCCCTGGTTCTGACACAGAGTAAGGCAGCGTTTTTATCAAAGCAACATCTGCTGGCCCCTTTGCAGTCATTAGAGTGGAATCATCATTTCCATTTAAAGTTTTTGCTATTCAAGCCTTTTAAAACTGGGCTGAATCAGTTTCCTGTGATTGCTGAGACAAAGGACATAGTAAGATTTTCATGCTGTATTAATAAATGTTATATATTCACACATAATATTACTCGTTTCTGGATCCTCTGCAATAGCAATTCACATGAAAATATAAAACTTATGTCCATACAGTATCCATTTTAATTCTTTTAGCTTGGTCCCCCCAAAATTCATTTATCTTTTGTTCTGTTGACTAATTCTGGAGGAATATATTATGTTATTGACCTTAACTTTATTATGGTTATTTTAGTTAAAATACGTCCTTTTGGCAATGGATAGATCTTCTAATTGAAATGTGATGGGTATATAACATTGTGTGAGTTTTAGGTGTACAGCATGTAGATTTGATGCATTTATTATTGCAATATGATCACCACTGTAGCACTGGATGCCTGTCACATCACATAATTATAACTCTCCTTTCTTGCGGTGGGAACAATTAAAGTCTAGTTTCTTAGCAGCCTTGGCATTCATATGAAAGAGTATTGCTGGCTGTAGTCACTGTTCTATGCGTAGCCCCCCAGGACTGACTGATCTGCTGGTTCCAATATTTACCCTTAGGGCACCCTTGGGTCTCCCAAACACTGGCCTCTGGTGACCACCCTTTGCTGTCTTTTTGAGTTTGGCTCTTTTAGACTTCACATATAAATGACCACAAACAGTATTTGTCATTCTCTAACTTGTCTCAGTATAATGCCCTCAGACTCCACTTATCCTGTTGGCAAACGGAAAGATCTCCTTCCTTCTTGTGACTGGAGAGTACTCCGTCGTATAAATATACACGACAGCTTCTTTACCCCTCACCCTCAGTGGCCACCTGAGTTGTTTTAGTGAGATGCCCACTGTAAGCAGTGCCGCTGTCAACAGTGGGTCACTTGTATCTTCTCGAGATAGTGATTTTATTTCCTTCTGGCAGATACACCCAGAAGTAGGATTGCTGGGTTGTATCACATCCTGTTTTTAATTTAAGGGACCTCCATTCTGCTCTCCTTAGTGACTGAATCAATTTACATTGCTACCAACAATATGTAAGAGTCTCCTTGTCTCTGCATCCTACCCACACTCGTTGCGTCTTGTCTTCTTCATGATGGCCGTTCTCGTGGGTGTGAAGGGATGTCTCATTGTGGTTTTGCTTGCGTTTCCCTGGTGACTAGAAATACTGAGGATCAGTTTCATGTGCCTGTGGGCTGCATGCATATCTTGCTTGGAAAAAAGTCTTCTTAGCTCCTCTGCCCATTTTTTAAAATTGAAATTCTTTGTGGTTTTTTTGTGACTGAGTTTTAGTAATTCTTTATATATTTTGGATATTAAACCATTTATCTAATATATGGTCTGCAATTTGTTTTCGCATTTCACAGGTTGCCTTTTTATTTTCTTAGATTTATTCTGTTGTGAAGAGAATTCTCAGTTCTGTGTAGGCCCACTTGTGGTTTGGCTTTAACTAACTGTGCTTTTGGTTGTCTTATCCAAAAACTCAGAGGACCCACGGAAATTATTTGCACTGACTGGAGAGCAGCAGTAAGAATCATTAAGGATAATGCTTCTGCTTTGTCCTGCCCATTTTAAAGCAGGCTTGTCTTCATATTGAGCATCTAAAGATTTAGGGCTGATAATCGGTTTTAACTTTTTATTTTGTTTTGGGTTGAGCCTGGTAACAGTGTTGTGCTAGCTTCAGGTAAACAGCAAAGGGACTCAGCCATACATATACCTATATCCAGATAATCAATTTTTAATGATGATACAGTTAAAATAATACCATATCATTGGAGTTATACATACAGAGATCTCTAGATAACCAAAGTTTTTATACCCCTTTTCCCCATTATCTTTTTGCCTTTTTACAATTTTCAGTATAGTTTGGCAGTGAAGAATAGAGATGAATCCAATACCTGAATCCTAATGTTGCAGATATGTAGGATGGCTCAATTTATCAATGAAAGCTTAAGTTTCGTCATCTATAAATGGAAATTATGACTGCCTGTTAGGTTTTACAGATTTAAATAGATGCCATATGTGTATAATCATATAAATCATATACATGTAGAAATTACAATGTCCGGCATACAGAAATCTTTTAAAATGTCGGCTAATTCCCACAACAGTTTAAAGGATTCACCATGCTCTCCCAGCAGAATGCAGGCCTTTCAGAGGGCGCAAGCTGCAGAGCTGCGTCTCCCTCACGCTGCCTTCTGGTCATCGTTACCAGCCCCTTGGCTGGATGAACGCAAGGAGAAACGCAAGACAGAGAGGTGAAGGTCTGATAACTAGTTGGGTAATGCCACTGTTAAATCATGGGCTTCCCAGGTGGTGCTAGTGGTAAGGAATCTGCCTGCCAGTGCCAGGAGACTGAGGGATGAGGGCTCAGTCCCTGGGCGGGGAGACCCCCTGGAGGAGTGTACGCAGCCCACTCCAGTATTCTCGCCTGAGAATCCCACGGACAGAGGAGCTTGGTGGGCTACAGTAGATACTGTCAGGGCGGGTCGGACATGACTGAAGGAACTTAGCATGCACTCACTTTAAACCGTGTGACTTTGAGGAACTGCTTGTCTTAACACAAAAGGCTGAAATGGCATAGCTGTTTCATGCAAATCACAGCTGTCCTCCAACACCAAAGTATTATAATAATTCAAAAGATAGTGCAGAGTGAAAGTGTTAGACACTCGGTCATGGCTGACTCTTTTGTAACCCCATGGACACTAGCCTGCCAGGCTCCTCCATCCATGAAACGTTGCAGGCAAGAGTACTAGAGTAGGTATCCATTCCCTTCTCCAGAGGATCTTCCCAACACAGGGATCAAATCCAGGTCTCCTGCATTGCAGGTGAATTCTTTACCATCTGAGCCACCAAGAAAGCCCAAAGCAGAAACCAGGCACAGAGGTAGTGTTCTTTCTCCCCTTGGGGCTTGTGTCCATGATGTATAGCTTTCAAAAGCTTCCCTTTCATCACAGGAAGGTAACTTTTGGATTAACAGAATCAAAAGTTTCAACCAGTGGATGGTTTGGGGATTCTATTCTTTCAGTCCATTAATTCCACACACAAAAATTCTTACAAAACTACTTCCTATTCTCTAGTCATGCACTCGTAATTATTGGTTATTGTAGATAAACCTATCTAGAAGACCAGGTTAAAGACGTTAACTTTATAGGTAAGCCCTCCCTGGTAACTTTCTCCTAGGTTTATCAGTTCAGTTCATTTCAGTCACTTAGTTGTGTCCCACTCTTTGCGACCCCATGAACCACAGCTCACCAGGCCTCCCTGCCCATCACCAACTCCTGGAGTTTACTCAAACTCATGTCCATTGTATCGGTGATGCCACCCAGACATCTCATCCTCTGTCGTCCTAGGTTTATACCACAGTGTTATTATTAACAGTGTCAAATTGAGATCAGCAGACCAGCAGCATCAACTCCACCTGGAAACTTAGTAAATATACAAATTCTTAGGTCCTTTGCCAGATCTACTCACAGGAGAGTCTTGAGGTGAGACCTGTCAATCTTACCAAGTCCTCTGCATGTTTCTGATGCAGGCTAAGGTTTGAAGACCAGTCTGTCCATAACTTTACCAGGACGTCTGGTGGAGGTCATTCATTCCTCCTGGTGTTCTTCCTGTAGTGTCGGGGAGGATGTGAGTCACAAAGCTGATAACTCTTTCCTTCCCAAGTTTAACTTATGCCTATACATATAAAGGCAGCTATAAAGCTGCTTCTGTAAATTTGTAAGACCAATGTAAAGATTTCTGATAATGATTTACACTTATCATCAAGATAATTTTGGAGAACAAAAAGTTCTAACTGCTGTGCTGCTTTCCTAAAAATGCTTTAAAGTTTATTTCTTTGGGAGACTTGCCTGGTGGTCCAGTGGTCACAACTCTGTGCTCCCAATGCAGGGGACCTAGGTTTTATACCTGGTTGGGGGATAGATTCTACATGCCGCAACTAAGACTCAGCACAGCCAAATAAATAAATATTTTAAATGATTATTTTCTGGGTTTGACTTAAGGGTAACTTTCCCACTAATACAAAATGGGTCTCATTGCTTGGCAGTCAAGTTGTTTTTTTAGCAGGCAGGGCCCACCTACCACCTGCCACGTCCACCAGATTTGGCTCTTAACTACTGTCTTTACAAATTCCATTTCCATAGGTTGATATCTGCTAACATTGGAAACATTCTTAAGTTGTGAAGGCAGTTTTTAAAATGGATTGCCAGAGTTGTTTTTAGCAAGAGCAGTGTTTGTGGAGTAAGTTTACTTAGAAATTGTGTTTTAAGAATCAGTGATGTTGCTTTACAGTCATAAATAATGCACCGTATATTTGGTCACATCTCTAGTCTCTTCCACGGTGTAGGAATACTCGGAGTCAAACGGCGTTTTTAGTACCTTCATAACATACAGACCGTCGTGGTCTCAGTATACCTGTAGCCTGAAACTAAGGAGTCATTCCACCTTTATTCTCCTTTTTTTCTTTCCTATAAATTTATTTAGTTTACTCAAAGAAATTAATATAATTTGAACTGCATTAATTCCAACTGCCTGTTTCATTCACTGTATTTCTTTCATAAGAAATCATTTGATTTTCTGATTGTTAATATACGCAAAGAGAAATTTAAAGAAGAAAATTATTACTACTCAAACCCTAGAGATAGCTTCTGTTGATTAGCTTCTTTCCTTTCGATCTGCTGTGTTTTTTTAAAATTCAAATTATTTTCCATATTTTGCTTCACGTATTGCGTAAAATGATTGTGGTGTAGCTACTTCAATATGCCTGTGTCATACATGCCAAAATATCTCACACCCACCTCATGATGAGATTCAAAGAGACAAATGGCTTTTTGTTCTACCTGGTGCTGTTTATTACCATTATAATGAACAAACTTAGGTTTTTAGCTGGCATACAGAATCATTGTAAAATTAAATTTTGGCAAACCATCTGCCTTTTTAAAGTTTTCTTTGACGTGAATAATAGTAATATCAGGGACTTTAATACTGGATTCTCTGTTGTGGAATTTTCTTGAATCTTTCATCTTGAAATCAAGTAACTTAGTTTTCTATGAAGTTATACAATTTAATGCAAAATGCATAGCATAGTGGTATGTCTAAATAACAAGTCGTTTAATGGAAACGTGACTCACAGGCAGAAATGGCTCTTCATTTTTAGTCTCTAATAATTTACTGAAAGAGCGCTCTGATACGGTATTCTGCATATGCTGAGTATAAAATATATTAGAATAGTTTCTTAAAGGAAACTTTTTTATTGGCCAGTTTCTTCCTACCTGTTGTTGTTCAGTTGCTAAGTTGTGTTTGATGCTTTGCGACCCCATGAACTGCAACATGCCAGACTTCCCTGTCCTTCATTATCTCCCAGAGTCTGCTCAAACTTATGTTCATTGAGTTGGTGATGCCATCCAACCGTCTCATCTTCTGTCATCCCCCTTTCCATTAGTCTTTATAATGAGAGATTTCTCAGTATTTAACTCAATTTTTTATAAAATTTCTAAGGCTTTAGGAGAACATATATGCCATCTTATAAAATAGTAATAGATAACTTTTACTGAACTGTAAATCTTACACAGATAAGATTAGTTGAAATGCAGTGCTTCCTTTTCTTAGATTTGGTAAGTTGTTTGTAGTGGTTGTTTAGTCACTAACTTGTGTGTGACTCTTGGCAACCCCATGGACTGTAGCCCACAGGCTCCTCTGTCCATGGGATTCCCACAAGAATCCTGGAATGGGTTACTATTTGCTTCTTCCCAGCCCAGGGATCAAACCCACATTTCTTGAATTGGCAGGCAGATTCTTCACCCATGAGCCACCAGGGAAATCCAGATTTGGTCAGTATTTATTTGCAAACATGACCTTTTGAAACATTTTTTCTAAAAGTTGTTGTATTTTCTTGTTATCATTGTAAGAACTATAATCCAGCAAATAGTTATGAAATAGCAGTGATGTATGTGTCAGACATTATAAGCCAGACAAAGTTCCGATAAGCAGGCAGCTTACCTTTTAGAAGGAGGATATATAGAAAAGTAGGCTTCCCAAGGTGGCGNTCTTTGAATCTCATCACGTATTGCGTAAAATGATTGTGGTGTAGCTACTTCAATATGCCTGTGTCATACATGCCAAAATATCTCACACCCACCTCATGATGAGATTCAAAGAGACAAATGGCTTTTTGTTCTACCTGGTGCTGTTTATTACCATTATAATGAACAAACTTAGGTTTTTAGCTGGCATACAGAATCATTGTAAAATTAAATTTTGGCAAACCATCTGCCTTTTTAAAGTTTTCTTTGACGTGAATAATAGTAATATCAGGGACTTTAATACTGGATTCTCTGTTGTGGAATTTTCTTGAATCTTTCATCTTGAAATCAAGTAACTTAGTTTTCTATGAAGTTATACAATTTAATGCAAAATGCATAGCATAGTGGTATGTCTAAATAACAAGTCGTTTAATGGAAACGTGACTCACAGGCAGAAATGGCTCTTCATTTTTAGTCTCTAATAATTTACTGAAAGAGCGCTCTGATACGGTATTCTGCATATGCTGAGTATAAAATATATTAGAATAGTTTCTTAAAGGAAACTTTTTTATTGGCCAGTTTCTTCCTACCTGTTGTTGTTCAGTTGCTAAGTTGTGTTTGATGCTTTGCGACCCCATGAACTGCAACATGCCAGACTTCCCTGTCCTTCATTATCTCCCAGAGTCTGCTCAAACTTATGTTCATTGAGTTGGTGATGCCATCCAACCGTCTCATCTTCTGTCATCCCCCTTTCCATTAGTCTTTATAATGAGAGATTTCTCAGTATTTAACTCAATTTTTTATAAAATTTCTAAGGCTTTAGGAGAACATATATGCCATCTTATAAAATAGTAATAGATAACTTTTACTGAACTGTAAATCTTACACAGATAAGATTAGTTGAAATGCAGTGCTTCCTTTTCTTAGATTTGGTAAGTTGTTTGTAGTGGTTGTTTAGTCACTAACTTGTGTGTGACTCTTGGCAACCCCATGGACTGTAGCCCACAGGCTCCTCTGTCCATGGGATTCCCAGCAAGAATCCTGGAATGGGTTACTATTTGCTTCTTCCCAGCCCAGGGATCAAACCCACATTTCTTGAATTGGCAGGCAGATTCTTCACCCATGAGCCACCAGGGAAATCCAGATTTGGTCAGTATTTATTTGCAAACATGACCTTTTGAAACATTTTTTCTAAAAGTTGTTGTATTTTCTTGTTATCATTGTAAGAACTATAATCCAGCAAATAGTTATGAAATAGCAGTGATGTATGTGTCAGACATTATAAGCCAGACAAAGTTCCGATAAGCAGGCAGCTTACCTTTTAGAAGGAGGATATATAGAAAAGTAGGCTTCCCAAGGTGGCGCCGGTGGTGAAGAACCGTGTGCCAGTGCAGGAGACACAAGAGACGTCATGAGCACTCTCCCTGGGTTGGAAACATCCCCTGGAGAAGGTCATGGCAGCCCACTCCAGTCTTCCTGCCTGGAGAATCTCTCGAACAGAGGAGCCTGGTGGGCCGTAGTCCATGGGGTTGCAAAGAGTCGGACACGACTGAAATGACTTAGCACACACGCATACATAAAAGTAAACAGATGAGTTAAAAGAATTACAGTTTAATGTTGCTGAAAAGGAAACAGGTAAGCTGGTGAGATCCTGAGACCCAGAAGGACTCCACACAGCTCCCCTGTGGCTCTGTGCTGGCGCTCCGCCAGCTGTGCTCTGCTTGCAGCTGGGGTGCTCGCAGTCCCCGGAATGTGGGCTCTGGGGCCACACAGAGTGGGTCGATTCCCTGTCAGGGCCTCGAGGGCTTCCGATGCCCAGCCCCACTGCCCCTGAACCAGCCTCCATGGCCCATCCAGGCCCACACTCTCAAGGATAGGCCGTCTGAAGAGTGACCGACAGGTGCCTGTTGATGGCACGCACAGGTGCGGCTTGAATGCTGAGAAGGGGATGTCCACAGGGGTGTACATGCCAGGCTCCTTGAGAAGTGCAATCGGATCACGAGTGGGAAGAGAAGCAGCAAACTTAGAGAATAAGACTGGGATCAAACTTTTCTTACAGCATCGAATGTTTTTTTCTTAAAGTAAGCCTTTTTAGTGGGCATCTTTTTACCACGTTCCACATATTGGAGGAGGCACATTTGTCAGAGGAATATAATAGAACGGGTTTTGTGTAACAGTCTGTTAATAGAATAAATAACTTTTACATATTTGGATAAGTGATACTGGGTCCTCAAAATGTCAGTGACATAATATAGAAATAGTATACTGTCATTTGAAGTCCATTTTAGATTGGATGGTCATATAAAGTTTCTTTGAAAAGATACAGTTTGACTCAGAGACCTGGAACATGAAACGCATTAACTATGGTTAAAGTTACAGAGATGAGTAAGTTCTAGGTAGAGTGGCTTCACAGTACAAATGTACAGAGTTCAAAATCAATAATAACCAGAGACGTAGTCTGTGTAAAGAATGTAAGAAAGCCCTCAAAACGGGGAGTGATAAGATCAGTGTACAGAACTGAGGGACCCAGATCTTGTCCTGCTGTGCTGTGGAAGAGAGTCTGTTTCATTCTAAGACCAGTGCAACATTATTGGAGATTTTTAATTAAAGGGAAGGCACTTCTTAATTATATTCTTTAAAAGATTATTTGCAACTCTCTCCTGCATTCAGAACATTTATGAGGTAAGGATGAAAGCACGAAATCAGGCTAAAGGACTCTTAGAGTGATCTCGGGGAGAAATGATGTTCACTTGGTCTTCAGAGGTGGGACTCAAGACGGACAGAAGGTAGATGTGTTATCTTTTGGAAGTAGATGCAACATGTCCTGGTGGGTTGTCTATGGGAGATGAGGCAGAGAAAAGACTCCAGAACAACTCTTAAGATTTTTGGTTTGAGGAACTGGTTAGCTCGTCAACACTGAGATGGGGAACACTGTGGGAATACAGTTTTTGGAGAGGAGAGGAGAGTTCTGCTACAAACATGGTTAGTTTGAGATAAGATCACAGGTCAGATACAGATGTCAAGTATATAATTGTGTGTCCACCATTATATATGTGGAGGACCTAGAGTGTCAACATGGACTGTTTCTTGGACATACCACGCTCTCCCCATGACTCAGAGCCTTTGATCCAGCTGTGCCTTCTGTCTGGAATATCATTTCCTTGTCTCTGCCTGGTCTCAGACTCAGTTTAAATGCCAGTCTATTTAAATAGCTAGCTCTACTTTTTTCATTATCTCAGTATTGTTGGTGCTTTTTAATTTACTTTGTAATTTGCAAACGTGTTTTCACTTCTTCCTGCTCTCAAGAAGAGGGGCTGGCTTCTGTCACCTTATTTAGCCAACACCCAGCACAGTGCTCACTCAATAGATACTCGATAAATGCTTGTTGAGGGAAGGAAGGTCTGAACAGGATCATGGTTTGCTTAAGAGGGGAGTTGAGGTGCTGGATATAGGTGAGTGTGAGAGATGACAGACTGCCCTTTGCCCAGATGTTTGAGCAATTCTGAGCAAGGAGAATGCTTCAGTTCAGTTCAGTCGCTCAGTCTTGTCTGACTCTTTGTGACCCCATGAATCACAGCACGCCAGGCCTCCCTGTCCATCACCAACTCCCAGAGTTCGCTCAGACCCACTCAGACCCATCCATCAAGTCCGTGATGCCATCCTGCCATCTCATCCTCAGTCGTCCCCTTCTCCTCCTGCCCCCAATCCCTCCCAGCATCAGAGTCTTTTCCAATGAGTCAACTCTTCTCATGAGGTGGCCAAAGTACTGGAGTTTCAGCTTTAGCATCATTCCCTCCAAAGAAATCCCAGGGCTGATCTCCTTCAGAATGGACTGGTTGGATCTCCTTGCAGTCCAAGGGACTCTCAAGAGTCTTCTCCAACACCACAGTTGAAAAGCATCAATTCTTCAGTGCTCAGCCTTCTTCACAGTCCAACTTTCACAACCATACATGACCACAGGAAAACCATAGCCTTGCCTAGACGGACCTTTGTTGGCAAAGTAATGTCCCTGCTTTTGAATATGCTTAGTGTTCGGTAGGTGCGTCCTGTGCGTCAAGCACTGTGCTGAGCTCTTTGAAACTCTCATTTTGTATTGGGAGCCACTCTGTACCGTAGCTGCTGTTCTTGCCTTCACTGTGAGGTAGGAGATGGGGCTCCGAGCGGGGACGTCGCTGGCGTAGTACCACACAGCCCTGGGTAAAGCCCACACGGTTTGGCTCCACCGCCGCAGAGCACAGGGGGCTCGGGCTGTAGTGACTTAGACCGCCGCGTTTCTGGAGCCTCTGGACCTGTTGAGGAAGGTTCTGATCAATCCCATGGAATTGTCCTCAGCCCCACCCAGCCCCCCTTGATCAGTATCTGGATCAGAAGCTGCTCCACTGCACCCCGTCCCCATCGCCCTGGAGGAGAGCGAGAGGCACCCTTTGCGTCTCTCTTGCCTCTGAGGCTGCTGTCCTCCATGCAGACTGGACACGAGGCCCTGAGGGCAGGCTCTGATTCACTCCTCTTAGACACGCCTCCTCCTGCTCAGGGGGGACTGGGGGGAGAGCCAAACCCTCCTGAGAGGGACTCAGCTCAGTGGCCGGGGTGTGGGGTAGGGAGGAGCACAGGTAGGGGCTTAGACCAAAAAAGCTAGACGTTTCCTCTCTTGTTCTCTAGGGATAAAGGTACCGCACAGTCTGTTGCTCCTGTTCTCACTGGATAACAAACTCCAAGAGCAGAATCTATACTCTGCTGTCGTGTTAATGAACCCCTGTCCCTTTCACAGTGTTTGCAAAACTCAGTTTCGTCAGCAAAAGGGATAATTATGGATGACATAATGATGGTATTAATGGGTGAAGAATAAGGTGTGTCTTGCAGGAATTTGATAGACCACGTTGAACCTGCATATTGTTCTAGCTGGCTATTTTTGGTCATTTAGTTTCCAGAACGTGGAAAGGGTCTGTATCAGCACGTTTCTTTACTTGTTCCAGCTGCATGTATCCCTTTGGAGGGTGACTTTGGCTGTGAGAGTTTTTGTCGAGAAAAATGAGGTGTTCTAATAAGGTTCAGATGAAAAATGAATTGGAAGATATTAATGTCTACAGAAAGTTATACAGCCTTTTTTCAATTAATAGTATACTAATAGGAACAGAAGTTTATAAGTAGGGGATTTGAGTAAACATGAATTAAAAATAAGAATTAAGTTTCCCTTTGAAAGACAGAAGTATATCATACACATAGAGAAAGTATTTTATGAAACCTGCAGATACAATAATGAAATATTTGCTAAGGTGATAAATAGAAGTCTTTCCCAAATAAGAACCATTTGGGAGCAAAGATCTTTTGAATTATTTAGCATTAATTTGTAGAGTATTTAAACAGGTATTTAATTACTAAAAGCTAATCAAGCGGAGTCCATAGTGGCAGGCTTCTTTGCTTACTTGTCAATGAGGATTTTTATTCTAAAGCAACCCTGATAACTTTAATGACAAAGCTGATCAAATTCTGAGTAATCCTTGGACTCTAAAAATATGCCGTGGCTGTGACTTTGAGTGGAACAAATATGCTAAGCAGGCTGAGCAGGTAATGAAGCAGACTGACTGAAAAGCTGGGTCGAAGAGAAAAGTAGAGAGAACAATTACTTCTCAGTATGAACAGCAGAAAAATTATAGACTCTGACAGTCATTTGATGTTCTGTATTGTGGCATTCTGTTAATTATTCCTCCTAAAGATTATAGTTGGGCTTGTGGCTTCAAAATAAAAGCTCTGAAGTGTCATGTTGTCAGTATGTTCAGAAATGTATCTGCTTTAGGTGTTCAGTTGTAAATTGTGAATCTAAATTGTAGTTAGTTTTCTTTTTAAAGTCTGTGTTTTTTACCTTTTAAAAATCCATTATCCTGGATGATTACCTCCATCCACTTGACCATGGATGGAAAAAACTTAGGTTTTCACTGTTTTGGGTAACTAACTTCTTAAGTTGGACCTGTAATACTTGGCTCTTGCTTGGGAATAGGTTGTATTAATGTATTAGTGAGTTGTCCTGTAATTGGTTAAGGTAGAAGTTATTACTAAAAAAATGAAAAGTGAAAATACAGCTTTAAAATTTATCTCTTCCCCACCCTTATGGAAGAACTCCTTTTATTGAATTTTGAATATGGGAAGGATATGGTAATGGAGAAGGAAATGGCAGCCCACTCCAATGTTCTTGCCGGGAGAATCCCAGGGACAGGAGAGCCTGTTGGGCTGCTGTCTATGGGGTCACACAGAGTCGGACACGACTGAAGTGACTTAGCAGCAGCATGGTAATAGCTAACATTGTTTGTAGTATCCCTGGTTGTATTTTAGGTGGGTTTTCTTCCTAGAGAACTGACTATTCATTTAAAGCATGCTCTTCTTAATCACTGAGTTATCTGCTTAATCTAATTTCAAATAGGTCCCTGTATCCCTGTAGAGCTCTTTAAAAGGATAACTGTAGGAAGAGATGTACAGCCATCGCAGAGCAGTTTGGCGAGGATTAATTGGCATAGCAGGTAACGACCATCTGCAGCCAGTGGCAGGCCACCAGGAAGCCCAATCAGGCCCCCGCGGTCCAGGTAGGCGGTGGCTGGTTGTCCTCCACAGGAGAGCAAAGGGGAGGTTGCTTATTCACTACCTTGCTCAGGTCATTTAAAATAGCTGCTTTGTGAAGTCACAGTAATTCTCTCCAATTCGGGTTTTAACATTTTCAAGCTGTCATTGTTTCTTATTTGCAGCTATTTTTATAGCTTATGCCTTCTATTATACCTGTTCATGTGCAAAGATGAAGGATTACAAAAGCGTAGTGTTTTCCTGAAAGTGGGAAGTATTCTTGGTATGACTTAATTTTTTCTTGTTTTTTATTTCTTTAAACATTATAGAAAAATTGATAGAGTTACTATGAGAAAATGGAACTTTGTCATATCTCATCTAGTCGGAATAAGTGGTCTAAAGACTGAAGTCATTATTAAAGGTTATATAAAAATTTTATAAAATTGATTCATAATTTTGTCAGCTATGTGGTATTGTTTTACTTAATTGCAACTTAAAATTTTTATTGTGGCTTTATTTTTTGATCCCCAAACTGTGAATGTGCAAAATGTAAGGCTTTAAATTAGATATAATGTAGTCAGTTCAGTGAATGAAGAGCAATCTATGATTGGATTACACAGGCATTGTTTGCTGAAAACAAGTATATGAAATGTAAGTCAGAAATCTTTTAGAACTAGAATTTGAAATAGAACATACAACTCATTGTGTTTCAGTTAATTAAAACTGATAACTGCATGATGGGCTTCCCTGGTAGCTCAGCTGGTAAAGAATCTGCCTTCAGGGAGACCTGCGTTCGATCCCTGGGTTGGGAAGATGCCCTGGAGAAGGGAGCAGCTACCCATGCCAATACTCTGGCCTGGAGAATTCCATGGACTAGTTAGTTAGTTCATGGGGTCGTGACTTACATTGCATGATAGTCAATCTCTGAAGTTTAAAGAGTCTACACATTTGCTTTCAATATATTACTCATCTTGGGTGGCAGCATGGTTTGTTAGAAAGGACATAGCCTGCGGAGCCAGAAATTTCAGGTTCAAACAGTGTTGCTGCCTGAGGAATCTAGCTCTCAGAACCTGCAAGCCCCCCGAGTGTCTTGATAGCTCGGCTACCACCCGCTAGTTCACGCTTTCACTGGAAAGTCTTACATGACTTAATAGGGAGTTGTACTCAAGGCCAAGATTTATTATAGCAGAGTATACAAGTGAAATGGCAGGAATGGCAAAGGAGCACTCAAGCTCAGGATTTCTTGCTCTATTTATGGGCATGTCTTTCCACCTACAAACTGCAGAGATATACTCAGGAAGAGACATAGTCAGATATACTCAGTATACTCAGAGATATACTCTTGAGTCTTGGAGTCCAGAATTCTCCACATACTTGCCCCATGACCAGCCATGGTGAGGACCTCAAGCCACACCATACGCACAGAACGACTCCAGGTTTAGTTTATTGTAAACAAGCCGACAGCGTGTTCGGCTTGACCCGCCGTTTCAGGCGTATAGACTACCGTTACTCGGTAACATCTGAACATTGCAGAAGTTCTCAGCGTTAACTGAGAGTATGCTATCCAGATAAGCAGGAGCCAAGTGAAACTGGCATGCTTAAAGAGGTTAACTCTTTCCTCGCATGGAGTTAAATGAAAGTTGAAGGGGAATTGTCCCATGAGTTACTTTTCCTATGTCTCGCCTTTCCTAACATTCTGCTGTCTGCAGTATCTGGGGTACACAAAACGATTCATTGAGGAGGAGAGAGAAAATATTACAGTTCTGNATCTGCCTTCAGGGAGACCTGCGTTCGATCCCTGGGTTGGGAAGATGCCCTGGAGAAGGGAGCAGCTACCCATGCCAATACTCTGGCCTGGAGAATTCCATGGACTAGTTAGTTAGTTCATGGGGTCGTGACTTACATTGCATGATAGTCAATCTCTGAAGTTTAAAGAGTCTACACATTTGCTTTCAATATATTACTCATCTTGGGTGGCAGCATGGTTTGTTAGAAAGGACATAGCCTGCGGAGCCAGAAATTTCAGGTTCAAACAGTGTTGCTGCCTGAGGAATCTAGCTCTCAGAACCTGCAAGCCCCCCGAGTGTCTTGATAGCTCGGCTACCACCCGCTAGTTCACGCTTTCACTGGAAAGTCTTACATGACTTAATAGGGAGTTGTACTCAAGGCCAAGATTTATTATAGCAGAGTATACAAGTGAAATGGCAGGAATGGCAAAGGAGCACTCAAGCTCAGGATTTCTTGCTCTATTTATGGGCATGTCTTTCCACCTACAAACTGCAGAGATATACTCAGGAAGAGACATAGTCAGATATACTCAGTATACTCAGAGATATACTCTTGAGTCTTGGAGTCCAGAATTCTCCACATACTTGCCCCATGACCAGCCATGGTGAGGACCTCAAGCCACACCATACGCACAGAACGACTCCAGGTTTAGTTTATTGTAAACAAGCCGACAGCGTGTTCGGCTTGACCCGCCGTTTCAGGCGTATAGACTACCGTTACTCGGTAACATCTGAACATTGCAGAAGTTCTCAGCGTTAACTGAGAGTATGCTATCCAGATAAGCAGGAGCCAAGTGAAACTGGCATGCTTAAAGAGGTTAACTCTTTCCTCGCATGGAGTTAAATGAAAGTTGAAGGGGAATTGTCCCATGAGTTACTTTTCCTATGTCTCGCCTTTCCTAACATTCTGCTGTCTGCAGTATCTGGGGTACACAAAACGATTCATTGAGGAGGAGAGAGAAAATATTACAGTTCTGTTTATATTTATTCTTGATCACATCCTTTTAGTTTTCCTTCATCCAAGAATGTCTATTTTTCTTTACTCTTAAAAGATAGTTTCGTCGCCTGTGGTGGCAGTGGACAGTTCTTTTCGTTCATCGTTTGAAAACCTGTGCTACCTCCTTCTGAACTCCATAGCTTTGAAGGGAGAAATCTGCCTTTGAATCCAGACTTTTTCTTTGCCCTTAATTTTTCGGAAGTGTAATTTTATGTCTTAGTTGAACTGATTTTGGGGGGTTTATCCTATGTAAGTTTGTTGCAGCTTCTTGAATTTGTAGATTTGTGTCTTTGTGCAACTTTGGAAAATTTTCATCCGTTATTTGTTTCAGTACTTCCGCAGCATCACACACTCTCTCTCCTCTCCTTCTGAGACTCTGATACAGAGGTTGGGCCTTTTCTGTTGTCCCATGCGTCTCCAAGGCTCTGTTCCTCTTTAAAAACTTTTTTCTTTGTTTAAAGTGAGTAAATTCTATTGGTCTGTGGCCAAGTCCAGTGATTCTATCTTCTGTCATCTTCATTTTACTGAATTGCTCATTCTGTCAATTTATTTTGGTTACTGATTTTTTTAGTATTATGATTTTCACTTTTCTGGTTTATAACTTCTGTTTCCATTGCTGAGTTAATCTGTTTTTATTTTGAGAGAGTTTGATTGTTGAAGCATTCTTGTAGCTGCTTTGAAATTCTTGCGAGATGATCCCAACATCCAATCTGTCCCAGTTTTGGTGTCAGTTGACTGTCTTTTCTCATGCAGGTGTGATTTCCTTGGCAGTGGGTTTGATGGATGATTCTGTGTTGTACGCTGAACATTTTATTTTGTTGGGAGACTCTGGGTCCTATTTACATCTTCTGTTTTTGTAGGCGGTCACCTGGTTTAGGTTTGGTGTGTAAGACCTGGCTTGCTTTTGCGGGCTGTGGGTTAAGCGACTGTTCACTTCTTGGAGCCTTTGTGGTGTGACTCTGCTGGTTTACCTGGTTTCCACCTGCTCCTCTCCCTGTGGTGGGCCGCAGTGTCGGGCATGTCGGCTGCCTGGTGCTTATCTGGCTGAACTCCGCTGCCCAGAAGAACAGAGAGCCCTTCGCCGGCTGGCTGCCAGTGGTTGGGCTCTGTCAGCTCCTTTCCAGCACCAGCTGCCCCTGTCTGGGAAGGAGATGGGAGTGTTAGCTCTGCGGGGACAGAGGCTTCCCAGGAGAGTCTGCTTCTGTCTAGCAGCATTTCCCTCACCAGCAGCCTAACTACTTTGGTAATTCTTGATCTGGGAGAGAATATCAGGTCTCTGGGACCAAGGACTTCCCAGTCTTGGCCGCTGTTGTTCTGGGGTCCCTCCTGCCCTTGCTTTTGGAGCCGCCCCCATACTTGGCAGGGCAGGGAGTCTCAGCCCCGATGGGAAAGAGCAGGTTGGCCCTGACTGCTCCTGTCCACTGAGCTCCCTGCAGTCCCTCGCAGGTGGTGCTGGGTTTACCTGATGCTGGCAGGACAGACATGTGATCCTGGAGGGGAATGGGCCCCCCTGGGCTGTCTTCTGTTGCCACTCTGAGAGTTAAGCCTCCTTTGTCGTTTGGGGGACATCCTGCTGCGACCTTGTCCCCATCGCTGGGGTCCCATGCAGCTCACCTTCCTCTTACCTCCATTCAAAGTTCTTTCATCGTCTCTTCATCATTTCCTGGTTTATANGATGATCCCAACATCCAATCTGTCCCAGTTTTGGTGTCAGTTGACTGTCTTTTCTCATGCAGGTGTGATTTCCTTGGCAGTGGGTTTGATGGATGATTCTGTGTTGTACGCTGAACATTTTATTTTGTTGGGAGACTCTGGGTCCTATTTACATCTTCTGTTTTTGCAGGCGGTCACCTGGTTTAGGTTTGGTGTGTAAGACCTGGCTTGCTTTTGCGGGCTGTGGGTTAAGCGACTGTTCACTTCTTGGAGCCTTTGTGGTGTGACTCTGCTGGTTTACCTGGTTTCCACCTGCTCCTCTCCCTGTGGTGGGCCGCAGTGTCGGGCATGTCGGCTGCCTGGTGCTTATCTGGCTGAACTCCGCTGCCCAGAAGAACAGAGAGCCCTTCGCCGGCTGGCTGCCAGTGGTTGGGCTCTGTCAGCTCCTTTCCAGCACCAGCTGCCCCTGTCTGGGAAGGAGATGGGAGTGTTAACTCTGCGGGGACAGAGGCTTCCCAGGAGAGTCTGCTTCTGTCTAGCAGCATTTCCCTCACCAGCAGCCTAACTACTTTGGTAATTCTTGATCTGGGAGAGAATATCAGGTCTCTGGGACCAAGGACTTCCCAGTCTTGGCCGCTGTTGTTCTGGGGTCCCTCCTGCCCTTGCTTTTGGAGCCGCCCCCATACTTGGCAGGGCAGGGAGTCTCAGCCCCGATGGGAAAGAGCAGGTTGGCCCTGACTGCTCCTGTCCACTGAGCTCCCTGCAGTCCCTCGCAGGTGGTGCTGGGTTTACCTGATGCTGGCAGGACAGACATGTGATCCTGGAGGGGAATGGGCCCCCCTGGGCTGTCTTCTGTTGCCACTCTGAGAGTTAAGCCTCCTTTGTCGTTTGGGGGACATCCTGCTGCGACCTTGTCCCCATCGCTGGGGTCCCATGCAGCTCACCTTCCTCTTACCTCCATTCAAAGTTCTTTCATCGTCTCTTCATCATTTCCTGGTTTATAGTTGTGCTTAATAAAAGTCAGCAGGAACAACTGTATTTACACCATTTGCCCAGGGACTGCATCACATTAAAAAAAAAAATGAGAGATAAAAGTTTGGAGACAGTTGGGTATAAGATTCAGTGAATACTAGATTGCTTGGTACTTAAAGCTCTCTGTGTTTTGGTCAGAAAGTATATCTCTTTTTTCCTACCCATTCAGTTCAGTCGCTTGGTCGTGTCCAACTCTTTGTGACCCTATGAACTACAGCACGCCAGGCCTCCCTGTCCATCACCAACTCCCAGAGTCCACCCAAACCCATGTCCATTGAGTTGGTGATGCCATCCAACCATCTCATCCTTTGTCGTCCCCTTCTCCTCCTGCCTTCAATCTTTCCCAGCATCAGGGTCTTTTCCAATGAGTCAGCTCTTCGCATCACTTGGCCAAAGTATTAGAGTTTCAGCTTCAGCATCAGTCCCTCCAATGAACACCCAGGACTGATCTCCTTTAGGATCGACTGGTTGGATCTCCTTGCAGTCTAAGGGACTCTCAAGAGTCTTCTCCAACACCACAGTTCAAAAGCATCAATTCTTCAGCCCTCAGCTCTCTTTATGGTCCAACTCTCAAATCCATACATGACCACTAGAAAAACCATAACCTTGACTCGACAGACCTTTGTCGGCAAAGTAATGTCTCTGCTTTGTAATATGCTGTCTAGTCATAATTTTCCTTCCAAGGAGTAAGCATCTTTTAATTTCATGGCTGCAGTCACCATCTGCGGTGATTTTGGAGCTCGAAAAAATAAAGTCTCTCACTGTTTCCACTGTTTCCCCATCTATTTGCCATACCCAACACTACTGCCTTTGGAAACTTAGGGGTCTACATTGTTGGTGTGAGGGCTTCCCTGGTGGCTCAGTGGTAAGGAATCAGCCTGCCAATGCAGGAGACACGGGTTGGGAAGATCCCCTGGAGAAGGAAATGGCAACCCATTCCAGTACTCTTTCCTGGAAGATCCCATGGACAGAGGAGCCTGGTGGGCTATAGTCTAGGGTGGGGGGTGGGGGTGGGGGGGGTCTCAAAAGGGTTGGACATGATGACTGAACAACACAAGATTGGTGTATTCACTCTTTTTAGACAATATGTACTTTTTCCTGTATATTTACTGCAGTTATTTTCTCCTTTTAGTGTATCAGAATTATAACCCTGTTCAAGACTTTTCTTTTTACTTCTTTCACAAAATTTTTTCCCTAAGTTCTCAAATACAGTATGGATTACTTTTTCTGACTTTTGTGTTACTCAGGTGACATAACATTTTGAACAGAGTATACTCTAAAAGTTTATTCTTTGGAGATGAACTTTCCTAGAGAAGCAGAGCTGCAATGACATTTGGATTCTTAAATTTATTGGTCATGTGTTTAACGTTTGGTTTGTAACCGCCTTGTCATAAGGATATAGTAGAATATAGCCTTATGTTCTGAGTCTGTCTTGAAATTCCAGAACTAGTATCTCCCTAGCTTTTCATCTTTTCCCCTCCAGTGTAGTTGTAACATTGAGTTCCATAGAAGTGATGGCTTTTATGGCTTGTATCAGAGACTACTGCCTGGTCTACTAGGAGAAATTTTGGGGGGAATGGAATTAGAAAAACAGACCATCTAGTTCCTAGGAGAAGAAAGTTAGTATCAGTGGAATGATGACAATCATCAGCTACAGATAAACTTCGGGATCCCTGACCAACCCCTGCATTTCACTCCTGCAAAGGTACGCATACCTCTTGTGCTTTTTTTCACCCAAAATAGCTTTCATTTAACCTTTATCTTTTCAAGGATCATAGGGAGTAGCAAGCACTGTAAGCAACTTTGGAACCCCTAAAGCGGGAACTTTATGGTTTTCATAGTTTGGTAGCTCATAGGAGGTTGAGGGAAGGTTACTCTGAGAAATCTGAGAGACCTTTCTGCCTCCTCTGTGAAGGCTTTTTATGCATGCTTATATAGACCACGTGTATCTCAGTGTTCTTGCTCTAGACTGCTCATACCTCTGACTCTGTATTCTCCATATGCTTATATTAAACCCTTTGAGAACAGGACCTGAGTTTAACTTACCTTTGAATTTACATATCTTTGAATTTCTAGTGCAACTCAGTGTGTGTGTGTGTGTGTGTGTGTGTGCGTGCATAAATATAAAATTAGGATGGATTCAGAGCCAGGCTGAGTTGCCTCTCCGCTTCCGTTGTTTCCCCAACCTGCTGTTTCACTGTTCTGGCTTTGTTTTAGTAACCTGCCATAGCCTGCTGTGTTCCAGACTGTTCTGTATCTTCTTGTGTATTATATTGTGTCTCAAAGTGAGTCCTGGAAATATCTTTCCTAGCAGTGTCTTTGACAGTATAGAGCCCATTCTCGTGTATTACATGCAATAGACCAGACCTTGGGACTGCTCAGGCGAGAAGTCCTGCTTTCTTCCAGAAGAGTGCGATTGCCTTTCGTCGTCGATTCCACCACGGTGGTGGCAGGTGTGTCCTACTTTTCCCTCTTCTGTGCCTCATTTATTTGCATTC
>SJYW01037194.1:188067-220017 GCA_006410735.1 Raphicerus campestris | reverse complement strand
CTCAAAAGGGTTGGACATGATGACTGAACAACACAAGATTGGTGTATTCACTCTTTTTAGACAATATGTACTTTTTCCTGTATATTTACTGCAGTTATTTTCTCCTTTTAGTGTATCAGAATTATAACCCTGTTCAAGACTTTTCTTTTTACTTCTTTCACAAAATTTTTTCCCTAAGTTCTCAAATACAGTATGGATTACTTTTTCTGACTTTTGTGTTACTCAGGTGACATAACATTTTGAACAGAGTATACTCTAAAAGTTTATTCTTTGGAGATGAACTTTCCTAGAGAAGCAGAGCTGCAATGACATTTGGATTCTTAAATTTATTGGTCATGTGTTTAACGTTTGGTTTGTAACCGCCTTGTCATAAGGATATAGTAGAATATAGCCTTATGTTCTGAGTCTGTCTTGAAATTCCAGAACTAGTATCTCCCTAGCTTTTCATCTTTTCCCCTCCAGTGTAGTTGTAACATTGAGTTCCATAGAAGTGATGGCTTTTATGGCTTGTATCAGAGACTACTGCCTGGTCTACTAGGAGAAATTTTGGGGGGAATGGAATTAGAAAAACAGACCATCTAGTTCCTAGGAGAAGAAAGTTAGTATCAGTGGAATGATGACAATCATCAGCTACAGATAAACTTCGGGATCCCTGACCAACCCCTGCATTTCACTCCTGCAAAGGTACGCATACCTCTTGTGCTTTTTTTCACCCAAAATAGCTTTCATTTAACCTTTATCTTTTCAAGGATCATAGGGAGTAGCAAGCACTGTAAGCAACTTTGGAACCCCTAAAGCGGGAACTTTATGGTTTTCATAGTTTGGTAGCTCATAGGAGGTTGAGGGAAGGTTACTCTGAGAAATCTGAGAGACCTTTCTGCCTCCTCTGTGAAGGCTTTTTATGCATGCTTATATAGACCACGTGTATCTCAGTGTTCTTGCTCTAGACTGCTCATACCTCTGACTCTGTATTCTCCATATGCTTATATTAAACCCTTTGAGAACAGGACCTGAGTTTAACTTACCTTTGAATTTACATATCTTTGAATTTCTAGTGCAACTCAGTGTGTGTGTGTGTGTGTGTGTGTGTGCGTGCATAAATATAAAATTAGGATGGATTCAGAGCCAGGCTGAGTTGCCTCTCCGCTTCCGTTGTTTCCCCAACCTGCTGTTTCACTGTTCTGGCTTTGTTTTAGTAACCTGCCATAGCCTGCTGTGTTCCAGACTGTTCTGTATCTTCTTGTGTATTATATTGTGTCTCAAAGTGAGTCCTGGAAATATCTTTCCTAGCAGTGTCTTTGACAGTATAGAGCCCATTCTCGTGTATTACATGCAATAGACCAGACCTTGGGACTGCTCAGGCGAGAAGTCCTGCTTTCTTCCAGAAGAGTGCGATTGCCTTTCGTCGTCGATTCCACCACGGTGGTGGCAGGTGTGTCCTACTTTTCCCTCTTCTGTGCCTCATTTATTTGCATTCCTTTCAGAAAAGGAAAGGGAAGCAAAGAAAATGAATCTCAAGACAATATTGTCTTTGCAATTCTGGGACTAGAATGGATGAAGTTAGAAGTTATAGTCTATAATCTGTCTATCGAATAAACTTCCGTGTTTCTTTTGTACGAATTTCTGTGATTTAAATGCTTTCTCTGGTATTTATTGTGAAATGTTTCATTGTAAGAAAGATTGACATATAAAAATTCACTCTAATATAAGGAATACATTTAGAAATGACCTGATGGCTTAGCTATGAATTTTAACCTTGTTTCAGAGAAAAAATTCACCTTTACTTCTCTCTGTGAAGTGTTTTCATCAATAGTTTCAGCATCTGCTTCTACTTTTGTCTGTATTTACTAATTTATTTCTGAAAGCCAAAGGTTTTCTGAGAAATAAGAAACAAGGCTTGAGTTACCATGTGGCGTGGTCATGGTATTGTGCTTTTAGAGTATGGCGCTGGGACTGGGGTAACTCCTAACGGACCTTTTAATCTCTGCTGCTTTACTTAAAGTTTATTCTTATATTTGCTTTGAAATATTGTGTAAAACATGGACAGTAGGCCTGGTTCGTTAAAATCATTTCTTACAACTGATTTTACGTATGAATTATTCACATTTTCTTACAGAATTACCGTTTTCCCTAGAAGTATGTGATTTACAAGGATTGATCCCATACACAGATAAGAAATTTGGCCTCAAGATACATCATTCCTAGAATATGACATTAGAATATTTAATTTTTCAAATTTCAGTTTTTTTGGCAACTTTAAGTATCCCAAGTATTTAAACAATTCAGTGTTAAAAATTATTCTTGGAAGTTTTCTTTAGGTATCAGTAGTGTTTTCTAGCAATGTTTGTCATTGTAATTACTGTGTCTCTTTGATAAGACTTAAAGTAAAGAGTGAAGTCACTCAGTCGTGTCCGACTCTTTGTGACCTGATAGACTGTAGCCCACCAGGCTCCTCCATCCATGGAATTTTCCAGGCAGCAGTACTGGAGTGGGTTGCCATTTCCTTCTCCAGGGATCTTCCCAACCCAGGGATCGAACCCAGATCTTCTACACTGCAGGCAGACGCTTTACTGTCTGAGCCACCAGGGAACCCCTAGACTTAAATTATCTGTATAGAAATACAGAAGTATTAGGTGCATTCCAATGGCTTTTGGGGGGAAAAAGTCATTATATGCTGGTTGTACTAATCTTAAAGAATATGAAGACTACAGGTATTACTGCCAGAGCCCATTGGAATATTTTCTTCTCCCAAGTGATGAAACACCTCCTCTCTTAGGGTGAATTCCAGATACACATTGTATCATAAATCTCCTAGTGAAAGATCTCCTAGTGTCGTAAGTCTCCTAGTGGAGACCGTGGAAGCACAGGTATGTATTGTATTACAAAAAGGTTCAAAATGAGGTGACTAAAAAGATACTGAATATTATATTAATGTAATAACTAAATATTAAGATAAAACCCCAGTTTAATAACCTGTTAACTGTATTGAATATTTGTCAGTCTTACCTCGGTCATCTAGTTGTTCAGCTTAGCTGTTAACTTAGGATTGCCCGTTTCTTTTCTGTCTTTAATAAAGTAGGGATGACTGATGTTACCTTTTGAAGTCGTTTAGACTTTGCAAACAAGTATACATGTCGGGGAGATGTAAAGACAGAAAGAGCAGCAGCTCTGCACTCTGTTAAAGATGGGACTTGGTGCGGATAGGAGGGCAGGAAGTTCTGGAGGAGAGGTGTCCTCTAGGGTGGCGAGCCCCTGGGGAGATCAGGGCACACGGGCGACACGGCACTGCCAGCACAGGGCTGGCTCGTGCGGACCTCGCTCACACGGGCCTTGGCATTCGCTGCAGGACTGTTTCTCTTGGTTGCCTTCTGTTCAGGGGTATGAAAACTGGGAGCTCGTGAAATATTAAAATCCTAGTATGTAGTGCTGGGAAAGCTGGACAGTTACGTATAAAACAGTGAAATTAGACCATCCACTCAAAATGGCCACAAAAAAAGTAAAGGCCTAAAGGTAAGACGTGCCACCACAGAACTCCTAGGAGAGAACACGGGCCAGACACTCTGACAGAAATTTTAGGGATGCTTAGTTCATTCTGTCAAGGCAAAAGAAATAAAAGCAAACCCAAATAAATGGACCCTAGTGAAACTTAAAAGCTTTTGCTCAACAAAGGAAGTCATTAACAATCCAAAAGATTGTTAATGCCTATGGAATGGGAGACATTATTTGTAAATGATTCCACCCACAGAGGGTTAATATCTAAAATATAGTCCACTGATAAGCTCACTATCAAAAATGCAAGCAGGCCAATCAGAAAATGGGCAGAAAAGCTAAATAGACTTTTTTTCCATTGAAGACACGGCCACATGAAAACATACTTGATTTCTCTGCTGCTGCTGCTGCTGCTAAGTCGCTTCAGTTGTGTCCGACCGACTCTGTGTGACCCCATAGATGGCAGCCCACCAGGCTCCCCCGTCCCTGGGATTCTCCAGGCAAGAACACTGGAGTGGGTTGCCATGTCCTTCTCCAATGCATAAAAGTGAAAAGTGAAAGTGAAGTTGCTTAGTCATGTCCTACTCTTCGCGACCCAATGGACTGCAGCCCACCAGGCTCCTCCGTCCATGGGATTTTCCAGGCAAGAGTACTGGAGTGGGGTGCCATCGCCTTCTCTTGACTCTAGTTATTAGCAAATCTCTACTTATTAGCAAAATGCAAATCAAAATAGCAATGAGGGGGCATTCACCCCAGTTAGAAAGGCTGTTGTCAAAAAGTCTACAAATAACAAATGTTGGAGGCAATGTGGAAAACAGGGAACCATTGTACATCATTGATTGGAATGTAAATTGGTGCTGCCATTATGGACAACAGTATGAAGGACCTTAAAAAACTTAAGTGTTACCATATGATCCAGAAGTTCTACTCCTGAGTATATATCCTGAAAAAACAAAAACTCTAATTCAAAAAATGTACATGCACCTCAGTGTTCATAACAGCACTGTTTACAATAGCCAGGACGTGAAAACAGTTCAGGGGCCCATCAACAAATGATTGGCATAAGAAGTGGTTTATGTACGCAGTAGGATATTAGTCATAAAAAGATGGAAATATTGTCTTTTGCTGCAGTGTTGATGAACACAGAATATTATGCTTAGTGAAACAACTCAGAGAAAGATGAATACCACGTGGTATCACTTATCTGTGAAACCTAGAAAAAGTGCACAAATGAACAGAAGCAGAGAACAGAAACTGACTCCCAGACAGACAGGGATTTACATCACCAGAGGGCGGGACCAAGTCAGGGGGCGGAGTAGCAGATGGACAGACAGGGATTTATATCACCAGAGGGCGGGACCAAGTCAGGGGGCGGAGTAGCAGATGGACAGACAGGGATTTACATCACCAGAGGGTGGGACCAAGTCAGGGGGCGGAGCAGCAGATGGACAGACAGGGATTTACATCACCAGAGGGCGGGACCAAGTCAGGGGGCGGAGTAGCAGATGAAACCACTGTACATAGAACAGATGAGCAGCAAGGGCTTACTGTATAGAGCAAGGGGTCACGCCCAGTGTTCTTGTGAGTAATCTGCACTGTGCTGTATTCCTGCAGCTAACACAGCATTGTAAATCAACTATATTCCAATAAGAAGCCCAATGCTAGACTCATTGCCGGTAGAGTTTAGGAGCATGTTTGCTCTCCTGTGTCAGAGAGGAATTTCGGTATAAATATTTGACACTACAAAAATGAAAATAACTCTAATAGTTAAAAGGTAAGCAACCGATAGAAAAAACTATTCTACACTTTTATTTCTTGCATTCTAGTCTTGTATCTACTTGTAATGCAGTGATTTACTGATCTTTTTAATGTGCCACTAAAGCACTGACGCATCGTTAGAGTAATAACTATGCAGTGCGTGCTTATTGCTGATAGTCCTGAAGCTCTTTATTATGAGAAGCTGCATTCATGAGGTTTACCCATGGTTTATTTTTTATCTTAAGAAATAGTTGTAAATTGGAACTTGGCATTATTTGCTAACACAATTTTGGGGACCACAAGATTTAAGGGAACAGAATACAAATAATCTTGACACATCCTAAAACTTTGACTGAGAAATGTTGCTATGACAGTCATCTTTTAAAACTACTGAAGGTTACCCATGAAAATAAATGATGAGCTACACTCTCAGTGTAGACTTCCAGTTTGGCACTTGGACAACAACTTATAGTTCAGCTAGAAATTAGGTTGAAATTCTGGGAGGTGAGCAAGCTGGAATCAATCTTATTGCCATAGAGGAGGTGTGTAAATTTTATACAAGGTGTGCTTTAGGGAGAATTCTCATATCTCTTAGCTGAGTTGCCTCAGTGATTCAGTTGTCAGAACTGCTTCATTGACCTTCTTATTCTATAATTCAAATAAAAAAACTTTCTGGAATTGATTATATTTAATATAACAATTAAAGGTCTCAGTGAGACTTTCTGAAGATTTTTACCTCTAGGGTAGTTCCACAATGTGGCATGAATTGGCTCTTTGATAACATAACATTCATTTATCATATACTGTAGATAAATATTTAAGATTTTAAATATTTAAATCATAATATTTAAGATTTCATGTTATAGATAGTATGTTCTTAATTTGACTCTTCTTTTTAATTACATGATATGGTATATGTATTATTTAGAGTCAGAAAAGTGGTATACTACTGAGTTTTATTTTAATGTAATATTCTTTACCACACTGAAGAGACCAGTGAAATCAAAACAGAATATGTTGGAACAGTAGGCCAAAAGTCAGAAGACTGAAGCTCTTAACTCTCAAACTTAGTACCTGTGTGATCACAGTCAGACTCTTAGCTTCTCAAGACTTCGGTTTTCAATGTGAAGTGGAGAAGATACATTCAGTCTACTGGAGGCTCTTCTGAGATTCAGCAAGCGAGCGTGTCTGGGAACATGTTAAAAACGTGTCCCTAGCTTTTCTTAATGAAGGTGTGGTCCTAAGACAAGTGGTAACACTCCCTTGCCTTTGCTTGCACTGGGTGTGACCGCGTGCCCAGTTGCTCAGTCGTGTGTGACTCTCTGCGCCCCCACGGAAGGCAGCCGGCCAGGCTCCTCTCTGCATGGGGCTCTCCAGGCAGACACACTGGAGGGAGTAGCCATTTTCTCCTCCAGGGGATCTTCCTGGCCCAGGGATCCTGTGTCTCTTGTTGGTAGGTGGGTTCTTCACTTCTAGTGCCACCTGGGAAGCCCCCTTGCCTGTACTGTGGTCTGGCTTTAAATCTGCTCTTAGGCAGTTTTAAAGAATATTCTGATCAGTTGACAAAACCCAGAAATTCCTTTTAGGGGGCAGGGGTGTGCCACAAGGCTTCTGGGATCTTAGTTTCTGACAGGGGATTAAAGCTGAGACCTTGACAGTGAAATCACTGAGTCCTACCCACTAGATCACCAGGGAATTCCCCAGAAATTGATAGTTTAGAAAATGTATTCAGGTCTTAGTTTCCTTCCATTCCCCCCTTTCAAAATGAGCTGTCCAATTTAGACCAAATAATTAGATGTTTCAAAAAAAATTTTTTTTCATTTTCATAGGTAACTGATAAATGGAGAAAGTATAAGTTTCTTTCATCATAGTAATGAAATGTTAGTACTTATGAATTAAAGCATAAAACCCTAATGTCAAGAATATTTGAACAGTCTAAATCAAGTATTTTATAGCTTTTGCATCAGGGAAATTCAATCATTAGTTTTGAATGTAGGTTTGTAGATATAATGGTGATAAGTCACTAGCAAGCAGAGGAAACAAAACTGTTAATCTATTCGTTATAGTTTTGATCGATAGTTTTATGTCTTTTGTTTCTGTTGACTTACACTTCGCTGCAGCTTTCGTTTTCATGCAGTATTAGTAAATCTGCGAAACCAGGGGAGACACTGCCACTTATGTTTCTTGCAGGCAGTCTGCGTCCATTCCTCTTGATTCTCCTCCACATTCAAGAAGGTTGCACAAATCTCCTTGCCCCTCTGTAGAAAGCAGAGCAAAGAGAAAGATGAGACTATGGGGCATAATCCCCGTGGGCGCTCAGTCGCATCTGGCTCCTATGATCCCGCAGACTGTAGCCCACCAGGCTCCTCTGTCCACGGGCATTTTCCAGAAGGAAGACTGGAGTGGGTGCCATGTCTTTCTCCAGGAGATGGTCCCAGCCCAGGGATCGGACCCACATCCCCGCACTGCAGGCGGATTCTTTGCCAACCTTTCAGCCTCCAGGGCAGCCGTATAATCTCTGTAGAACATACCAGGTCTGGGACGGTTGTTGAGGAGTGAGCTGCAGCTGTATCTGGCAGTCCTTCTGAGTGTGGCATTTCTTTCCTGTGTGCTAAGGGGAGAGGAAGAGAGGTCAGGAAAGATGATGGGTAAGTCAAGGATCCAGACTCCTTCAGCAACTCTCCGTTCTCCAAACTCCATGTGACTCGGGGTCTCTGTTCCTTGCCTTACCTTGGAATTGTCTTCTAAAGAGTTTCTGCCTATTGACTTTCTGTTTTCCCCAACGATAAAGCTATAGAAAACCTCCTTTGTGACCATATTCATCACCACCCGGGTCAGAGACGGCGTGTTCGGTGGCGCTTGGTGTCATCGTGTATCTCAAGTTGCTTGCCTTTCTCAGCCATTCAGCAGCCGCGGCAGGAGTATTTCATTTGCCTTGTAAGGGAGGAGTTGGATCGTTGCCCTCTGCAGGGATGTGTCAAGTGCTGCTGCCTTTTTCCAGGTTGACAGATTGGAATTTGCCCCTCTGTCCATGTTTCTGCTAAATTGCAGCTATCAAATTGTCACTGGATTCCCTCTGGGTATTTTGTTCCTCCCCCTTACAGACAGACTCACAAATCTAAATTCTGAGGCTCTAGGTTCCTTCCTTCTGATCTTCGTTTCTAGCTAAGACAGAGTAAGAGCAGTCTTACTCTGAACGGACTCCTCCTCAATTGCAGTGGTTTGGTCATCCAGTTAGTCTTCTCTCTAGCTAACGTGCTTTTCTGCCCATCAGTAGAAAGGTTATTTTCTTGACTTCAAACCAGGAGTGACCCGCTCGATCACAGCCATTCTGGCGATAATAAGCGTTCTAGATCCCCTTTCTGCTGTTACAGCCCTGATGCCAGTAGCACCCCTCATCTGTAACCCAGGGAACGCTGTGAAAGTGCAGCCCCTCAGTCATGTCCAACTCTGTGCGCATGGACTGTACCTGCCAGGCTCTTCTGTCCGTGGGGTTTTCCAGGCAAGATTACTGGAATGGGTTGCCATTTTCTTCTGTTTATGTCTGAGCCACCATAGCCATTATTTAAATTACAGATTTAGAGACCCTTTCCCAGACAGAGGCTCCTCAAGGCATTTCTTTTTTCTGATTGATGTATAGTTAATTTACAGTGTTGTGTTGGTTTCTGANACACGACTGAGCGACTGAACTGAACTGAACTGTTGGTTTCTGGTGTGCAGCAAATTAATTCTGTGTATATACTATAAGACTTTTTATTTATCTATTTTATATATAATTATATTTCCTGATTCCATACTCCTAATTAATTTATCCCTCCCTACCTCTTTGTCTCTTTGGTAACCATAAGTTTGTTTTCTGTATCTGCGAATCTGTTTCTCTTTTGTAAATGAGTTCATTTGCATCATTTTTTTTTAAGATTCCACATACAGGTGATATATTTGTCTTTTTGTTTGACTTACTTCACTTCATATGATAATTTCTAGGCTTATCTACATTGCAGCAAATGGCTTTATTTCATTCTTTTTTATGGCTGAGTGATAACCCACTGACTGTGGGTGTGTGGATGTGAGTGTGTGTGTGTGTGTGTGTGTGTGAGTCTGAGTGTGTGTACACACACCACGTCACCTCTGTCCATTCTAGGTTGTTTCTGTGTCTTGACTATTGTAATGGAAGGCGCTTCATTCTGATGATACGAAGTGGCATCATATTGTGGTTTGTGTTTGTATGTCACTGACTGATGATGTTAAACATCTTTTGATGTGCTTATTGTCTGTTTGTCCCTCCTCCTTTGTTAAGTATTCTACCTAATTTCTTAAAATTCAGTTGTTTGTCATCTTGTTTTTGAGGTCTGTGTTACATAGAAATGATTGGTCATTTATATGTGTTTCAAAAATGTTCTTCCAGATAGTAGTTGGACTTCTCCTTTTTTTTTTTAATGAGATTTTGGGGAAACACATGTTTTTAATTTGAATTCCAGATTTGTGTGTGTGTGTGTGCACGCTTTTTGTCTCCTAAGAAATCTTTGCTTACACACTTGGTCATGAAGATATTCTCCTGTGTTTTCTTCCAGGACCTTTATAGTTCTGGTTTTATACTTGGGTTGAAAGACTTGTCATGGAGGCAGAAAACTTCCCTCTATCCTTCTAGATTCTCTGGCTAGTCTAACATTTAAATTGACACAAGACAGATTAACAGGAGAAAAAAATCAAATCTAATTTTGTATATAGACATGAGAAGTTTAGAGTTAGGAATCTAAAAGATATATATGCCATCCTGAGCTAAGGAGTGTATAGGAGCCGGAGGCTTTAGAGAGCAGGAGGGTGATTCTCAGAAAAGAAGAGCAGGTGTTTAGTAATTGGATGGTTGCCCTGTCATTCAGGTACGTCATGAAAGATTATTTCTGGTAATGACTGTTACCGTGGGCAAATCACCCTATTTCAATTCTTAAGAGGGAGGTAAAGATTTCCTTTGAGTCCGCAGGGTCTCCATTGCCTTTAGTTCAGAATAATCCAAATGCCAATGTGGCACATCTTGAGGAGGCCTGTTAGGAACCCCTGCAGATCACACATGTAAAGTGTTCTTTCAAAGCAATCATTGTTGTCCCTTTTGTTGACCTGTCAGAGGGTGGTGGCTGGATACACAGTGTTTCAGAAGGTAAAATACTTCAAAATGGCTGTCCAGGACACTTTAAAGCCATGGTTGGGGTGAGTTTTTACTTCAAGATGTTTGATTACGTGTCACAATTGGTCTGATAGATCACAGTTACATTTCAGTCTATGTAATGGGGGAATACTATGCTTTAATGAAAACTCCTTTACATAAAGAATAAAACCTGTCACTCCAGAGTTTCTCTTTCTTCACCTCATTTTCCCTTCCCTCCTTTCTCCAGTCTGTCTCCTACCTCGTTTCCTTTTTTAATTTATATGTCTTTCTGCCATTACAGCATTGTGTGCTCTCATAGCTGAGACTTTTAGATGATAAAATATTCCCTAAGTAGGGATTAGTGCTTGAGGTCGGATAATGGTGTGTTCTTCTGTAATGACGCATTGGCATCATTGGTCTTATGTGCCTTGATGATACTGCAATTGATGTTTGTGCTTTATTATGCTGTAGGAAATTACTTGGGAAATATGTGGGACTATATTCACTCTAATAGGCAGCCATAACTCATGACCAGCTGTGGAAAAATTAGATCTTAAGAATGTGGTTTGGGTAGAAAAATAATTCTGTATGATGAAGTGAGGATTGGAAATTTAACATTGCAAAATGAAATTTCCTCATGTACTGAGGACACAACATTCTGAAATGACAAATAATAGCATAGCCTAAGCTTTATGGTGGGAGGAAAGTTTATGCTATGTTCTAGTTACAGGGATACCAGCATTTTGAAGTCTGAAAACTCTGATAAAAGTTTGCTATAATGTAGATCTTAAGGTTCTGTTGTGTAGTAACACTTCTTAAATCTGTTTTATAACCTCTTGAGGTTACAACTTCTTCGTGTGCTATTGATTGAATGGTATGAATGAAATATCCCTTAGGTCTATTTGCCACGGCCTCAAATGCATCTTAGAGCAATTGTGTTTCTCACCTAAGCTAAAAAACTGTTCTTTCTTTTTGCCATAGGATAAAAAGTGGATTCTCAATCATGAAGATGTCACATTAGGAGAATTACTGGGCAAGGTATGTAATCCACTGAGCTTAATGACCAGAAGTCTTTATAGTGATTGTGAACTCTGTGATTCTTTGTTTCTTCAAAGCCTTTGTAATATTCCTGCACACAGCAAGGTACATTCACACGTGAGCCTAGAAGAACACAGTGCCATATCTATTACAAATACTGTGGTGTTCATGGAAAAAGAAGTGTGAAAATCTTTGAAAAGTTTAAGGATTACCTTGACTTTTTAAAAAAGAATATATTGTAGATTTTCCTCTGAAAGAATTAAAAGCCACAATAATTTTTATTACACTGTAGTAAAACCAAAACTAGTGAGCTGAGATTTGGAGAGGAACTGTGAGGTGATAAAAATAGTCTTAATTCCATTTGTGTCTGGTTACACATGATAGTTTAGAAAAAATGCAGTACTGCTCTTAGGGATCTCAGGATGTGTATAGAATCACAGTACATGGCAACACGGGCCATGTTATTTCAATCTGAAAATGACGTGCACAGGGCACCTGTCTCAGTACACCCATTCTGTGGCTAGCTCTGCTAGTGGCCACGGGAAGTAGCTATATATAGTAAAAGGCACTTTCCTTCAAACCAGTTGGAAATTTCTTCCAACTCATAGGCAGTATGAAAATATATTATATCTAATAATAATGGCACATATTTAATAATCAGATGGGTTATTTGGACATTGTTGATTTATAAATGAGTTCCAATAGACAAGCATTAACATCTTTATCGATGGCTTAATTAGTGAAGTTTGAATTGAGTTGGAGTTCATAATACAATGAAAAAAACAGTGTAAAATCCAAATAGGGGAAACTGTTACTCATATACTTCTGAGTGATCAGTACTAAAATTTAAGGCTCAGCATTTCAAGTAAAGAAATAAATGATTATCCATTACTTTTCTTGATTCAAATATAAACTTGATGAATTGACACATTTCCCCTATTTTTTAGCCTTGCTGTGTGTTAAGAAAGTGAATCCCTGTTGAAACAATCTACTTTGCAGAATTCCTATTATTTTAAAAATATTTTTCCAGATAGAAGCATTAAATTGCTATTAGAAAACAGTTTCTATTGATTGCTAATACTTATTTAATAAGTAAATTCTAAAGAATTTCAAGCTACAGTAGCTATTATGTTTATTTTTTCTATTGTAACCATAATTCTTAAGGAAATATTATACTTTTCCATTACTTTAAGTAACTCAGTATCAGTGATCAGGTTAAAAATTATTACAAAGAAAATGAAGTAATTTCCATGAAAATACAATTAAATATAAAGTTATAAGATTAAACCAGTTACTGAAAAAGTGTGTTGAGAAGGGCAGATTTTTCAGTACTAAGGAAAAAAAAATGTTTTCAGTTAAAGAGAGAGATTTCAGTTATTTTTATGTTTAGTTTAATATGTGATACACAAAACTTCACATTTAGGAATTTTATCCATTAGGTCCTTACTTGGTAAGGTTATTTGAAAAAATAATTATTTTCAATGACAAGGCAGTAGCATACACCAGTTTTAATAAATTTAATCATTTTAATAAAACAAACACTTCAACTTAGAGACATGTATGGCTTAATTTCAGGCTTCCAGGTAACTCAGATGGCAAAGAATCTGCCAGCAATGCTGGAGACCTGGGTTCAGTTCCTGGTGTGGGAAGATCCCCTGAAGGAGAGTAGGGCAACCCACTTCAGTATTCTTGCCTAGAGAATCCCCATGGACAGAGGAGCCTGGTGGGCTGCAGTTTGTGCAAAGAGCCAGATACGACTGAGCGGCTAAGCACATAGCTTAGTTTTAGCAAATATTTCTGAGTTGAAAATTGTCACTTAATATTTTCATTACTTGTTCTGAGTATTTATCATATACTGCTTGAAAATGCATGAGAAAAAAAAGAGAAGTGACCTATACTTACGTACTTTGGGATTTAGTAATAACATAAAGTTGATATGCTAACTGTAACTTTTACTGAGCACCGTATTTCTTTATACTGTGCTTGATAGCTGGTAATCAAAAATATTAATTCCCCAAATATTTATTTAATGCTGCCTGTATGCCAGGCACTCTCCAAGGAACTCGGAATACATCCATGAACAAAGTAGACAAATGTCCTCGCCCTTATAAAGCCCATATTCTATCTAGCAGGGAAAGACACACAAGCAATAAGCAATAAATAGGTAAACTTCATCATGGTGAAGGTGCTAATCCTGCGAAAACAGGAGGGACTTAGGGTGCTGCTGGTTGGAGTTGCGATTTTCAATATGGGAATCCAGGTAAGCCTTATCAAAATTGTTACTTTCCAATAAAAACCTGGCAAGAAGGGATTTAGCCACATGGTCAAATGAGGAAAAGGATTTTAGGCAGAGGGAGTATCAGTGCAAATTACATTTGATGAGCGGGAGAAGCATTTTGTCATAGCTGAGTAGGCAAGAAGGCACAGACTCGGACGAGTGGCTGCGGCAGTGCAGACGCGCCGAGCCACGCTGGCCAGCGCGGTTGCTTTGGCTTTGAATGTGTGTGAGGGGCTAGCTGGGGCATGACTGCCCGGAGGAGAGAGATGGCCACCCCCTCTACGGAGTTCACTTGGGCTCGCATGTTGAGAATAGTCTGGGAAGGTTCGGAAGCTCTTGTCCTTACCTAACTAAAGATGATGGTTGCTGGTCAGGTCACAGAAGTGGCAGTAGAGATGGGGGAATGTGGGGAGTTCTGCATTCGTTTTTACGGTTGACCCAACTGCATATCTTCATGGACTCTGTGTGGAGTGTGAGACATGGACGGCATAGGCTTAGCGGTCTTGCATGTAAATATGGCATAGGCTTAGGTATAGCAGGTTTTGGGGACTGAGACCAGCGATCTTGCATGTAAATGTTGCATAGGCTTAGGTATAGCAGGGTTCGGGGACTGAGACTAGCGGTTTTGTATGTAAATATTAAGGTTTGTCTGCTAGACTTCCCAATGGAGATGCTGAGAAAACAGCTGGGTATTAAGTCTGAAGTTTAGGAAAGAGGTGTGGATCAAATTACAGATTCAGTAGCTGTCGCTCACTTGGTGGTTTCCTTCGATGAGTTCAACAATAGAGGGAGTCTAGGTAAGAGGAGAGAGAGCTTGAGCTATGGTCACTTCAAAATCAAGAGGCTGAGGAGAAGAGAAGCAAGAAGATTGAGGCTGAGAAAGAGAAATCTCCAGAAAGGCAGAAAACCGGGAGACAGGATGCCATAGATGCCAGGGGAAAAAAGTATTTGAAGGAGGAGTGATTGGTGGTGGCATCTACTGATGAGAGGTCAGATGAGACGATGACTGAGAGTCACTGAATTTAGCAATGGAGAGATTCCTGGTGACTTGACTGAGCTCTTTCTTTAGAATGTTTTATGTGAAAACCAGGATGGAATATATGTAAGGGAGAATGGGAGGAGAGGAAATAGGGATGGCAAGGATGCAACTCTGAAGCTTTGCTGTGAAAGGAAGCAGAGACGGTGGCAGTTTCAAAGGAAATATGTGTGTGCTGTTGGTTAACCTGAGAAAAGCAACATGCTGGTTTGAAGCTGGGAATGATGTCGTGAAAAATTCATGATTTTTAAAGGAGATGAGAATTGCTGAGATAATATCATTGAGTAGACAAGAGGGAATGGAATTTAGTTTACAATGGAGGATTGACTTTAATAAAAGCACAGTTCATCTTGTAACAGCAAGGAAGATTGGTAGGAGGGTCAATGTGGACCTGAGAGTTGGAAATTGCTTCAATTTTCTCAGTAAATCAGGAAGCAAGATTATTAGCTGAGAATGAGGTTGTAGGGGAGGTACAGAATCTTTAAGAAGGAAGTCAAAGGGTGAGGAAAAGTTAATTAGAATGAGAGTGTTCATGTTCTAGGGAATTGTATAATAATTATTGAGCAGTATTAAGGACCCCCTAGAGGTGTGTGTTCTTAAAGTGAAACTAGTCAATATCGGTGTGGATTTTCTCCATCCACACTGAACTGTATCAGCCCAGAGTAGGCCATGCTGCATTTGGTCTGGGTTGTGGATTTGACAAGGGTGTCCTGTAAATTAAGAGGAATAAAGAAGCTGGGAGTGTATGGTAGACAGCAATTATGAGCCATGGAATTTAAGCTGAATAAGGAAGAAACCGAGGCTGTTAAGGGGCTTATATAGGACAATTAAAAGTAATAGGATCTAAAGATTTGGAGGTTTCTATCATGAGAAATGCTGGGCTGGAGGACGCACAAGCTGGAATCAAGATTATTGGGAGAAATATCAATAACCTCAGATATGCAAATGACACCCTTCTGGAAGAAAGTGAAGAACTAAAGAGCCTCTTGATGAAAGTAAAGAGGAGAGTGAAAAAGTTGGCTTAAAGCCCAACATTCAGAAAAGGAAGATCATGGCATCTGGTCCCATCACTTCATGGCAAATACNAGAGAGATGGCCACCCCCTCTACGGAGTTCACTTGGGCTCGCATGTTGAGAATAGTCTGGGAAGGTTCGGAAGCTCTTGTCCTTACCTAACTAAAGATGATGGTTGCTGGTCAGGTCACAGAAGTGGCAGTAGAGATGGGGGAATGTGGGGAGTTCTGCATTCGTTTTTACGGTTGACCCAACTGCATATCTTCATGGACTCTGTGTGGAGTGTGAGACATGGACGGCATAGGCTTAGCGGTCTTGCATGTAAATATGGCATAGGCTTAGGTATAGCAGGTTTTGGGGACTGAGACCAGCGATCTTGCATGTAAATGTTGCATAGGCTTAGGTATAGCAGGGTTCGGGGACTGAGACTAGCGGTTTTGTATGTAAATATTAAGGTTTGTCTGCTAGACTTCCCAATGGAGATGCTGAGAAAACAGCTGGGTATTAAGTCTGAAGTTTAGGAAAGAGGTGTGGATCAAATTACAGATTCAGTAGCTGTCGCTCACTTGGTGGTTTCCTTCGATGAGTTCAACAATAGAGGGAGTCTAGGTAAGAGGAGAGAGAGCTTGAGCTATGGTCACTTCAAAATCAAGAGGCTGAGGAGAAGAGAAGCAAGAAGATTGAGGCTGAGAAAGAGAAATCTCCAGAAAGGCAGAAAACCGGGAGACAGGATGCCATAGATGCCAGGGGAAAAAAGTATTTGAAGGAGGAGTGATTGGTGGTGGCATCTACTGATGAGAGGTCAGATGAGACGATGACTGAGAGTCACTGAATTTAGCAATGGAGAGATTCCTGGTGACTTGACTGAGCTCTTTCTTTAGAATGTTTTATGTGAAAACCAGGATGGAATATATGTAAGGGAGAATGGGAGGAGAGGAAATAGGGATGGCAAGGATGCAACTCTGAAGCTTTGCTGTGAAAGGAAGCAGAGACGGTGGCAGTTTCAAAGGAAATATGTGTGTGCTGTTGGTTAACCTGAGAAAAGCAACATGCTGGTTTGAAGCTGGGAATGATGTCGTGAAAAATTCATGATTTTTAAAGGAGATGAGAATTGCTGAGATAATATCATTGAGTAGACAAGAGGGAATGGAATTTAGTTTACAATGGAGGATTGACTTTAATAAAAGCACAGTTCATCTTGTAACAGCAAGGAAGATTGGTAGGAGGGTCAATGTGGACCTGAGAGTTGGAAATTGCTTCAATTTTCTCAGTAAATCAGGAAGCAAGATTATTAGCTGAGAATGAGGTTGTAGGGGAGGTACAGAATCTTTAAGAAGGAAGTCAAAGGGTGAGGAAAAGTTAATTAGAATGAGAGTGTTCATGTTCTAGGGAATTGTATAATAATTATTGAGCAGTATTAAGGACCCCCTAGAGGTGTGTGTTCTTAAAGTGAAACTAGTCAATATCGGTGTGGATTTTCTCCATCCACACTGAACTGTATCAGCCCAGAGTAGGCCATGCTGCATTTGGTCTGGGTTGTGGATTTGACAAGGGTGTCCTGTAAATTAAGAGGAATAAAGAAGCTGGGAGTGTATGGTAGACAGCAATTATGAGCCATGGAATTTAAGCTGAATAAGGAAGAAACCGAGGCTGTTAAGGGGCTTATATAGGACAATTAAAAGTAATAGGATCTAAAGATTTGGAGGTTTCTATCATGAGAAATGCTGGGCTGGAGGACGCACAAGCTGGAATCAAGATTATTGGGAGAAATATCAATAACCTCAGATATGCAAATGACACCCTTCTGGAAGAAAGTGAAGAACTAAAGAGCCTCTTGATGAAAGTAAAGAGGAGAGTGAAAAAGTTGGCTTAAAGCCCAACATTCAGAAAAGGAAGATCATGGCATCTGGTCCCATCACTTCATGGCAAATACATGGGGAAACAGTGGCTGACTTTATTTTTCTGGGCTCCAAAATCACTGCAGATGGTGATTGCAGCCGTGAAATTAAAAGACACTTACTCCTTGGAAGGAAAGTTATGCCCAACCTAGACAGCATATTGAAAAGCAGAGACATTACTTTGTCAACAAAGGTCTGTCTAGTTAAGGCTATGGTTTTTCCAGTGGTCATGTATGGATGTGAGAGTTGGACTCTGAAGAAAGCTGAGCACTGAAGAATTGATGCTTTTGAACTGTGGTGTTGGAGAAGACTCTTGAGAGTCCCTTGAACTGCAAGGAGATCCAACCAGTCCATCCTAAAGGAAATCAGTCCTGAATATTCACTGAAAGGACTGATGCTAAAGCTGAAACTCCAGTACTTTGGCCACATGATGCGAAGAGCTGGCTCATTTGAAAAGACCCTGATGCTGGGAAAGATTGAGGGTGGGAGGAGAAGGGGACAACAGAGGATGAGATGGTTGGATGGCATCACCCATTCAATGGCATGAGATTGAGTAAACTCTGGGAGTTGGTGATGGACAGGGAGGCCTGGCTTGCTGCAGTCCATGGGGTTGCAGAAAGTCAAACACAACTGAGCAACTGAACTGAACTGATAGGGTCAAAGAATTTTCCGTCTGAGTACTAGAGGAAGTAAGCTAGAAAAACAAGAGAGGCAGAAGATGAGATAAATTGAGGAGTAGCATTACTGGTGATGGCAGAGTTTAAGATCTGAACCTAAAAAACAGTTTGGAACAGACATCATTGGAGGAGAGATGGTCACAAAGCAGTTTGAAGTGTTAGAAAGATCCTTAATTGTCTCTCGAAATTTCCAAGTATTAAGACAGGAGTAACACCTGGTGCAGTGATTCAGGAGCTCAAATAGTCAACAAATGAAAGAAAATATTTTCAAATGCAGTAGCTGCTAGACAGGGTGTTGGATATGTAATCAAATGACAAAGTTTCAAAGCTAGGGGTTTTTAGGAAGGCAGTAGAGAACACGTTTTAAAAGCAGTGACAGACAGCTAGTGGGATCCTTTCTTCTGTCTCCAGGGCACTGGGAGAAGGCCTGGTGTATGTGTATAGGGGACTGAAAGGAAACCACAGTTTTAGAAGCCGCAAGAAACTCACCCAGCATTTGAGTGTTCTCAGGTGAGGGCGAGACTTCTACTAGACCAAGAAGGTGAGGAGCATGACCAAAGAATAGACAAGATGAAATTTTAATGATGGACCAGAAGTTCCTGAAGACACAGTGGAGGCTGGGGATAGAAGAGAAATAGTTGGAGACAGCAGGGGTCTGCATGGCCTGATCAGAACCAGAAAGGGGGGATGGACCACCAGGACCTTCTGTGGGGACCGACATAAACAAGACAAGAGACACCATTAAGCTTAGCCTCATGGTCATAGACCCAGCAGTGGAAATGAAGCTGTGCCTGCTAGGTGGTGGGGAGCAGTGGGTGGCCTGTCCTTTTTCCTGACCTCTCTGGATGAAGATGAGGTGGTCTGTGAAGCAGTCTTTTTCTCCGTGTTTGAGATTCCTCCCTTGATCACTGTTAATAATAGAGTTGAAGTCTTCTGAGTGAAGATTGTTAAATGAATGTTTAAAGTCTTCAGATGCTTCCTATGAGCCAGGACCTATAGGTCCATATAGGGCAGAGACTAGTAGAAATGAACCAAGGGCCAGTGGGATGATAAGTGTTCAGGAAGGACAGAAATAGTCTGGGGAAGATCGAGAAGCTCCTCCTACAGGAGGGGCAGAAGAAATGCACTTCCGGGCAGTTAGCTTGTTCTTTGGCTGGAAGGAGAGGGAACGTGTGTAGAAGGCAGGGCATGTATTTTGAAATCTGTGTCTGAATTTAGGATACATGGAGCAGTCAAAAGCTACAAGAGGGAGCTAGACAGAGGCTGAGAGAGTACTGCCCATGGAAGGTAGATGCTGAGGAAGGCAGGAGTGTTGCTTGCCGCAGTTGAGCTGGCAGTGCTGCGGTGGGTGGGTTGAAGGGCTGAAGACCTGATGGTGAGAGCAGGCTGTCTGAGATGTGAGGAGGGAGAATCTGAACCCTTGTAGAGAGAATAATAGTCCTGCTAATTCAGTCAGCAAGTGTCTTGTAATGAGTTAAATGTTATCATTCAGGTAAATAAAGGTCTAGCAGTAATCATGTATACTAACACCTTTACTGGGTCTATTTCTGATATAATAAATGATGCGATGATTGTGGGGAGGAAAAAAACCCTTGAATAACACGGAAGGATATAAAGCTCAACCTTCTCTGTTTCTAGCTGATGATGAATGTGTATTCTGTTGGATTTATTGGATGTTTACTTTTCATGTAAGGGTAATCAGTCATTGTTTTCAATAAATATTTGAGTTGAGTTACTTCAATAAATATTAGGTTTAATAGTAATACTATTCATTACTTAAATACCAAAGTATGCTTAATATTAAGTAAGATCAATGTTATTTTAAGCAAAAAGCAATTAGCTAATAAATATGAGTTTATTACATCAGAATTTTAGTAATTTTCAATTATTAAGAACATTTAAAATTTATATACCATGGACTGTTAAGAATTATGTTGATCTTAGAACTCATACTCATTGATTTTCAGACCCCTCGTTGAGTTACTTCTTACTCAACAGCGATAGCATTAAAGCTGTTTATGATGCTTGCTTGTTACAGTACAGCCATGTAAAGCGTGCATATGCATACAGAGAAAGACTTAAAGAGAATGCCTAAAGATGGCTGTCACGTTGTCTTATTTATTTATTTTTTTTCGTACTTATCATAAAAGCAACTTCAAACTAGCAATAAGGCATTTTAAATCAGAGTGTGTTCAAGCCATAGAGTAAGGCTGGGAGCTCAGACATCTGGCAGAGACGAACTCGCCCTGGTGCTTGCATCTGGGAAGCCCGCCCTCCGCTGGCGCCCTCCAGAGGCCGCGGAGCTGCAGGGCGCCGTGGATGGCCCCTGCCTCTCACTCCTCTCCGCTGAGCCCTGGCCGTGTGCTTCGGTGCCACCAGCCACCTCACAGCACCGTGGCTTTACCTGGAAGGTTAATGAGGGCTTTTAAAATCTGCTGATACCAAAGGGTAGAGCTTGAGGGCAAAGGGGACTGGGCAGAGTGAAACTGAGGTGCTGCTGACAGCGTCAGTCTTTCCATTTACACTATTTCAGTTTTTCCCATTCCCCTCAAGCCTCAGTCTCCCGGGTGGCTGGAGTGTTGGGTAGTATATTTAAAGCTGGAGAATTGGGAAGAGCAGCATGCCGAATCTTTATTTCTGCTTGAAATTGAATGAAGCTAACAGAGTACTCTAACTCAAAACTCATCATTACATGCTTGCCGGGAATTTTGCAAAGACTTATGTGACTGTCTTACACACCAAACAATAATCATGTTTGTATTTTCAGGGAAATTTTGGTGAAGTATTTAAGGGCATATTAAAGGATAAAACTGCTGTTGCTGTTAAAACGTGTAAAGAAGATCTTCCTCAGGAACTGAAAATAAAATTCTTACAAGAAGCCAAGTGAGTTCTTTAAAATAATGTTAATATGTACTACTTGAAAGTGATTCATTAAAATGTAAGTTTGAAGATATCTTAAATTATGATTTGATGAATTAGAAGTAGGTACTTTCAGAGTCTTCAAAAGTAGGCACTTCAAAAGTAGGCAGTCTGAAAACAGAAAGATTCTCTTTTGAAGTGAGACTCTAGGTCAATTAGCAGTTACAGTCAAAAAAGCCAGATGCTAAGAACAGTGAATATTCTTCAAGTCTTTAAAAAACATTGTAGTATTTCTTGTTCTATCACATATGCATATACGCACATGTATATATGTAGTGTTGTGATTGACCTTATAATAAAAATAATCTGTACTCTCCGAATAAAATACGTACTGTAAATATACCTTGAGAATTTAATGACATCTTCCTTGCTCTCCTTGGATGTTATGGCTTGATTGTTTGTTCCCAGCTGTCAGTGTTCTTTTCTGAGAATCTTAGATTTCCTCTCCGGCTCAGTGTCTGACATTGTTCCAAAATTTGCATTGTTTCTTTTCTAATTGATCTCCTAGAATGATTGTCTTCCCTTCTTATGTTTTAGCTAAAATTTAATGTTGCAACTTCCCAGCTCTATATTGCAAGTAGTTAAAACTGTTAGTGGTAAAATCTAGTATATACAACAAAACACAGAACAAATGGAAAGGGGCTTTGGACAGAGAATGGAGATATGATGGGAGCTGTACGGATGGGTGGATGGATGGTTGGGAGGGAGAGAAGAAGGGTGTATAGATCATAGATTGGTGTAAAGGGAAGCAGGAAAAGAGGTGTGGGGGGGCCTGTTACCAGCTACATGGCATTGTATATAGAAGCAAAGCTTGCCTGAAGTATGCATGTGGGGGGGTGTTACCTCCCTCATGGCATTGCATATAAAAACAAAGCTCTGTAAAGTGCCCTGGAATAGCAGAGGACATGCAGTGAGGGAACTAAATCCCGTGGAGTGGAGCATCTTGATGTCATTTCTCCATGTAAACAATAGATATTTATAGCAGCATATTAAGCTAGTTGGGTACATTTATTAAATATTATCTATGGAATAAAATTGGAAGCATTTTTCATATATATCATCGGCAATTCAGAAAAAATATTCTATAATGAATTTAAAAGCATCCTGTTACAACTGAAATTCATGGGCTCATCATTTCAGTTATTCACAGATACCTTAAAGTATCTTGCTTTCTAATTTGTGAATGTTTATTGAAAAATAGTTAATTTCTTCTAATGTGAAACTATGAAATTTTCTGTTAAAAATGACAGTTATATACTTGCAAGGTCTCAAGTATCTTTTAATTAGAACATAGATCTGTATATTTAAATATTTAATGTTATTTGGGTTCATCCTGGCTGTTTTGTAGAATTTCTTTATTAAGTAGTTTTCAACCTAAGGAATGACATTTTGGATTAAAGTCAATCATTCTAAAACTCCCTTTCTAATTCATCATAGAAACTGCAAACTCCATTATTAACAGTATTTTTTTATCTCCAGAATTCTTCCTAGTCTGTCTTCATTTGTTAATAAACATTGAACATTTTCAATTTATGACATTTTTCTTAGAGCTATTTCTGCTTTAGTATGTACAGCACATATATAAACTATGTCATCATTCTCCAAATGCAGCTATTTTTTTCATTCTCCTTGGAAGGAACCTGTGTTTTTTCAAATATGAGTGAATTTATAACTGTGTCAACAGGATAATATGGAATATCGTATAATAACAGGAATCATTAGGGCAGACAGGCCTGTGAGGGTATCTAATCTATTAACTCATGCATGGAGTCCTGTAGATGAGTCTTTGCTACTTGTATAGCCCTCTGAAATTCTGCCTTTATCCAAACCAAAACTTCCTTGCTTTGACTTAAATCTAATATTACTTATTGTTTAAACTTTCTGCCAGGCTTCTCAAAACTTTTGAGTTTATACCATTNCTTGTATAGCCCTCTGAAATTCTGCCTTTATCCAAACCAAAACTTCCTTGCTTTGACTTAAATCTAATATTACTTATTGTTTAAACTTTCTGCCAGGCTTCTCAAAACTTTTGAGTTCATACTATTTGAAATTGACCATGATTGTCAAGTAGGTATTATAAAATCTAAATATGAAGTGATTACTCTATAACGTATACCAATATGAATTGTTCTTAAATTTACCTGTTTTAAATGAATTGTGTACATAAAACCAAACAAAAAGATGCTGCCCTAACAGCTCCCAGTGTTTGGTCCACTGATACTCTTCAGCTTTTGCGAGAGCATCGAAAAGCAGATGCTTGGAAAGGAGTTCCACGTATTTTGGACTGAGTAAGTTATTCAGATTTAGCGTGGTTGTTAGTTATTCAGAGTGGATACTAGTTTTTAAATGAATATTTAATTAAAAGCTGACTCATACATATCTATTTTTCTGAGATTTATCAAAACTTATATGCATCCCATTTATCATAATTTGTATTCATACTTGCATTTTAAAAATTGTGTATTCTACTTGTGCACACTACACATGATCATAAATTAATGCTTACTACTTAAAGGGTGACAATTCTTATATTTCTCCCATCCAGAATTCTCAAGCAGTATGATCACCCCAATATTGTCAAGCTTATAGGAGTCTGCACACAGAGACAGCCCATCTACATCATTATGGAGCTGGTTCCAGGTAATCCCATTTCAGCGGTGTCCTCGATGCATCTTAATGTCTTTCTGTTGCTTTTATATAGTGTCTCTTTGATTTCTCCTTGTGAAGTTTCCAGTGATTTCTTGAACGTTTTCCTCATAATGAAGACCTTGTACATGTACTCATCGTTTTTATAGTCTCTAATTCTTGCTGTTTTCTGGAAAACGTCAACCAGCCTTTTCAAAAGGAAATATTACATTGCAGTTACACATGGGATTTAGTTATATATAATGTTTCTGTGAAAAAGGCTATTTAGAAAAGTTGTCTGCTTAGTTCGGCTTTATAGTAATGGTAGTGCTAAGAATCTCATTCATTTATGTCATTTTACAAGTACATTACCACGCCTCCTCTTGCTATGTTGTACATAATAATACCATAATGCTTTGGGTCACAAACTTTGAACTTCTTTAATATGTGGATGAAAAAAAGGTAATCTCTCTTGGAATTTAGCCTTGTATTTTTTTTTGGTGACTTAAAACTGCCAGGTATTTTGGTTAACTACTTTTGCCAACAAACAAGGATAACATCAAACTGATACCATATCTTTATTTTTATTATATTGACGCATCTTTCTGTTGTAGAAAATATAATCAGAGGTAAATATAATCTTTATAAGATTTATAAATACAGTATTTAATAACTGATAAGCATTTGCTTTGTTACCTTAATTGTTTACTCATTTTAAAAGAAAAAACTTAAAGGAATATGAAAAATATTTCTAACTTTGAGTATACATCACATAAACCTAGTATTGCTGGTTGCCCACTGAAGACTTTTCACATAATCCTTTCATAATTTAAGGAGAGTTGCTCCAATTTTACCATGCTGGTTTGATTGCTGTTGGAATATTTCTTTATTGCCATGTAACTGCAAGATTCCTAGATTATAATCATTTTCATTCTCAAGATGGCAATATATATTTGCATGATTTACACTACTTCTGATTAAATCTCAAAGTAGCTTTCATACAGTTATGAAAAATAGACTATAGTCTAAAATTTTAAAAACAGTTGAATAGCCTCTAATTTTACCTAAAATAGTATGTTTAAGTATTATGAATACATAAGACACTTACATAATGCAGATGATGCCCCCAGATAATAAGGGATGTCACTGAAAAAGTTAGATTTGAGAGGTGGGGCAGACTTGATGAGGAAAATTAATTTGGTGTTACTGTAACTGACTAAAGGAGCATGGTAACAAATTCCTGATGGAGGTCCAAATTAAATAAAACAAAAGATAGCTTTGGAAGATAGCCAGGGAAGTGTTTATCTAGACGTTAAATAGTAACCTTTATTGATACTTTTTAAATGGTTAAGAATAATAAACTTTATTAGAAAATTCAAACTGTAATGAAGGCAGAAAATTAAAAACCTCCTACTCAGTAATCTAATCTTAATCCAAAGCAAAGTATTTAGTTTTTTGTGGTTTCACCCTCCCAGGAAAATATTTAATATAGAATACCATGATTTTATGCAAATCTTTTAATTATTTAAAATCATTAAACTTTCTTTTTCTATAATATAACATGGTTTCATTGTTTCCTATTCATCCATATAGGTCTACCTTTTCTTTATAATGGCTGCAGAATATTCCATTATTTGGTTTTATATGATTTAATTTGGCCTTCTATTTATGGACACTAGTTGGTTTCAATTTTATTACTTTTTTCCTCTTTTTTAAACAATGTTCAACTTGGTCTGAGTTTATGTGCATTTTGATTTATGGGAAATGTATTAGCTTTCTGTTTATGCACAACAAATGATCATAACTTAGCAGCGTTACATAACATTCGTTTATCACCTTACAGTTGTATAGAAGTCCAGGCAGCCTTGACTGAGTTCTCTGCTCAGGGTCTCAGAAAGCCAGAAATGAGAATATCTAACTGAGTTCTTGTCTGGAGGCACTGGGGAAGAATCAGCTACCAAACTCCTTCTGGGTGGTGGCAGAATCTCATCTCTTGCAGTTGAGAACTAGCCTTAGGGTTCTTTCTTTTCTTGCTGTGAACCAAGGGCACCTCCCAGCTCGTCACGGTTTCCACACTCTTTGATCTTCATACCTGGTGTGTCATATCTTTCAGATGCTCTGAGTTTCCCTAACTTGCTCGTATGTTTTTTGTTTAGTTCTATTTTGTTTTTCTAAAAAGCGGAGAGAGTACTCTGCTGTTTTGAAAGATTCTGTGATTAGAACAGGCTCACCTGGCCGAGCTGCCTGCCTTTAGGGCAGCTGTGCTGCATGACAAAATATAATCGTGGGAGTGGCCTCTAACCATGTTCACACATCTGAACATGTTCCAGGGATTAGGGCAGGATGTGATTGGGATGCCATCTTCACATTCTGCCCACCACAGTAGACTTTGCTAAATTTTCTTGAAGGTTCATTGCCGTGTGGGATGTGAAACCACAGTGAACTTTTCATACTCTGTCACATTAATTCAGTTGGTTGATCTTGTAAGATGAATGTGTGATTTTTGTAGCATCATGCTTTGTTATTTCTCATTTGGAAAATATCAAGTGACTAAACAGTGACATAATTCATTATGCAGTATCAAAAGATAACATTCATTAATGCCGTCCCTAATCTCACTGGAAACGTAATAGGAAGTGTCAATTTCTTGACAGTAAGTTTGTGTTTTCCAAAATTTTAATCTGCGTTGGAAGACTGGAATGCTGTCCCTGGCAGCAAAGACTCTCAGTTTTTTTGCCTCGAAGTGTCAGCCTTAACTTCACTCAGTCTTGCTGCTACTGCTGCTAAATCACTGCAGTCATGTCCGACTCTGTGTGACCCCATAGATGGCAAAAATGTCAAATGTCTAATATTTAATAGCCATAATTTTTCAATCTTTGTGAAAACATATTTATTGACATGTAATTGACATATACTATATATATATATAAAATACTGACATATGTATACACTTGTGAAACAGTGACCACAATCAAAGTAATGAACACACCTCTCATCCTCAGATTTTCCTCATGCCTTTTAGTCCCTTCCTCCTCCCACTCTCACCTCCTGTCCCAGTCCAGCACTGATCTACTTTCTGTGACTGTATAGTAGTTGGCACTTCTTAGAATTTAACATAAATGGAACCATACAGTCTGTGCTTCTCTTTTCTTGTTTGGGTNTTTTTTTGCCTCGAAGTGTCAGCCTTAACTTCACTCAGTCTTGCTGCTACTGCTGCTAAGTCACTGCGGTCATGTCCGACTCTGTGTGACCCCATAGATGGCAAAAATGTCAAATGTCTAATATTTAATAGCCATAATTTTTCAATCTTTGTGAAAACATATTTATTGACATGTAATTGACATATACTATATATATATATAAAATACTGACATATGTATACACTTGTGAAACAGTGACCACAATCAAAGTAATGAACACACCTCTCATCCTCAGATTTTCCTCATGCCTTTTAGTCCCTTCCTCCTCCCACTCTCACCTCCTGTCCCAGTCCAGCACTGATCTACTTTCTGTGACTGTGAATCAGTTGGCACTTCTTAGAATTTAACATAAATGGAACCATACAGTCTGTACTTCTCTTTTCTTGTTTGGGTCTAGTTTGTTTCATTCAGCATAATTTTGAGATCTGTCCATGTTGTAATGGTTTTCAGAAGTTCACCTTTTTATTGCTGAGTAGAACTGCATTATATGAATATATCACATTTGTTATCAATTATTGATAGACTTTTGGATTGTTTCCTGTTTAGGGCTACTGCAAAGTAAGCTGCTATGAACATTTATGTACAAGTCTTTGTACTGACATGCGCTTTCATTTTTCTGCTTAAAATTTACCTAGGAATGGAATAAGTAAATTAGATAGAAGATACAAGTTTAAAATTTTAAGAAGTTGCTAAATTGCTTTCTAAAGTCATTATACTAGTTGACACTCCTAACTGCAGTTTCTCTACATTTTCATCAACACTTTGTACGGTCAATCTTTAGACATTATAATTTTACGATGAAGTATCTTACTGTGTTTTTAATTTGCTTTCCCAACTGACTAATTATATGAGCCTCTTGTCATGTGCTAATTTGCCATTCATAATCTTCTTTGAAGTATCTATTTAAATAATTTGCCCACTTTTAAAAAAATTGGGTTGTTGTACCAGGGACCTCCCAGGTGGCGATAGTGGTAAAGAGCCTGTCTGCCATTGCAGGAGCTGCAGGTTCAGTCCCTGGGTGGGGAAGATCCCCTGGAGGAGGGCACGGCAACCTACTCCAGTATTCCTGCCTGGAAGGGACAGAGGAGCCTTGCGAGCTGTAGTCTGTGGGGTCACAGAAGAGTAGGACACAACCTAGCGACTAAACGATGACAACAGAGTCCGGCACGATTGGATCGCGGTCCAGCAGACTGAAGCAGCTGAGCACACAGCACACTGCACTTGAGTCTTGGTGATCGCGGTCCAGCAGACTGAAGCAGCTTAGCACACAGCACACTGCAGTTGAGTCTTGGTGATCGTGGTCCGGCAGACTGAAGCAGCTCAGCACGCAGCACACTGCACTTGAGTCTTGGTCCTTTATGTCTTCTGGATGCAAGTCCTTTGTCAGATGTATAACTATTGAATATTTTCTTTCAGTCTGACTTGTCTTTTCATTCTCTTGACAGTGTCTTTTAAAAAGCAGATTTTTAAAAAAAATTTCAAAGTTTAAATTATTTTTTTTCTTTACAAGTCATGTTTTTAATGGTAAATCTAAGAAATCTTTGAATCCCAGATTACAAACTTTTTCTCCTGTGTTTACTTATACACTTTTTTATAGTTTTAGAATTTAGAACTTACAGTTCAGTCTGTGGTTTGTTTCATATGGTCGTGAGGAATGGTTTGAGTTCGTATTTTTGGCATATAGATATCCAGTTGTCCCAGCATCATGACTCTTCTTTCTCTCCTGACTTTTTATCTTCCTTTTAAAATATATTTATGTGGAATTCTGTTTCTGGATTCTGGGCTTCCCTGGTGGCTCAGACAGTGAAGAATCCGCCTGCAGTGCAGGAAGCACGGGTTCAATCCCTGGGCCAGGAAGATCCCTTGGAGGGGAGGGAGTGGCAGCCCACTCCAGTATTCTTGCCTGGAGAATGCCATGGACAGAAGAGCTGGGCAGGCTGTAGTCCATGGGGTCCCAAAGAGTCAGACTGCACGACTAACATGCATGCGTATTTCTGGGGTTTAATTTCTGTCAGTCTTTCTGTTTGTTGTGATGCCAGTACTACAGGTGATGTTAGTTGTCTAGCTTTGTTCTTTTTTAAAATTGTTTTGGCTGTTAGAGGTCCTCTGCATTTCACTATCAATTTTATGGTTAGTTTTTCAGTTTCTATATAGAGGATTGCTAAGACNGCATGCGTATTTCTGGGGTTTAATTTCTGTCAGTCTTTCTGTTTGTTGTGATGCCAATACTACAGGTGATGTTAGTTGTCTGGCTTTGTTCTTTTTTACAATTGTTTTGGCTGTTAGAGGTCCTCTTCATTTCACTATCAATTTTATGGTTAGTTTTTCAGTTTCTGTATAGAGGGTTGCTAAGATTTAGTTTAGGGTTAAATTGAATCTATAGATCAGTTTGGGGTGAATAGGCTTCTTAACAGTATTGAGTCTTCTGACCCCTCTACATGGTAAATCTTTCTAGTAAGATAGATCTTTAATTTCCCCCTGAAAGGTTCTGTAGTTAGTTATATAGGACTTTCCATCTTTTGTTAGACTTCTCTCTGAGTATTTGGTTTTCTGAGATGCTATTGTAAGTGATTTTTTAAAAAATAAATATATCCACTATGGAAGTCATAATATATATGTGAATAACACTGCCAGTCAGTTTGATGTATTGACCTTGATAGGACACTCTACACAACGTTACCAAGATATACATTCCTTTCAACTATATAGAGAATGTTTACCAAGATAGACCATATCCTGGGCCATGAAACAAAACGCAGTAAATTTATATGAATTTAAGTTCTGTTGGCTTCCCAGGTGGTTCTAGTGTTACCCACCTGCCCGTGTAGGAGACACAAGAGATGCAGATTTGATGCCTGGGCTGGGAAGATCCCTTGGAGAAGGGAATGGCAACCCATGCCAGTTTTGCCTGGAGAGAGTCCCATGGACAGCCTGGGGGTGCAAAGAGTCAGACACCACTGAGCAACTAACACACACACAAACACACACACACACACACACACGTTCTGTGAACACAACGGAAATAAAGTAGAACTCAAGGATAGAACAATTTCTGAAAAATGTCTAAATACCTGGAAAGTAAGCAATGCAGAGCTGAGTGACCAGTGAGTCAGAGGGGAGCTTAGAAAGTACTTTGAACTAAATGAGAAAAAATGTCTCGGTATTTATATGACTTATATGATGCCTATTAAGCATTGCTCAGGGACGCAAATCTAGCTCTAAATACATGTATTAGAAAAGAAGGAAGAACTCAAAATTATGATCTTGACTTCTACCTTATAGGCAAATTAACTCAAAATGTTTGTATAAAAGGAAACAATACAGCAGGAAAAGGAATCAGTAGAATCCCTTGAGATTAATAAAATTAATAAAACCTCTACATAAACTCTTCAGAAAAAAGACACAAATTACCAATACCAAGAATGAGAGAGGTGACCTCATTACAGGTTCTACATAATTTAAAAGATATCCATAATATTTTCTTAAACACTGTATAAAGAAATTCAACAGCTTAGATGAAATGGAAGAATTTTCTGAGAGACAAAAACTGCCAAATCTTATTCAACCTTCATAACCCCATATCTTTTATAGAATTGGTCACTAAGAAACTATCCTTCTAAGAAAACTCCAGGCCTATATCACTTCACTGGTGAATTATACCAAAGTTGTAAGAAGAAGCACCAGCTCTACACAAATTCTTAGAGATGAAAAGGAGAGACTACTTCTCAACTCACTGAGGTCATTGCTACCTGATTCTATAACTAGATAAAAATATTACAGGAAAAAAAACCACAGACTGTATGTCATTATTACATATTTTAAATTCTGAGCACAATTTTAATGAAGCAAATTAAGCCATAGACAAATACATCATGATCAAGTGGAGTTTATCCTAGGACTAGCAGCTGATTTAACCTTCAAATAGCAATCAATATAATTCAGATTAATATCATTTAAAATTATATAATCATTTCAGTAAATGAAGAAAAATCACTTGAGAAAATCCCATCATTCATTCCTGATAAGAACTGTCTGAAAATGAGGAATAAAAGAGAATATCTTCACCATGAGTAAGTCCTACAGATAACATTGTCCTTAATGGCAAATGTCTGAATGCTTTGCTCATTTATATAAGAAATAAGACAGATTTGCCTACATTTACCACTTAAACATTGTATTCTCAGTATTCTAGCTTCCAGGACAATACAGCAAAAAACAAAGCAAGAAAAAGTAAAAATCATCTTTTAATATGTTTATGGTATTTTTCACCTCTGCCACAATATTTCTCTGCCAGTGTTTGAAATTAAACTGCTGCCTACTATACTGACATAAAAGACGTCATAGCATTCTATGGTAAAACCACTGCAGCACTTAAATGTTTTTTTTGTTTGTTTTAAACATTTTAAAGTAATATAAGTCATCTTCAGTGGTTTTTCTCTTTAGACAGTGCTTTTAAATCTCTTGTATTTAACCAGTTATAATCTAACACTATAATGTCATGAAACCTGGGCCAGAGTAGCAAGTTCAAAACAATAAGCTCATAATTTTGACATTTTCAAGCTTCAAGTTAAGGCTTGGTAAGAAATTTCGTGTTGTCTCTATAGATTTTTATTTAAGTCTTAGGCATCTTTTCCTTTCTCATCAGTGAACACATTTACATATAGAATATAAAAGCAAATACCATAAGATTCCTTGTAAAAAATATTTCCACTATAAGATGAAAAGCTGATAAATACATGGTTATAAAAAGCTTAGGAAAGATTTATCCCAGGTATGCAAGCTAGTTTCAACATTTGAAAATTCATTAAAGTAATTCATCATAGTAGGCTAGAAGAAAAATCAAGTGATCATATAGATAGATACGGACAAAGCTTT
>SJYW01037194.1:131108-187848 GCA_006410735.1 Raphicerus campestris | reverse complement strand
TACGGACAAAGCTTTTAACAAAATTTAACACTCATTTATGATCAAGATTTTTAAAAGTCACTAAACTTAAGGATCTTGCTCAGTTGCGGTTGTTTTTTTTTTAATCTATAAAAACCCTACAGCTAACATTATACTTAATGGTGAGAGACTTGAAGCTCTCCTCCTAAGATCAGAAAGCCAGGCATGGATTCGTCTCTGACTATTCCTTTCCAACATCTTACTCAAACTCCTGGCTAATATAAGACAGAAGGACTCAATGGGCCCTGTATCAACCTAGAGGAGAGGGATGGGGAGGGGAGATGGGAGGGGGGTTCAAAAGGGAGGGGATATATGTGTACCTATGGCTGATTCATGTTGAGGTTTGACAGAAAACAGCAAACCCTCTGTAAAACAATTATCCTTCAGTAAAAGAAAAAAAGGCAAAAGGAAACAGAAGTTATACTGATGGGGAAGGAAGAAACTAAACTTTGTTTGCAGAAGACAGTTTGGTGGGTTTTTAAAAGTAAACATGCTTTTACCATGCAGTCCATCAGTCATATTCTTTAGAGTTTACATAAAGGAGTTTAAAACTTACATCCACACAAAAACCTGCACAAAGATGTTTATAGTAGTTTCATTCATAATGTCAAAACTTGGAAGCAGCCAAGATGCTCTGCACTAGGTGAGTGGGTAAACCTATGGTACATCCAAACAGTGGAATATAAATCGGAGCATGAAAGAAATAAAATAGCAAGCCATGAAAATTCCTAGAGGGAACTTATATTACTACATAAAAGAAGCTAGTCTGAAAAGGCTATATACTTTATGATTCCAACTCTATGGTATTTTAGAAAAGGGAAAACTATGGAGAGTGTTTAAACAAATTTCAGCTGAGGATTGTGGAAGAGAGAGATATGAACAGGCATAGCACTGAGGATTTTTGTAGGCTATTTAAGCTACCACGTATGACATAATAGTAAATACATGTCATTTTATATTTCTCCAAACAGAAAGAACGTACATTACCAAGAATGAACCCTGATGTAAACCATGGACTTTGGGTGATAATGATGTCAGTATAGGTTCATCAGTTGTAACAAATATAACAGATTCTAGCAAGGGATTTGATAATACGGAGGTGCTCTCTTGTTCAGTTCAGTCACTCAGTCAGTCCAGCTCTTTGTGATCTGATGGAATGCAGCATGCCAGGCCTCCGTGTCTGTCACCAACTCATGGAGCTTACTCAAACTCGTGTCCATTGAGTTGCTGATGCCATCCAACCATCTCATTCTCTGCCATCCCTTCTCCTTCAGCCTTCAGTCTTTCCCAGCATCAGGATCTTTTCAAATGAGTCACTTCCTCACATCAGGTGGCCAAAATGTTGGAGTTTGAGCTTTAACATCAGTCTTCCCAGTGAATATACAGGACTGATTTCCTTTAGGAAGAACTGATTGGATATCCTNCTACTAGAGTGTTCCCTGGTGGCTTAGCAATAAAGAATCTGCCTGCAATGCAGGGGATCTTCCTTTGGTTAGGAAAATCCCCTGGAGAAGGGAAGGGCAGCCCGCTTCAGTACTCTTGCCTGAGAAACCCCATGGACGGAGGAGCCTGGTGGGCTGCAGTCCCTGGGGTCGCAAGAGTCGGAGGTGACTTAGCGACTGAACTGCCACCACCTCCTGGTTGTGATGTGGGTGGTCTGGAAAAAGGAACGGGAGGGGGAAATGACTGAGTTCTAATTTAATAGGAAAGTGTTCTCAATGTGTAGGTCAGTAAGTTCTCTAGTGATTTTTAACACATAAACCTTTGGATGTTTGGAAAACATGCAAACAGAATTTCAAATAGCAGTAGACCAAGCATTTTGTCTAAAGTCACCCATGAATAAAGAAGGAAATATGAATTCTGAGATAAAATATGAAGCATTTGTCATAGGAAAGAGTTTTAAGTGCAGTTCAAGCAGAGTCACAGTTCACAGACTCAGAAATTCATAACGAGAGACAGACTAATCAAGGCTGCAGGACTAGCGGACATGCAGGAGGTGGTTTGGAGGACAAGTAACCTTTGGAGAGCTCAAAACCTGTCAGAGGTGGAGAGCAGTGAACAGAGTAACAGTTTCTCAAACATGCTGGGTGTATAGGAAACCAGAGTATATAAGACAAGGTTAGATGATAAGATAATTTGGCTGAACTGTCTCCACCCCCTGAGTGTACTGAAGATAGATTTATGAAGAGTGTAATTTTAATAGTTGAGGTGGGAAATGATTAAGCTATGAAAAGTAGTTTTTTTAAGTCCAAGTTAGGATATGTTCTGGCAGTATCCCAGGGAAAATGACAAGGTTTTTGCCAAAAGGAAAGATGATATTGATGTCAAGGACCTTTCAAAATGTTCTTGGATTTCCAAAGCAGTGTTGAGGTATGTGTGATAGCCATCTCATAAAGATGAGCCATATGGGTTTTTCTGTTTGAATAACAATCTAGGTTGCTAAGGAAATAAAAAGTTTTTACTGTGATGAATTAAATATTTGACCTATTTTACTTCATTTTTTAGGCAACTACAACTTTGATTGTTGAATTAACNTTTTTCTATTTGAATAACAATCTAGGTTGCTAAGGAAATAAAAAGTTTTTACTGTGATGAATTAAATATTTGACCTATTTTACTTCATTTTTTAGGCAACTACAACTTTGATTGTTGAACATTGAAGTTATTTTCTATAATCCATAGGCAGGTATAAACTATTGAACAAGTCCAAGAACATGTTTCCAAAACTTTTTACAGTAAAGTTGACCATAAATATTAATAAACCTTGGGGTTTGTGTGCTCTCCTGTTGAGTGTCCATTGGGCTCATTGACAAACTGTTTTTCAGATCTGTTACATGACAGAGTAAATGAAATGCCGTGTGTGCGTGCTCAGTCGTATCCGACTCTGTGCAACCCCATGGACTCTAGCCTTCCAGGCTCCTCTACCCATAGAATTTTCCAGGCATTAACACTGGAGTAGGTAGCCTTTTCCTTCTCCAGGGGCTCTTCCTGACCCAGGGATTGAACCCAGGTCTCCCGCATTGCAAGCAGATTATTTCTCTTCTCTTTTCTATGATCCAGTGTATGATGGCAATTTGATCTCTGGTTTCTCTGTCTGTTCTAAATTCAGCTTGAACATCTGAAAATTCTCAGTTCACGTACTGTTGAAGCCTAGCTTAGAGAATTTTGAGCATTACTTTGCTAGTGTGTGAGATGAGTGCAGTTCTGCAGTAGTTTGAGCACTCTTAGGCATTACCTTTCTTTTCTTCTTTAAATCATTTTAGTTATTTTAATTGAAACTAATTACTTTACAATAATGTGGTGGTTTTTGCCATACATTGACATGAATTAGACTTGGCATTGCCTTTCTTTGGGATTGGAATGAAAACCAACTTCCAGTCCTGTGGCCACTGCTGAGTTTTCAAAAATGTGCTGCCATATTAAGTGCAGCACTTTCACAACATCATCTTTTAGGATTTGAAATAGCTCCACTGGAATTCCATCACCTCCACTAGCTTTGTTCGTAGTGATACTTCGTAAAGCCCGCTTGACTTAGCATTCCAGGATGTCTGGCTCTAGGTGAGTGATCACACCATCGTGGTTATCTGGGTCATGAAGATCTTTTTGGTATAGTTCTTTGTATTCTTGCTACCTCTTCTTAATATCGTCTNTACTTCATAAAGCCCACTTGACTTAGCATTCCAGGATGTCTGGCTCTAGGTGAGTGATCACACCATCGTGGTTATCTGGGTCATGAAGATCTTTTTGGTATAGTTCTTTGTATTCTTGCTACCTCTTCTTAATATCGTCTGCTTCTGTTAGGTCCATACCATATCTGTCCTTTATTGTGCCCATCTTTGCATGAAAAGTTCCCTTGGTATCTCTAATTTTTTTGAAGAGATCTCTAGTCTTTCCCATTCTGTTGTTTTCCTCTATTTCTTTACACTGATCATTGAGGAAGGCTTTCTTATCTCTCCTTTCTATTCTTTCGAACTCTGCATTCAGATGGATGTATCTTTCCTTTTCTCCTTTGCTTTTTGCTTCTCTTCTTTTCTCAGCTATTTAAGGCCTCCTCAGATAACCATTTTGCTTTTTTGCATTTCTTTTTCTTGGGATGGTTTGATCACGGCCTCCTGTACAATAGCTCAGCCACTGGCAGCTGGACAGCCCCCTCTGTCCTCCTGACCCCACTCCTGGACTCAATGCCAGCCTGTGCTCTTGAAGCTGTTTAACTAAAGGAGCTCGTTTCCTTTAGTTGGTGTATCTACATTGTTTGGATTATGATCTTACTATGGTCACGTTTATGGTTATGCATTTGGTAGTTTAATAAACCCGTCTTTTTTGACAAATAGCCATTGTTTTTTGTTCTCAAATACATTCATAAGAGCATAAACCAAAGTGAAAAAGAAACCCCCAGTTGTACATGGCATTTTCCCTCTGCCATGTTGCTCACTGAACTTTTATTCATGTCATAAAATGAAAATAATATCCAATAAGAAATGACCAGCAGTAACTAGAAGAAAATACTCATGTATATAAATCTTTGTTGGTCTCTCTGTGCCATTTAACCTATCACTTTAATGAAAATAGTTTTGATTGCCTGTTTGCACACCGTGTTGTACTGAGTTACCTACTGGGATGTGCCTTCTGGGAGTTGATGATAAAAGCCCTGGGAAACTGCACGTGAGTAGCTGCGCAAAGGCCACATAGATAAGAACTTAACAAAAGATCTATTTAAAATTAATGAAATATTTGCTGTTTGTAAAAGTGAAGTTATATGGATTACAAAGGAATAGAGCCTGCGTTACTCATTTTAAACTGGTGACACTGGTAAAGGTCAACTTTTGTGGAATAAGGAAGATGCTTAAGGCTTTTACATCTGAATCATATGAGCGAATTAGCTGGGAAATAATAAGGCAGGATAATTCCATTTTCTTGCCAGAATTCAATATCAAAACAACAAAGTTCTCACTAATTCCAAAGTGAACAGCTAAGTGCTTGTGTTAAATCACCATCAGTCGGGGCTAACTGATGGAGGCGAGGAAGTAGGTTAGATTCTACACTGCGTGTGCAGAGTGCAGGAGGCCAGCGAGGAAGCAGCTATTCTTGGATGCTCGGACAGATTCAGAGAAGCGATGGCAGTGACACCTGGGCTGGGGAGTATCAGGACGGGGAGGGCATTTGGAGAGCTCCAGCCTCGTCGGAGACCATGCAAACAGATAACAGGGCCCCAGCCCTGGCCCAGTGGGGAGAGTGGACGGCGGCTGTGCAAGGAAGACAGGACTACAGGCCTTGTGTCCAGAGCAGAGCGGCTAAAGACAGGGAGCCCGGAGGTGGTGCCTGCGTATCCCCACTTCCTATTGCACTGAGCTTCCCCAAAGCCCTTTATGTAATAGATGGAACCCAAAGAAATCAAGCAGTTTGCCTAAGTTCCTACAGCTAATTACAAAGTTGGAATGAGAAGACAGTCTGCAGACTTCTGGAGTAAAACTCTATAAAGTTAATCTCAAAGATGTATGGCAACTGCTTTCCTTTTCTGTTAGTTGACTAGAAAATTACTGCATGCATGGTTCTTCTCTCCTTCCTGAAAGTACTTATCCTAAGAGAAACGTTTAAGTCAAATAACTTTAATATATCTTTTTTTACCCACTTAGATTTGAGAACATTGAGTGTAATTGAGAACCCATTTCATGATCTGAATTAGGAGGAATATCAGTTTATGGCCAAACATCCTTGTGCTTCTAGAGAATGATAATTATTTCTAGCACAGAGTAGCATTCTACTAGAAAAACTCCAAAGAAGGAATTAATGTTTATTTTATATCCAAAATCAAGCTTAAAGGAAAAAGATGATCAATATTTTTGACATTAGAGTGAACCCAATTTAGTTTTTCTCCCTCAGCAGTTACCCAGGAGAAAGCTTCAATTATTCATCATCGGTCATGCCAGTTTAGTGCAAAATATTCAGCAACATGGAAATAGAAATGAACTCATACACAAATGGGAGTCTTGGTTCTGTGGCTGTTTACTTCCCGTGAGCCCTTAGTTTCAATTTCTGTCTTTCCCTTCTAACGTAAGTTCAGCTGGTTCTGTGTTTCCCCTCCTTGGAATCCCACTCCATCTTTCACAGTGTTGCTGACTTTCTGAGTCTTTCTCTGGTCCCAGAAGTCAGATCTCCCTGTGCGTTTCTGAACCATCGCTGCATATTACTTGTGTATGTATTTAACTGCTCTTTCGCCTTTTCTTTTATTTTCCCTTTTGGCCTGCTCCGGGGCTTAGTTGCCACACTCAGGATCTTAAATCTTCCTTGCCTGTAGGATCTGGTTGTGGAATGATAACTCCTGGTTGGTAATTGTGGCATGTGGAATCTAGCTCCCAGACCAGGGATCAAACGCAGGCCCCCTGTATTGAGAATGCAGAGTCTTAGCCACTGAACCACCAGAGAAGTCCCAATTGTGTCTTTTAATATAGTTTTTTTCCCCTAATTTTTTAATCTTCCATATTAGATTGAGAATGGCTGGAAGGAGGAGAATCCATTAACCTTTAGTAGGCCTGAAAGTTCTTAGAGCACTGCTGTCCCCTGTGTCCTTTCCTGACGTGGCATAAGACCCTCTGTGGGTAGCTGCAGAAGCCCTTGTCTGTGTCCTGAGAGGCGGCACCCTGTGCGGCCCTCCGGGAAGCCCCTGCTGCCCCTTCACCTGTGGAAGACGGATAGCAAGGAGATGCAGCCAGGCCATCCTAAAGGAGCTCAACCCTGAATATGCATTAGAAGGACTGATGCTGAACCTCCAATACTTGGGCCACCTGATGAGAAGAGCCAGCTCACTGGAAAAGACCCTGATGCTGGGAAAGATTGAAGGCAGGAGGAGAAGCGGGTGACAGAGGATGAGACGGTTGGATGGCATCACTGTCTCAGTGGACATGAGTTTGAGCAAACTCGGAGATAGTGGAGGACCAAGGAGCCTGGTGTGCCGCAGTCCATAGGGTCGCAAAGAGTCGGACACAACTTAGCCCCTGAACAACAACGACATTAGAATGTCAGCAGTCTTATCCTATATGTTTGCCTAAGATAGATCAAGTTAAGCCAGCTTAATCTACTAGAAAGTCATCCGTCCTAGAAAGTTTTGATTCCTCTAAAATCCCTTGTCCAATATGAGTGATCATCTTTTTTTATCATTGACTACTCATCATTGTAGAAGTATGTCACACTCATTACAGGTACTCACTTTGTATTTTTTTTAAAATCCTAAATGGTAAGCAACATAGCTTTTCTGTTCTAAGCAAAAAGGTAGATAAATTTTCCTGATGCAGATATTTGAAGGTGGAAAAGTCAGTGTTAGCTCTCACACAAGCATTTCTCCTACTATTTTTGAAGAAATAATTTAGACATGATATCCTGGCACACAAAATATCACGCTTACTTGAAACCTGAAGTTAAATGAGAAATAAAGTTCTTCTTTCTTTTTTTTTTTTAAAGCTCTTTACATATTTGAAATCGGCTTTGATATCACCTTGGGTCACAAAGAGTCGGACACAACTGATTGACTTTCACTTCACTTTTTTTATATCACCTCAAAATGTTTTTGTCAGATTATTAGCACAAGTTCAGTTCCCTTTTTTGTGCTGCATGTAACATTTTCTTTTTGTCTTCATCCAAATTTTTGCCAAAATTTTTGAAAAATGAGAGGATTAAGCATAGAATTCCAAGTCATACTTGATCGCTTCCTTAAAAATTTCCATCACATCTTAAATCTAGATTCCATGGGTATCATTGTTCAGCCTAAAAATCCATGATGATAAGTTAAATGGCTTGCTGAAATATTGTTGCATTATATTTATGACCTTCCTCTGATCTACATTTTTATAGTGTTAGAAATCTAGTAAGCTTGTTATTAAGGTATGTTACAAGATACTCTTGCATCGATTTTTTGCATTCCTACTCACCTTACTGGGTAGGCCAAGAATACAAGGCCCTGACTGATCTTTACCTGGGCCATTTCTCTGGGGTATGTTTGTAGTGAACAGCTTCTAGGGACAAGGTAATGTCTCCCTTTCAGACAAAGAGCAGTCTTGCTTTGTTATTGTTACCGTTCAATCACTAAGTCATGTCCAGCTCTTTATGACCCCATGGACTACAGCACATCAAGCTCCTCTGTCCTTTATTATCCCCCGGAGTTTGCTTAAATTTGTTATCTGTTGAGTCGGTGATGCTTTCTAACTATCTCATCCTCCGTTGTCCCCTTCTCCCGCCTTTGATATTTTATCATTTGTGCGCATGCTAAGTCATTTCAGTTGTGTCTGACTCTTTGTGAACGCTTGGACTGTAGGTTGCCCATCTCCTGTATCCTTGGGATTCTCCAGGCAAGAATGAATGAGTTGCCATTTCCTACTTCAGGGGTTTCTCCCGACCCAAGGATCAAACCTGCATCTCTTACGTCACCTGCATTGCCACACAGGTTCTTGCACCACCTGTGAACCCCCAAATACCATTTGTTGTTGTTTAGTCACTAAGTGATGTCTGACTCTCTCTGACCCCATGGACTGCAGCATGCCAGGCTTCCCTGTCCTTCACTGTCTCTGAGTTTGCTCAAGCTCATGTTCATTGAGTCGGTGATGCCATCCAACCATCTCATCTTCTACAGCCCCCTTTTCCTCCTGCCCTCAGACTTTCCCATCCACAGGGTCTTTGCCAATGAGTTGGCTCTTTGCATCTGGTGGTCAGAGTACTGGAGCTTCAGCATCAGCATCAGTCCTTTCAATGAATAATCAAAGTTGATTTCCTTTGGAATTGACTGGTTTGATCTCCTTGCTGTCCAAAGGACTCTCAAGAGTCCTCCAACACCACAGTTCAAGAGCATCAGTTCTTCAGCGCTCAGCTTTCTTTATAGTCCAACTCTCACATCCATACATGACCACTGGAAAAACCATAGCCTTGACTAGACGGACCTTTGTCAGCAAAGGGATATCTCTGCTTTTTAATATGCTGTCTAGGTTTGCATAGCTTTTCTTACAAAGAACAAGCATCTTTTAATTTCATGGCTGCAGCCACCATCCACAGTCATTTTTTTCAGCCCAAGAAAAGAAGATCTGTCACTGTTTCCATTGTTTCCTCATCTCTTTGCCTTGAAGTGATGGGACTGGATGCCATGCTCTTAGTTGTCTGAGTGTTGAGTTTTAAGCCATCTTTTGCACGCCCCTCTTTCACCTTCATCAAGAGGCTCTTAGTTCCTCTTTGGTTTCTGCCATTAGGGTGGCATCATGTTCATATCTGAGATGATTGATATTTCCCTCCTTCCATGGGATTTTCCAGGCAAGAGTACTGAAGTGGGGTGGGGTGCCATTGCCTTCTCCGATTTATCTCTGACCCATGAAAAAATAATAATTTAACTTATTTAAATAAATTTAATTGAAATTCAATTATTTAAATTAAATTAACTTATTTAAATTATTGTTATTATTAGTTAAATTAGCTAGTTAGTTAGGTGAAATACTAGATAAAACAAAATGTAACACATACAGAAGAGTACACCAATTTTAAGTTTAGATTCTCAAAAAATATACACACCTGTGGTTACCATTTTCCGGACTTATAAAATACAGTTGTTTGGGCTAGTTTGGGACTTTGTATAAATGGAATCAAACCTTTATCACAGAGGGAGACACTGCTGAACTATATACTTAAAAATAGTAAAGATGCTAAAATATATGCATTTTTTTACCATAATGAAAATGGTTTCTAAGTTAAAGAAAAAGTCAATTCTGTGGCTCACCTGGATTGCTTGTACAACATTGTCAATATAATTAACAGTATTATACTTAAAATTAAGAGGAAAAATTTATAAGTGTTTTTCCACAACTTTTTAAAAAGTGAAAAAAGATGCTCCTGTTTTTTTTTGTGATTTTTTTTTCCTCAATACTGACATTCCAAGCTCTTTGCTGCACTGTGTTCTTTAAAATTATAAAGTAATGCTTTTAAATTAATTTTGATAGAAAATTTCATAGTTTGTAAATGTGTTTATGATTAAAACCTTTGCAAAAATTAAATTTTGACCATATCCAACAGAAATGGATAAACATGAAGATATAAATATGTTTCTAATTACTTTAGAGAATAAGATTATATAATAGTTTTTATAAAGTAGTCACTGATTTTATTGCTTTCAGGGACTTAATATCTCTAAAATATGTAGACTCTGATAAATTCAGTTTCTAAAAATATTGTTAGCTTTTATAAGCATTTTTTCTCTTATGAAATTTAAATATACTTTTGGTCTTTTTATCCCACATCTCTTTAAAAATCTAAGGAAACTTGAATTGATGCCTCTTTCTTTTTTCTCTACAGGTTTTCCTGTAGTAGATAGATACATCAAAATAAGCATTCTTTTGAATTTTTTATTTAGAAAAAAATGTCTTTGTAGCATCTAAGTATATAAAGGGTATTCCAGGAACCAACCTCTTTATACACCTGATCATCCTATCCATTCTTATCTTTATATCAAAGGCAGCTTTCAGGGGCATAACAGGCCACGATATAGAAAAGTAGGTTGTTTGGCATGAAAGCAGGGAGAGAGAGTGTAATTTCTTTGTCTTGGTGGCAGATGGTGGGTTGTGGATGGGGAGGATACCAGGGGTTTATGATCTCACTCTTCANAGCCAGGTCAATACTCTGCACATCCTCCTATCCCAAGCCAGGTCAGTACTCTGCAGATCCTTCTATCCCAAGCCAGGTCAATTTCTACTCAACCTTCAAGATTCAGCATAGGTCTGTTCTCACCATACCTTCCCCTAGAAAGAGTTCAACACTCTCTTTTGGAGGCTCCACAAACATCTGTCATAGTTCTAACATGGTAATGCATCTAGGTGTTTCTATATCAGCATGTACTACTAAACTACAAGGTCCTCGAATGTTAGGATTTGGTTTTACTCTCCTTTGTCTCTCCTGCCTAAATACAGCATCTTCACACAATAGTTGCTATTAAATAAATGAATGAATTTCTCTTACACTTCACTTTAGCACATTGCTCCCATTGTTCTATAAGATACGCACGTCAAAATGTTTTTACCTTCTTATTTTGTCATCCAACATATTTTAACCTTTGTTCCTCTGTCTTCTTTCATCATGGGACTCAAGCTAAACTAATTACAACTTTTACATAGGTTCTTAAAAACTCATCTATCTGCAACTGTTAATAGAAGCTGGAACACTCCTTACAACAGGGACTACACATTCTAGAATTCCATGTATACCATATGCTATACAGACTGAGCGTCTGTCCTCGTTGAAAAGTCATATGTTGACTAATCCCCAACATGATAGTATTTGGAGGTGAGGCCTTTGGAAGGTGATTAGGTCATAAGAGCAGAGCCCTTATGAATGAAATTAATGCCCTTATAAAAGACAGTGCTTTCCCCCTTCTCACATTTAGGGACACAGCAAAAACACGGCTGTCTATGGACCAGAAAGTGAGCCCTCACCAAATACCAAATCTGCTGGTGCCTTGATTTTGGATTTCTCAGCCTCCAGAGCTGTGAAAAATAAATGTTTGCTGTTTGAGCCACCCACTGTATATTTTTATTAGAATAGCCCAAAGGGATTAAAATACCATGGAAACCATGACCCCAAATAAAATTCCCCCAATACCAGCCAATTAGAATTCAGGTGATAGGCACAGACCCAAGTTCTATCCAATGAAAACAGATCCCATTCTTAGTCACAGTTTAAGAAAATTAGGTATGAATGGAGCAGCTTAGGTGAAACTCATTTTAGATTCCAATATAATTTCTCTAAAAATTTGCTTCCATATCTTCAGAAAAATGTGTACATTTTAAGTACAATGTAGTGAAAAGAGCTCTGAACTAAAACCAGGAGTCCTAATACTTGTGCCATCCAATACGGTAGCCTCTAACTACATGGGGCTGTTAAACACTTAAAAGGTGATTATACTGAACTGAGATATACTCTAAAGAAAATCTACACCACAAAAAAAAGTCTTCATATAAGTTAAAGAATATAAAATGTCTTATTAATAAAGTTTTATATTGATGATACATAAAATGAAATAATCATAGTTTGGATACATCAGACTAGTTTAAAAGTTATTAAAATTAATTTTACCATATCATACCATGACATGGATGAAACTTTAAAAAATCATATGCAATGAAAGAAACCACACACAAAAGGCAACATATTATATGATTCCATTTATATGAAATGCCCATAAGAACTGATGCTTTCAAACTGTGGTGCTGCCGAAAACTCCTGTGAGTCCCTTGGACAGCAAGGAGATCAAACCAGTCAATCCTAAAGGAAATCAACCCTGAATATTTGCCAGAAGGACTGAGGCTGAAGCTCCAAGACTTTGGCCACCTGATCTGAAGAGCCAATTCATTGGAAAAGATTTTGATGCTGGAAAAAAATGAGGGCAAGAGGAAAAGGGGGCGACAGAGGATAAGATGGTTGGATGGCATCACTGTCTCAATGGAAATGAGTTTGAGCAAACTCAGGCAGATAGTGAAAGAGGGAGAGAAGCCTGGCATGCTGCAGTTCATGGGGTCACAAAGAGTCAGATACGACTGAGCGATTGAACAAGAGCAGCAACAACAAGGGGCTGTTGAGAGGTGAAAATGGGAGTTGACGGCTATTGGGCATGCAGTTTCTTTTGTGATAATAAAAACGGTCTAAAAGTAGATGGTGGTGATGCCTGCACATCTCTGTGAATATACTAAAAACCCTTGAAACATACATCATTTATTTACATTTTTATTTTTACCTTTTGGCTGCACCATGCAGCATGTGAGAGCTTAATTCCCCAACCAGGGATCAAACCTTCCTCCTCCTCCACCCCCCTGCATTGGAAGCATGGACCACCAGGGAAGTCCTGAAACACATTTTTTTAAATAGTGCTCCTAGAAATTTTAAGCTACATATGTGGCTCACATTACATTTCCACTGGCCAGCACTGACCTATGCCATCTGCCTCCTTTACTGTCCTCAGGGAAGTCACTTCCAATCAGACCTGTATCTAACACAGTTTCCACCATTATAACTTTTAGAATTTTAAGATGTCATTAATGTCATTATAAGATATATTAGTTTCATTCTTTTACTTCACAAAAAATTATACCATGTATGAGAGCTAGCAGAGGCTTTTCTCTCACAGCATCCATCCCTCCAACCTAATTTTCCAAGGAAAACCTAAGTTTTCCAACATACATTCTAACTACCCCATGAGTTCTCAGGGACCCAGCCAGCCTTTCAGTCTAGTAGGGGGGATAACTGTGATACCTGGAGACCCTTTAACAGGACACAGGCAAGTTCAATATCAAGTGCCGTCCTTACCTCGATGGTCTGGGGGATCACACATCTTCGAGGCCCATGAGGAACTCCCAGCTGGCCAAAAGAGTTGGATCCACATGATAGAACTTGACCATTTTCTGCAAAATACAAATACTTGAATTGCAGATCTAAGAAGTAAGGTATCTAAAGTCCAATGGGTAAATTCTGCAGGATGATAACAGCAAAAGGAATGAGAAGCACCAGTGCTTCAGCCCATTCAATCCATAGTTACTGCTCTGTTTCCCCAGGAATAAAAAGACTGGGCACTGGGCTGAGCATTTCACACAGACTGCCCACTCCACACCTGATTAATGAGAGGTTAACCATGAAGAACACTTAGCTGTGTGCCTCGTGTTGAGATGTAGGATACTTATCTCCCATTTTTCACATTTCCATGGAATAGAATTTCCATTACTTTAATAAGTGCTGAGCTTAGTCGCTCAGTTGTATCTGACTCTTTGCAACCCCATGGACTATAGCCCACCAGGCTCTTCTGTCTGTGAGGATTCTCCAGGCTAGAATACTGGAGTAGGTTGCCATGCCCTCCTCCAGGGGATCTTCCCAACCCAGGGATCAAACCCAAGTCTCCCCCACTGCAGGTGGATTCTTTACTACCCGAGCCACCAGGGAAGTCCAAGAATACTGGAGTGGATAGCCTATCGCTTCTCCAGGATCTTCCCAACCCAGGAATCGAACCAGGGTCTCCTGCATTGCAGGTGGATTCTTTACCAGCTGAGCTACCAGGGAAGCCCCTACTTTAATATACTTCAGGTCTTCTCCCTGCCCTTCTCCATTTGCACTGCTTTCTGAAGAAGAAGGGATAACCTAGCCACTTGGTGAATTTCAGAGAAGAAACAGGACATGTATGATTTAGCACCTTTCTCTCAGGCACCCTGGGCTGACACACAGTAGGGTCTCCCCTGTTAAAGTTTAGGGGGCAGGCTTGGATTAGAGGAGTGTCAGCAGAACCTCTTGGTGCAACAGTCAACCCCATCCTCCAACTTAGCTTGTGTCAGTAAAAAGCTAATCGTTTGCTCTCCACCTGTCTGAGCATTCTGAGTCTGTCTCACAAGTGGTCCCGAATAGCAAGAAACAGTGGTATCTACTGACTCCCTACAGCTCTGACCCAGGCCCACTCTTAAGTATTTCATAAACGAGAGCTATCGTTTGTGTGTGCTCAGTTGCTCAGTCGTGTCTGACTCTTTGTGGCCCCATGGACTGTAGCCTGCCAGGCTCCTCTGCCCATGTAATTCTCCAGGCAAGAATACTGGAGTAGCTTGCCATTTCCTTCTCCAGGGGATCTTCCCAACCCAGGGACTGAACTCAGGTCTCTTGTGTCTCCACATTGGCAGGCAGGTTCTTTACCACTAGCAACTGTTTAGATTCTAATAATTACCCTCCAGATTTTCCAGCCCAACTTCCTTTACTGTTAAAACTCTCCTTGCAAAATGCACCCCACAACTTGCCTTGACAACTAGAAAGAACATTTGTGTGTGTGAGTATTTATTTGGCTGTACCGGATCTTAGCTGTGTCACGTGGGATCTTTAGTTGTGCCATGTGAACTCTCACTTGCAGCACATGGGATCTAGTTCCCTGACCAGGGATTAAACCCAGAACCCCTGCATTGAGAGCATGGAGTCTTAGCTACTGAACTAGTAGGGAAGTCCCTTGTGTGTGTTTTTAAATACAAAGTGGGTTTCATTGAATCAGAGCCCTCAGCATCATGCTCTTCTCACCAAAGCCTTGGCAGTGATACAGATTTACCTAGAAGTGACTCACCTGTGACTTAGCAGCAGCGGCACTCACCTGTAAGTATAATAGTAAAGTCCCAGCCACAGGCCACCTGCTGGATGGCACAGCCAAGGAGTGATTTGCAGGGGCTAAAATACAGGACCTCTTCTGTGTGACCCAGACCCAGCTGCCCATCTTTGTTCAGGCCACACACAAAGAGGCTTCCTTCATCTGCAAAATACAAAGGTTTTGGTGGTAGTATATACAGGGGAAATTACAACTGCCAAAGTGAGCAAAAGGATTTCATAAATTATTTGGAGCCATGGACCCACTAACTTTTTTCCCATCCACGTTAATAAGCCATGCATGTTAATATGCTCTGGACCTAATGGCACAGGGCCAAGGGGTTACAACCTAATATCTAAATGGAAACTCCAAGTTCTACAGCAGTGGCCAGTCAATCACCAAATTGAGCATCTACTGTAACAATAAAAGCCAATATCTATTTGGAATATAAAATGTGCCAAGTACTCTTCTAAGGGCCTCGTGTGTGGGGCCAACTTATCCTTTATGCATAGTGCCAGGGTGCACAATACGTGTAGAGGCCCACAAAAATGTTTTAATTTAAATTTTTTAATAAAAAAATATACGTAATAAAAATATATAATACTAAATCTAGCCTGGATTATATTAATCTTTATATCAGTGCCACTGTAAGTATAATTTTAAATATTTCTTTATAGAGGGAGGCCAAAGTGTCAAGTACCCATGAAAGTCATAATGCAGTCCTGTTAACTTATGGATTCTCCTCATCCACCATCATTATCCTCATATAACAGAGAAGCAACTGTGGCACAGAGAAATTAAGTAATTTGCCCAAGGCCACACAGCCAATAATTAAAAGAACCAGGATTTAAACCCAGGAGGCTTGATTCCAGAGCTATTAGCTGAGGGGTAGATATGGGAATCCTATACAAAGATAATTAGTATTTTGCCTTAAAGTGGGAATGCAAATGAGAAATGATCAAATGATCTTTTGATAACTCAATTCTGTGAATTCCTATTCCGACTTCTAAGTTCCCATTTATCACATTTCTTAAGACATCAAGCCATGAGCATAGATGGAACATGCCCTCTTTGGCAATACTATAGCACTTGTAATCCTTACTAAGTACTACTCCAGCTACTGTGAGGGAAGATTAAGGAAAATACAAAGTTCTTGCTCTCAGGGAATATTCAACTTAACTGCAAAGACTTCTAATTCATAGGTGAAAGTTAAATATCAATATACAGCATAAAGTATAATATATATTGCAACTTGGCCACTATTTGTCTTGTAACTTGAAGCAGTTTTCCTCTCTGAGCCTCATGTGGGGAGGAGAGGGAGGGGAAGAAAGGGGTGGTCTTGATCTCTGAAATCCTTTTGGCTCTGACAACCTAGGATTCTCTGATGGTAGCCTGATTCCATCACAAAAATGCTGTCCTCTGCAAAACACAAAAGGCTGAAAGATGATAACAGAACACCCTAGGGGGAAATGTCCAAATAAGAAAGTGAGAGGCTATATGTTCTTGAAGGAAGTTACCTGTGACAACAGCAGAGTGGCCCCCTCCTCCTGTGATCCTCTTGATACAACCAGATTTACAGAAGTCACTCAGTTGCTGGGCAGAAAGCACATCTTCCTTGTGCCCAAGGCCAAGTTGCCCATAGCTATTTGCACCCTAGGGATAAAACAAGCCAATCATGAAAAAGTAGGGGAACCTCAATAACCTCCACTGGTCAATTTGGATCTACCAGTCCCCACCTTTCTCACCCTGACACTCCTCTCTGAGCCTATGACAGGTAAGATGCCATAGGCTCCTTCTTAAGAAGATGTTATGCAACACCTACACTTGGACAGAGGCCCCAGAACACCTCAGTTTCCATGTGGGAGGAGCCATCAGCATCCATAGCTCATCCTNGGGATATCTCTGCTTTTTAATATGCTGTCTAGGTTTGCATAACTTTTCTTACAAAGAACAAGCATCTTTTAATTTCATGGCTGCAGCCACCATCCACAGTCATTTTTTTGAGTGCAAGAAAAGAAGATCTGTCACTGTTTCCATTGTTTCCTCATCTCTTTGCCTTGAAGTGATGGGACCGGATGCCATGCTCTTAGTTGTCTGAGTGTTGAGTTTTAAGCCATCTTTTGCACTCCCCTCTTTCACCTTCATCAAGAGGCTCTTAGTTCCTCTTTGGTTTCTGCAATTAGGGTGGCATCATGTTCATATCTGAGATGATTGATATTTCCCTCCTTCCATGGGATTTTCCAGGCAAGAGTACTGAAGTGGGGTGGGGTGCCATTGCCTTCTCCGATTTATCTCTGACCCATGAAAAAATAATAATTTAACTTATTTAAATAAATTTAATTGAAATTCAATTATTTAAATTAAATTAACTTATTTAAATTATTGTTATTATTAGTTAAATTAGCTAGTTAGTTAGGTGAAATACTAGATAAAACAAAATGTAACACATACAGAAGAGTACACCAATTTTAAGTTTAGATTCTCAAAAAATATACACACCTGTGGTTACCATTTTCCGGACTTATAAAATACAGTTGTTTGGGCTAGTTTGGGACTTTGTATAAATGGAATCAAACCTTTATCACAGAGGGAGACACTGCTGAACTATATACTTAAAAATAGTAAAGATGCTAAAATATATGCATTTTTTTACCATAATGAAAATGGTTTCTAAGTTAAAGAAAAAGTCAATTCTGTGGCTCACCTGGATTGCTTGTACAACATTGTCAATATAATTAACAGTATTATACTTAAAATTAAGAGGAAAAATTTATAAGTGTTTTTCCACAACTTTTTAAAAAGTGAAAAAAGATGCTCCTGTTTTTTTTGTGATTTTTTTTTTCCTCAATACTGACATTCCAAGCTCTTTGCTGCACTGTGTTCTTTAAAATTATAAAGTAATGCTTTTAAATTAATTTTGATAGAAAATTTCATAGTTTGTAAATGTGTTTATGATTAAAACCTTTGCAAAAATTAAATTTTGACCATATCCAACAGAAATGGATAAACATGAAGATATAAATATGTTTCTAATTACTTTAGAGAATAAGATTATATAATAGTTTTTATAAAGTAGTCACTGATTTTATTGCTTTCAGGGACTTAATGTCTCTAAAATATGTAGACTCTGATAAATTCAGTTTCTAAAAATATTGTTAGCTTTTATAAACATTTTTTCTCTTATGAAATTTAAATATACTTTTGGTCTTTTTATCCCACATCTCTTTAAAAATCTAAGGAAACTTGAATTGATGCCTCTTTCTTTTTTCTCTACAGGTTTTCCTGTAGTAGATAGATACATCAAAATAAGCATTCTTTTGAATTTTTTATTTAGAAAAAAATGTCTTTGTAGCATCTAAGTATATAAAGGGTATTCCAGGAACCAACCTCTTTATACACCTGATCATCCTATCCATTCTTATCTTTATATCAAAGGCAGCTTTCAGGGGCATAACAGGCCACGATATAGAAAAGTAGGTTGTTTGGCATGAAAGCAGGGAGAGAGAGTGTAATTTCTTTGTCTTGGTGGCAGATGGTGGGTTGTGGATGGGGAGGATACCAGGGGTTTATGATCTCACTCTTCATATGTTTTTTTCTGTGTGAATAGGTTGGCAGCCTTAGGACTTAGAATTAATTGGTGAATTTACCTTTCCAGCTTCCTCCTTGAACATTAAAAAATGGCACTATTGAGCCCTCGTGCAAAAAAGAAACAGTGAATAGTAAAGTCTTGGTTGAAAGTAACCAAGGCTGCCATGAGAACCTTTAGATAAGAGGGACCGTAGCTGTATGCAGTACTGAGTAATGCCTTAAAGCAAGGCTCAGCAAGCTTTTTCCGTAAAGGACCAGGCAGTAAGATGGTTAGGCGTTGAGGGCTGTCCAGTCTTGGCATCCTCAGCTCCACCATCACAGCTCAAAAGCATCTGGAAACAGCATGTGAAGGAATGAGTTTAAAGTTTCCAGTAAAACTTTATTTACAAAAGCAGGCATGGGGCTGATTTTGGCCTCTTTAGGCCATAGTTTGCAGGCACATGCCTTAGAATTTCAGTTATATCACCAAAACTACCACCTTAAAAGTAAAAATCAGGTGAGGTCAGCTCTCTCCTCCACAGTGTAATAAAGCGGATTGTCTCCAGAGTGCTTTCTGGAAGCCGACGTTCTGAAGGGCTGGGAACCTGACTCTGCATCTGTCCTGGCAGGTCACATAATGTCTAGCGAGATTATAGCTGCTGCCCCTTGAACCGGCAAGTTACAAAGTTCTGTGAAAGGCACCCTTTTATTTCAGAGAACTGTTTTTACAACCATTAGAGAGTTATGTTGTTGGAGCTCATCTGCAGAGGAGAAATGCCAGAGGCCCCAGGACCCTGCAGTGCTGGCAGAGCGTGCTTATGAAGGAACCTCATCTGAAAAGATGAGTGTCAGGCGTTAATCTAAACTTGGTCAACCTTGTGCTCAGCCCTGCCTTTGGCTCAGCTGAGCTGCACAGGGAGCAAGCTCTTCAGCAGNCTCTTTTATTTCAGAGAACTGTTTTTACGACCATTAGAGAGTTATGTTGTTGGAGCTCATCTGCAGAGGAGAAATGCCAGAGGCCCCGGGACCCTGCAGTGCTGGCAGAGCGTGCTTATGAAGGAACCTCATCTGAAAAGATGAGTGTCAGGCATTAATCTAAACTTGGTCAACCTTGTGCTCAGCCCTGCCTTTGGCTCAGCTGAGCTGCACAGGGAGCAAGCTCTTCAGCAGGCGCCGCGTTAGAAAGCAGAGCGTGGCATCAGGAAAGCCAGTGTGTCCTTGGAGTCGTTTTCGGCCTTTCTGTGCTACACATTTCTCCTCTTTCTTCACAGACTGACCCGTGTCCAGCTGATGACCGAGTCCTTCAGATCTAGTGCTGTGGTCTGTGTGTGTGTGACGGTTCCTGGAAGAAGCCCTCATCTCCTCTGTTAACAGCCAGCGCGTTCTCCTGTCTAATCTCCCTTTCCCTGAAAGCAGCCTTTCCTGCGTGTGCCCTGCGTGTAGCACTCAGTATCGGTGTCTGCATCGATCCTTTTCTCCAGGAACGTGTTTTCACTTACCTCCTATTATACAAAATCTATCCCGTGTCTCACAGAGCACAAATTAAGTCAGCACTCACTGTTAGGATTGTCATCTAAATTTGTACCTGCTTGAGTTTTAACNCTGAGTCCTTCAGATCTAGTGCTGTGGTCTGTGTGTGTGTGACGGTTCTTGGAAGAAGCCCTCATCTCCTCTGTTAACAGCCAGCGCGTTCTCCTGTCTAATCTCCCTTTCCCTGAAAGCCACCTTTCCTGCGTGTGCCCTGCGTGTAGCACTCAGTATCGGTGTCTGCATTGATCCTTTTCTCCAGGAACGTGTTTTCACTTACCTCCTATTATACAAAATCTATTCCGTGTCTCACAGAGCACAAATTAAGTCAGCACTCACTGTTAGGATTGTCATCTAAATTTGTACCTGCTTGAGTTTTAACGGGCTAGCCCACAGCCAGAAGTCTAAGTAAAGAGAAGAAAAGATGAAAAGTTTATTTTTTACTAACAACTCTGAACAATCACATAAATGGACCCTCTATAATAGCTCTTTATAATTTAATACTTGATTTGATTATGAGCCTATTTTAAATGTGTACATGAACACAACTAAGCCAAACTTCTCTGGAGTAAGTGGATATCCTAAAAAACAAGGGTAATGAATTATGCATTTTATATATCACTAGGGACTGGTATCTCTTAATTTAATAACCTTTAAATTTATTTGAAGATAAATTAAGATCTCTACATGATTCAGTGACAGAAAGTCATTAGTGGTATAGCCTTGATGATCCCTTTTCCCTAATGGCAAATTGATAAATTAGTATTCTTGTTTACATAATAATCTCTATGAGTTTGTTTAATGTGATCAGTTCCTCAGAGTCCCATTAATACTGAAAGAGCAGATAGGATCAGATTTTCATAGCACAAAGTAAGAAACGTTTGAGAAAGAGCTGTTAAGAATAAAACAGTCTTCTAGTCTCTTACTAAATGTTGGCTGTAAACAAAATAAAGCGCTTCTATTTATTATTTCCTACTTGTTCTAGACATTTAATATATCAGTATATAGTATCTAATTCTCAGTATCTTCTAATACAGTTATTATTTTATCCATAAAGAATCTTTGAGTGGCTAGTGTGGGTTATATTAAAAAAAAATTATAGAGCTTATATTTGTTCCTTCAACTCAAAGATCTAGAAGAAAGTCATTCTCGAGGCAGCGTTCGATCCAGTGGCTCAGAGATGCCACCAAAACTACCCTCTTCCCTTCAGTCTTCCTGCTCTCCATGGCGACAGCTTCATCCCAAGGGCCCTTCAGTCTTCCTGCTCTCCGTGGCGACAGCTTCTTCCCAAGGGTGCCAGTCTCGGGAGCACATGCCGCCCTGTATACAGAAGCACAGAGAAGCTCCTTTCCTGGCACTTGTCTTTAAAAGTTTCTTTCATTCATCCTTTAGAAGTTATCTCCTGTATCTGAGTGGCCTGAATTAAACAGTGTACCTGTCCCTGAGTCTGGCTTCCCTGGTGGCTCAGATGGTAAAGAATCTGCCTGCAGTGTGGGAGATCTGGGTTTGATCCCTGGGTTGGGAAGATCCCCTGGAGAAGGGCATGGCAACCCACTCGTATTCTTGCCTGGAGAATCCCATGGACAGAGGAGCCTGGCGGGATACAGTCCTTGAGGTCCCAGAGTCAGACAAGACTGAGCGACCAAACGCACATCCCTGAATCAGTCACTTGAAAGTGGGACTCCACTGATAATTGGGTTAAACAAATCTAGGATTGCCTTTAATGCTGAGACGGGATAAATCCTCTCCAAAATGGGAGAAGGGCAGTGAGGTGAGTGAGGAAAAACTAATGTTGTGTGACAGGGAGTCCTTGCTACAACTGTTCCTGGTTTTATATGCAAAATAACTTCAACCACAGTGGCAACTTACACCAGTGTTTACTGTGTGTTCCATGTGCTAGGTAGGCATTTGCTTTGTGGTTTAGATACATTTTGATCTTCAAAACCACCTTGAGAAACAAAAGGCATTAATCCTTATGTTGTGAGGAAAGTTAGAGGGACTGAACAGTTTACCCCAGGTTACACAGCTAATCAGACCTAGGTTGGTGAGGCCTAACTATCCACACTGTTTTCACCATGTGATGCTGTATCATTAGTAAACTAGAAGTTGTTTTTAAAAACATTCTAAGAATTGTCTTAGAAATTCATCACTGAAGAAATTTAGAAAATCATCCATCCTGTCTGGCTTAGTATGTGGTGTATCCGTACAGAAATAAGCCTTGGTAAGACGGAGTTAGAGAAGAGGAGTTCCTAACTCGGTTACACATTTGCGAGCACCGCCATCTTACTGTNTGGTGTATCCGTACAGAAATAAGCCTTGGTAAGACGGAGTTAGAGAAGAGGAGTTCCTAACTCGGTTACACATTTGCGAGCACCGCCATCTTACTGTGGTGGCCAGGCGTGGTACTCTAGGCTGCATGCATACGCCCATATGCAAACACGTATGCACATGTGCTGCATATATGATTATTAGCTGGCTCACACGTTCAGAGAGGTTCTTTACAGTGGCACGGTGCAAATGACAGAAGAGTCTCCAGACGAGAATACTGGGGGGGTTGCCATGCTCCCCGCCCAGGAATCTTGCCAACCCGGGGGCCGAAGCTGCGTCTCTTATGCTCCTGCCGTGGCAGGCAGGTTCTTTACCACTGGCACCACCTGGGAAGCCTCTGTTGTCTACTGTCTTATCTGTTAAGAATTGCTCCTTTGCAAATTATTTTTTTAAATGATGCCGTTTGTAAGGCAGTGGTGTTAAGAAGCATCTTTATCAAGGTGAGCTCAGAGTTTTAAATGTACTAAGTTTTATTTTGGAATCTAAAGAATTTTATGGCCTCCGTCAGGTGCCATTGATTCAGTGTTACCCTTTTCTAAACATTAATTTTGAGCAAGTACTTGAAAAGCATAGTTCCAACCATTGGAGAGGAGCTAAGGAAGAAATGACTAAAATTAATTTTTAAAATTGCATATGTAGATTGTCTTCATGGGTACCTTATAAGCTACATGGGAGAGATTGTTTTTTACATTATTTACTCATTCATCCAAGAATGCTTATTGAAGTATTATGCCATGATAGACGTCCTGTGATGATTGCTGAAATTAGCCTGCTGACGAGAGGTGTAGATCTCTTCACTGGGTTTACAGGCTGGGCTGGGGGTTAGGGAGGATTGCGTGAAAGTCTAAATTTAAAAAGCGTGGGAGGCAGAAGGAAAAGTGCTAAATGTGAGCTAATTTTGGAAAGAAGAAATGTTAGGTTCCACAGAGCACTGAGCCCATGTCATATGCCGCTTTAAGCAAATTCTAGAAGTGCTTCTTTCATTTGAAAGTTATTCCAAATGAGTAAACGAAATGCTGTGTGGTTTCAGAATTAGAAGGGGGCATTTCTTCTAAACTAGGCCAGGGTATCGATAAATGTATCTAACAGTATATGAGAATATTGGCCCAGGAAGTAGCTTAAAATAAATATTGATTTTAAAGTCCATTTTAATAGACATTTTTTGCCTATTAAAGTTGAAAAATTAGTGGCTAATATTGCTGTTTACTGTTGCATTTAGGTTTTGTTTTTGTTTGTTTNCGGACTCAATTTACCTGAGTCTGAGTGAACTCCGAGAGATGGTGATGAACAGGTAGGCCTGGCGTGCTGCGATTCATGGGGTCGCAAAGAGTCAGACACGACTGAGCGACTGAACTGAACTGAAGGAGAGTTAGGCTGGTGTTTGTTTTCTTGAGACTCTCATTAAAGAAAAAGCCATTTAATCTTCACCTCTAGAGTTGTTCTATTTAAGTAGGCTAGATCCCTGGTGAAGAGTATCAAAAACATCAGGAAATGACAATTAAAATGCTAATCCTTCTTGCAAATCTCTGGCTTAATGTCTGAGGCTCTAAGAGAAAAGTAGGAATGACTGTTTTTAGAGAATGTTCATTCAATATATTTTGACTAGGTTTTGTTTTACTTTGTTTACTAATGCAGTACATTATTGTACATGAGCCAGGAAAAATAATCAAGGTTTAACCTTTAATGCCATGCTGTCAGTGACTGTGGTCCAAGGGTGTCCTGTTCAGTCTGGTAGTCACTGGCCACATGCAGCTCCTGAGCTCTTGAGTTTTGACATGTGCTTCTAAAAGATGAACTGTTGAGTTTCACACAATCTTACATGATTTAAATTTAAAAATTTCATTTCCAGTACTATGATTCAGTTATTGGAAAAGTTTATAAGTACAATATTTTTGAAACAACCTAGGTATGTGAATCTGTGTTTTTTAACCATGAATTTGATGAAATCTAAATACAGATCAAATATTTCAATGGAAAATTGCATCTAAATTGGGATGTTCCATAAATGTAAAATACACAACATGTTTTAAAGAGTTAAGATGATAAAATGTAAAATATTTTCACCATAATTTTATAATAGTGCATGTTGATTTAATGATATTTTATACATAATGGAACTAAAGAAAAATGTGTTACGTCAGTCACTTTCACCTTTTCATTGTTGTTACTTTTAAAAATGTGGCTACCAGTATATTTGAAATTTCTAAGTGGCTTGCCTTATACTTCTTTTGGAATATGCTGGTTTGAGGAGTTTCTCTCAGCTATCACTGGAGTCCATTTGATGCATGAAAATGCAATCTGGCTCAGCAGCTAAATCTTACCAAACTCATAGCCTTTTTTTCTGTCCTACTCTATTTATCATGGTGTTAGTAATCTCAGTTTTTTAAGCAGTCACTGAACCTGGTAACTAATTCAATATCATTTACTTTTCTTTTTAACTCATGATAATTATAATCTTTTATCTGGTATTAGAGAGTAAAGAATTTCTTAGAAAATTTTAGCCAGGCAGATTGGTGAGAAATTATGACCAAGGAGAAAAAAGTATGACTATTATTATGTGTTGAGTAATATACTGTTTGAAGCCCTTGAAGTACTTAAACTGCATCTAAGAAAATTCATAGTGTCTGCTTTCTAATAAGATGTGTTCTTTTCATATTTTCTTTTATCCTCCTCTTAAATGAGCAGAAAGTATGGTTAAATGTGTAATGCTTTTTGTTCTGGAAGTTATATCTAATAAGTGATAAATGTGACTTTCATCGTGATCTTCTCTTGTTGTTGATTCTTCTAGGAGGTGATTTCCTCACGTTTCTGAGAAAAAGGAAGGATGATATAAAACTCAAACAATTAGTGAAATTTTCGTTAGATGTTGCTTCTGGTATGTCCTATCTCGAGAGTAAAAACTGTATACACAGGTAAGGAGAACATTTTAAAAACATTTTCCAGTTCTGTTAGTAGGATATTAGAAAACTGATGTACTTGCTATCATAAAGCAATGAATTTTCTTTCACAACATGTATTTCTTGTTGGTTTTCATATTTGGTGTGAAAGCATTCTTTGACATTTTATAGAAACACTTGTTTTCTGTCTTCCTGGGGTAACTCCTTGTTAGACAATTATTTACTAATTAAAAATTTATTATAACCATGAATAGCATAGTGATAAGATATACCTCCAGCTAATCATATAAGCAGCTATAATCTTATAACTGAAAAATATTGCTTCATGTGTTCTTCACCCTTTTCAAAGAAATTGCTTATAAAGTTACAGAAAATCTTAATAGTAAAATAATTCATGACTGTGTATGTGGCCAAGGGTAAAAAGATTTTAGCACACTAGTTATTTCAAAGGAGATTTTAGCAAACTTGCTCTAATTATATTAAGACCAGCAACTTGGTCTTAATGCTTTATAGATTGTGGTTTTAGTTGCTTATAGCTAAAAGTGTTTTTTGGTTTTTTTTTTTTGCTAAATGTGAATAAAAATTAAGATCTCTTGCAGGATTCATGTCAGAGCCTAAATCTGGCTGTATATATACATGAAATAAGGTTTAGGATTTGATGCAGTTTCTATCTGCTGGAAGCAGCACATGATACTGTTTAAAGTGGGGAGGGTTCATTGTCAGATGAAACCATTATGTACTTTAAGCTGGATGGTTATTGAGATGTATTTTTCCCTCATGTGTTTCACCATGTAGCCTTTGACCTAATATTCTGGTGAGGTTGTACAACGTAGAATTGCAGCAGAACAAAGTTATATTCACCTGAAATATACATTTATTTGATCTCAATGAACAATTTTTATTTAATGCCCTGCCCCCAGTTTTGCTTAGTATTCAGTTTTATTCTGAAACTAAAATTATAGCTTATGTTTCAAATATGATTCAACAATCACATGTGTTTTAAAATACATTTCAATAGGGATATTCAGTTCAGTTCAGTCATTCAGTCATGTCCAACTCTTTGCGATGCTATGGACTGCAGCACGCCAGGCCTCCTTGTCCATCACCAACTCCTGGAGTTTACTCAGACTCATGTTTAGTAAGTCAGTGATGCCATCCAACCATCTCATAGGGATACTATATTTCTGGAAATTAAGACAGTGAAAGCTAAGTCACTATCATATTCCTGTTTTACTTTTTATGGATAGTGACTGCATTTACTTTCAATAAATGTAGATCAAATCACAATGTAATAGATATTTGAAAAGACTCTAAGAAATTGGTTTTGGACAGGAATTGTATAATGACTTTGTTACATTATGTTAAAAGTAACAGGAAAGATTGCCCTTTGGAGAAAACCTGTAATTTTGATCGTCAGATGTTAAAGTTACTTTGGGTATCAAATGCTCTACTGTAGTTTTTTATTCTGTCTCAGATTTTTTTTTAACTGCTAGGCTATCAATGACTTTGAACCATAATAAATACCCATTCTTGAAACTGTTGTATTGTCAGTCACCAGTAACACTCTTTAATTGCTGGTGTGTTGTGGTGGAGGGAACTGCTGCTTCAGTTTCTTGCTGCTTTTTAGTGATGGCTTTTCTTGCAGATGGATGACTGTATTTTTTTCAAGTGCTTCTATCATCAGAATTTAAACCATTCCAAATTGCCGATGGCAGTTTACTTTAAAAATTTTATCCCACTTACAAAATCACATTATCTGCTATAATTTTTATTTTTTCCTTTTGCTTAAAAATGTTCACGCATTTACAAATTTTTGAAAGTCAGCCCACACTTGAACACCTAGCTTAGAAGACAGTACCTAGGCCTGTGCCGCTTGCCTTTGGGGAAGGCTCCTGACTGCACGTCTTGAGCGACCATGCTGAGAGCAGGTTCGACCGGCAGGCCTTGGCGACTGGTGGCGGCTGTCTGCGCGGAGCATCGAGAAGGATTCCAGGGCCAGTGACGGAGCCCCGTGATTGATGAGTCACATCTGCTAGGGTGCTCACCAGCATTAACACAAAACCCCCAGATTGGTCACCTGTCACATAGCGTGTGTTTGTCTTTAGTTTCGTAAATACCCTTTGGCTATGATACTTCCCTAGCGGTATTATGGCCACATGCAGTATTTTTCTGTGCTCACTTTCAGTGGTAGCCCTCTAAACTGTCTACTGTTCTGTTCTTGTTAATCATGATCACTGGATGGATTTTCTGATGACTCTAGCCAGTGGTCTTTGTTCCTCTTCACACTTACGTAAGTGGTCTTTTGGAGGAATTCAGTATTTTTTTTTCATTTAGCATCTCACCAATACATGGCGCTATATTGAGAAAGGAAAGCACTCTTTCTGCAGGGTTTTTCGTGGAGTGGCTTGTGCTGTGGAGCTGTGTTCCTCTGTGTCTAATTCTGTGGCAGCAGTAGGAATTGCAGCGGAGCTTTAATTGATTGCATTTAATAGAGATACTCAAGACACGCATTTTTTTCTAAGAAATAAAAATATAGTATAAATATAGAATAAATATATAAATATAACATATATAGTATATACTACAGTGAAGAGTATTTTTCCTCACTGGAGAAATTTTAGTGAGGTATTTCAAAATTCAATTAAAATTTCTTAAGTGTAATTGAAAGTTTCCTTTCAGTTTTTCAAGAAATGAAGAAAGACACCAAGCTCCATTCTTGACATCCCCAAATATATATAATACATGTCCATGAATTCTAAAATGTTTGTCCTACAAATCAAGGCAAAATATTAAATATGCTTTAAATTTTATATGAAGTTATAAGTTTATAACTGTTCACTGATAGAGGTCACTGGAATTCAGAACCTGAAAATATTTTTAATTGTGTTTCCCAAAATAGTATCTTCACTTTGGTGGGGGATGCATTTCTTTACTTTAGCTTCGTTTCGCTTTGATTACCATGAGAAAAGCAGAGCAGTGTTTCATTAGAGATGAAAAAGTGTGACCTATGAAATGGAAACAAGCAGTTGCACAGGAAATGGCCCGCTTTCGGAAAATGTTCTTGTAATTTCCATGTCACCTCCGGAAGTGTTCTTGTGATACACCAAGTTTCTAATTGAAACCATTTCTGTTTAGAGTGTTGGATATTTTGTGTTTCAGTTTAGGTGAGATCAACCCCATTTACTTCATAATTATTCAGTAAGCCAATGTGAATATTTTTTCTCTCCCTTTTACTTCATACAAATGTTTGAAGTACACTGACAAACTTTGAGAGGGGATGTTACTTACACTGGCATTAGATTGCTAGGTGTCACTCTATATAAAAAGTATTAAACCTGATTATTCTGAATATTAAGTGGGTTGGGGGTTGACCTTCTACTGTATTTAAATGGTAATGGTATTTATTGCTGATGAGTTCTCCTGCAAGGTTTATTTTTATTTGGGTTTATTTTTAAGAACTGGTTTTGGGCTGTGTTCTTTGTCAGTGAAAAGTAAAGGAGGATAAACTCTTGAATGCCATGTATTTGAGTAAAAGACCATACTCTGTTGGGAGTGGTGGAAGCATTTCTTAATTTCATGATACTGTATGTCATTGTCAATGCCAGAAAAGGTGTTTGGGGACTACTGTAGAGTGTGATTTCTTTTTCTATTTTAAATCTTACACTGATTCCTCATTTTTGATTACTCTACCACAATGATGCTTTTTTGTTATGAAGTTAAGTTTAACAACTCTACAAATTAAAGTGTATAAGACTACAAATATTTTATTGTTTAGTGAAGGTTTTGCTTGTCCATTGAGAACAGTGATGTTTCCGGTACTTCATAAACATGGAAGGTAGCCTCTTCTTTACCAGGGTGATAACAACATGAGAATCATGGTCCCTGCCTTCAGATGGACATAACAGAAAATAATGCAAAGAGATACTCAGTTTAGTGACAACATGTACAAAGTACCATAGGAGTAATATCAAGAAGGTCTAATATGATATGTCATTGTGGGAGCTGTGGTGGGGAGTAATTGGAAAGTTTTGTGGAGGTTATTGTTGAGTGATACTTGATGGATGGGTTTATCACTGAATACAAGGGGAAAGAATATTCTTGCTGAAGGAAAGTTGAAAACAAAGTTTTGTATTTCATGAGAAGGCATGATTTAATCTTGAAGTACAGAGAGTTCGATATTATCAAAATGGGACGTCCAGGGAGCATTGGGCTGGGCCAGATAAACAAGGCCTTTCTTACCCAGGGCCGTGTGATGCCATTTAATTTGGCTAAACCTGGGAATGTCTAGCCCTATGTTCAGATAATTTTAAGATGGTTAAAAGTCTACGGTTTTTAACTGAAAAAGGAAAGTAATTTCAAAAGAATTTTAAAAACCTTGAAAAACATATAATCTTGTGAAAAGGTGTGGGTATGAGACCACTTTTTTAAGTTTCAGTGGAAAAACAAAATAAGGAAAGCTAAGATTGCCAGAAAGGAACATATTACATTTCTCTTGTATGTTCTGGAAGAAGATTGTTTTATCCAATGATTTCTGATAGGGTAGCCATGCATACTTTTTGAGATAAACGTAAGATGTCACTTCTTACTTTTGGTTTTTGTGATTTCATGTTTTACGAAGATTTGGTATGGGAGTGATCATTTATGTTTTTCCCTTTCTTGAGAGTTTTTGGTTTTTTAAAATGTGACTGAATACCTAAAATCTGAGTTTTTTCTAAGGTTTTAATGCACTGGAAAAGCATTCTTGTGTATAATGCGTCTTCATATTTTCTTCAATCTCTTCTCTGTCTCATGATCTGCCATATATTTAATAGGAACAATCTTAAGATCACTTTACAGATTAAGTAATCGAGGCTCAGAAAGATTAAGCGAATGTGTGGCTGCATCCTGACACATTGCTATTTCAGTGTTTTGTCTCAATCAGCTACTCAGGATCCTAACGGCTGACGTTTACTGATTACTGAAGACTAGGTATTATGCTACTCAGGTGCTTTAGCTGCAATACATAGAACATAAACTTCAGGAGGGCAGTAATTTTCAGTTATATTGTTTGCTCTTGGATTCCAAAAGGCTAGAACAGTGCTTGGCACTTAAAGGAGAATGAGTGAGTCCTCAAGGCAGCAGTAGGTCCTATGTCGGGCCCGTCGCAACACGAGGAGAGCTGTGCTTAGGAAGGTTGGGTATCTTGCCTAAGATCATATGAGAAGAGCATGGTGGATCCAGCATGTGGGCCCTGGGAATCGGGTTTGAGATTCCCAACTCTGAATCTATCCTGGACTCTGAATCTACCCTGGACTCACCTACTCTGCTCAAGACATGAGTCTTCTGACCAGTCAGGAAACTCAGGGCAGAAGGTGGTGTTTGGTGTGATGGCTCAGCTTATGATCAACATCTGGTTTCTTTATGATCACGAGTAAAAACAGAAGAGGATGCTGAAGCCTGTGAAACATAATTTTAGAAAGACATAACAAGATTTTTCTGTTGTTTTTTTAATGAACAGTTGCTAAAATGCAGCAGTATTTTGTTATTGCTTCTCCATTTAATTAGAGCTTGAAAACTTGTGGTTTTTTTTTTTCATTTTTATACACTATTGTTTAGATACCCCCTTCTGCTTTATCTGTTAATTAAAAACACAAGATTAGCATAGAAATGTGATAATCTCAGTTGACTAAGCATTTATGACTGATTTTCTTGTTCTAACATCTGATTACAATTTTGAATATATTAAGCTGTGCTTTTATTTTTAGCTTCTAAAACCATTTTGCTACAGTACAAAAAGGAATGCTCAGTAATTTTAAATGTCTCAAAAATATATAGTCCTCTCTACTTTAACCTTTTTTTTTAATCTAGTGTGGCTTGGTATTCACAAGAACACCTCTCTAAAAATTACTTATCCTGCTGCTGTGTTCAGTGTCAGAATTTCCTATTGCTAGTTTCATTCATTTTCATTAAGGGATTTTTTTTTTTACCTTAAGTCACATGTATGTTTCCAGGAATGAAAAAGACCTTCTCTTATACTGGAATCAATTAACAAATTGGCTTGAGTTAATATACCAGAGTATCCATCTGCCTTCTGGAAAAACAGAAATGGTGGATTCGGGATAGCAGGTCACAGGAAAAATGAGTTTTGATTTATGGTTACTAGTAGGAAAGATGTACGACATGTAGGGTACTATTCAGGAATCCTGCTCAATCCAATAAACAGAATAAAAGTCCTCGAGAGGAAGCAGAGAAGTGCTTGAGTGGTTTCCTGGTTTAGTGAGGGCTAGCCTTGTCTTGTGTTACATAGAAATGGTAGAAGGAAACTGGCCTATACCTCATTCTCTGTTATTTCTGATTTTTACTCACTTAATTGCATTAAGTACATTCCTAGTTGAGAATGTCTAAAGTGATCTTTTACTTTCAGTTCAGTTGAGTCGCTCAGTCATGTTCGACTCTTTGTGACCCCATGGACACATACCAGGCCTCCCTGTCCATCACCAACTCCTGGAGTTTACTCAAACTCATGTCCATTAAGTCAGTGATGCCATCCAATCATCTCATCCTCTGTCGTCCCCTTCTCCTGCCTTCATCTTTCCCAGCATCCGGGTCCTTTACTTTAAACAAATGCAAATAGGTGGGTCACCGTTTTCTCTTATGGCCTTTCTGATTATGAAGAATAGAAACTGCTGAAGCTAATTTAAACAATAGGAAGTGTATTAGAAGAAAGTAGAGTCATCTCATGAAACAGACACAACAGGAAGTTCAGCCAGCTCTGGGCGTCACTGCACTTAGAACCTTTGAAGCAGTCAGGAACCAGAGCATATTCTCTCTCTGCTCACTCTCTCTATTCACTCGGTCTTCCATTGTTTCTTCTTGCTGTGTTACTGCTTCATCTCCCTCTTGCTCTGAAGACTACGTTCCTCTGTCCTGTCTTCAGAGGTCGTTCCGGTGACATCCAGGTTACTACCTTCCAAGCCCCACATCTGCGGATAATGAATTAGTCTCTGAGGTCTGGTGTTAGTTTCTTGGCAGTAGGAGTTGACTGGCCCAGCTTATATTAAGCGTTTGTGCTGTGCTTAGTCGCTCAGTCGTGTCCGACTCTTCCCGACCCCGTGGGCTGCAGCCCACCAGGCTCCTCTGTCCATGGGGATTCTCCAGGCAAGAACACTGGAGTGGGCTGCCATGCCCTCCTCCAGGGGATCTCCCCCACCCAGGTCTCCAACACTGCAGGTGGACTCGTTACCGTCTGAGCCACCAGGGAAGCCTGTATTTAGTGTTTATCCCATTTTTAATCAATAACATGGCTAGACAGAGAAAAGTAGGCAGGATGATGTTTACATAGATTTATAGGAGCCAATTACTGTGTTGTTCTCGGTCCATGGAATCTTCCAAGCAAGAATTCTGGAGCAGGTAGCTGTTTCCTTCTTCTGGGGATCTTCCCAGCCCAGGAAGTGAACCTGGTTCTCCCACATTGCAGGTGGATTCTTTCCCGTCGGAGCCACTTAGGATGGTATAATACTCAGAGGATGGAGCCTGCACCAAGCAGGCTTCCAAAGAGAATGGCTGCCATGTGTTCATTGAGTGTTTCCTATTTGGCAAGTGCATTCATTATCTTATTTAGTCCTCATACTTCTATGGCCATTTATCTCTACTTTAGAGTAGAAAAAATTTGAGGCATCAAAGTATAATAAGTACGTTGTCCAGTGTCATGCATCTGATGAGTGGAGGTTCTGAGTCTGGGTCAAGTGGGTGGCAAAGCCTGGGGACTAAGCAGAGCACTTCAGCCACGTGCTCACTGTCATTTCCTGCCTCCTCCCTTTTGTGAATATGATCAGCCATGTGGGCACCTCACAGGAAGCCGTTTAATAAACGGGAGTTAGAGGAAGCCTCGCTGTGGGGGTGAGAGACTCCCTTGTAAGTCTTCGCTCCACCTTTTCCCAGGATGGTTCATCCCCACACAGTTCCATGGTGCAGGGCTGGTGGATTCACTGCTTCCTGCACAAGGTCCATGCAGTCTCCTTGAACCCTTGCTCACAACACATCCATACAACAGACAGGAGATTAGGTGCAGAACTGTGCAGCTGGGTTCGTGACTACCCCAGGAATTTGGGTAACCATTGGTCGAAGTAATGTTCCGAAGTAAAACCTTGTTTACACTAGAGTGTCTAGCTTTTCTTAATTATTCTGGCCAAGTAGAAATTCTAGCCTTTGAGGAATCCATTAGAACACAGATGACAGAGAAACAAGCTTAACCTTCTTGCTTGCTTTTTTGTTCTTATTGTTTTCAGGGGTTTTTTAGGTTTGTTTCCTGTTCTCTGGCCTCCAAGGCAGGACCAGAGCAGTCAACACATGGAACTGGGTAACTCATGCCCACTCACTGGGCATGCCTCCCTCACTAATACTGAGAGTTACTAGGGGCTTTGTCCAGTAGACTTCCCTGGTGGCTAAGCCGGTAAAGCGACTGCCTCCAATGCGGAAGACCCAGGTTCAATCCCTGGGTCGGGAAAATCTCCTGGAGAAGGAAACGGCAACCCATTCCAGTGTTCTTGCCTGGAAAATCCCATGGATGGAGGAGCCTGGTGGGCTATAGCCCAAAGGGTGGCAAAGAGTCAGACACAACTGAGCGACTTCCCTTTCACTTTGTCCAATTATTATCCTTAATTTTTTTAATTTGCTAAAGTACAGAAGCACGATGAGAGGCCCTTTTCACTGCCAGATTTCCTCTTCAAGTGTCGCTGTGCCAGTCTGATCATCTCCTTCTGCATTGCCAGCTAGTCTGCAAGCTTTCAGAGCCATCTAACAGCTTTAGCACAGTGGTTAAGACCACAAGATGTGTATAAGAGACAGATGTACGANAAACAAATGCAAATAGGTGGGTCACCGTTTTCTCTTATGGCCTTTCTGATTATGAAGAATAGAAACTGCTGAAGCTAATTTAAACAATAGGAAGTGTATTAGAAGAAAGTAGAGTCATCTCATGAAACAGACACAACAGGAAGTTCAGCCAGCTCTGGGCGTCACTGCACTTAGAACCTTTGAAGCAGTCAGGAACCAGAGCATATTCTCTCTCTGCTCACTCTCTCTATTCACTCGGTCTTCCATTGTTTCTTCTTGCTGTGTTACTGCTTCATCTCCCTCTTGCTCTGAAGACTACGTTCCTCTGTCCTGTCTTCAGAGGTCGTTCCGGTGACATCCAGGTTACTACCTTCCAAGCCCCACATCTGCAGATAATGAATTAGTCTCTGAGGTCTGGTGTTAGTTTCTTGGCAGTAGGAGTTGACTGGCCCAGCTTATATTAAGCGTTTGTGCTGTGCTTAGTCGCTCAGTCGTGTCCGACTCTTCCCGACCCCGTGGGCTGCAGCCCACCAGGCTCCTCTGTCCATGGGGATTCTCCAGGCAAGAACACTGGAGTGGGCTGCCATGCCCTCCTCCAGGGGATCTCCCCCACCCAGGTCTCCAACACTGCAGGTGGACTCGTTACCGTCTGAGCCACCAGGGAAGCCTGTATTTAGTGTTTATCCCATTTTTAATCAATAACATGGCTAGACAGAGAAAAGTAGGCAGGATGATGTTTACATAGATTTATAGGAGCCAATTACTGTGTTGTTCTCGGTCCATGGAATCTTCCAAGCAAGAATTCTGGAGCAGGTAGCTGTTTCCTTCTTCTGGGGATCTTCCCAGCCCAGGAAGTGAACCTGGTTCTCCCACATTGCAGGTGGATTCTTTCCCGTCGGAGCCACTTAGGATGGTATAATACTCAGAGGATGGAGCCTGCACCAAGCAGGCTTCCAAAGAGAATGGCTGCCATGTGTTCATTGAGTGTTTCCTATTTGGCAAGTGCATTCATTATCTTATTTAGTCCTCATACTTCTATGGCCATTTATCTCTACTTTAGAGTAGAAAAAATTTGAGGCATCAAAGTATAATAAGTACGTTGTCCAGTGTCATGCATCTGATGAGTGGAGGCTCTGAGTCTGGGTCAAGTGGGTGGCAAAGCCTGGGGACTAAGCAGAGCACTTCAGCCACGTGCTCACTGTCATTTCCTGCCTCCTCCCTTTTGTGAATATGATCAGCCATGTGGGCACCTCACAGGAAGCCGTTTAATAAACGGGAGTTAGAGGAAGCCTCGCTGTGGGGGTGAGAGACTCCCTTGTAAGTCTTCGCTCCACCTTTTCCCAGGATGGTTCATCCCCACACAGTTCCATGGTGCAGGGCTGGTGGATTCACTGCTTCCTGCACAAGGTCCATGCAGTCTCCTTGAACCCTTGCTCACAACACATCCATACAACAGACAGGAGATTAGGTGCAGAACTGTGCAGCTGGGTTCGTGACTACCCCAGGAATTTGGGTAACCATTGGTCGAAGTAATGTTCCGAAGTAAAACCTTGTTTACACTAGAGTGTCTAGCTTTTCTTAATTATTCTGGCCAAGTAGAAATTCTAGCCTTTGAGGAATCCATTAGAACACAGATGACAGAGAAACAAGCTTAACCTTCTTGCTTGCTTTTTTGTTCTTATTGTTTTCAGGGGTTTTTTAGGTTTGTTTCCTGTTCTCTGGCCTCCAAGGCAGGACCAGAGCAGTCAACACATGGAACTGGGTAACTCATGCCCACTCACTGGGCATGCCTCCCTCACTAATACTGAGAGTTACTAGGGGCTTTGTCCAGTAGACTTCCCTGGTGGCTAAGCCGGTAAAGCGACTGCCTCCAATGCGGAAGACCCAGGTTCAATCCCTGGGTCGGGAAAATCTCCTGGAGAAGGAAACGGCAACCCATTCCAGTGTTCTTGCCTGGAAAATCCCATGGATGGAGGAGCCTGGTGGGCTATAGCCCAAAGGGTGGCAAAGAGTCAGACACAACTGAGCGACTTCCCTTTCACTTTGTCCAATTATTATCCTTAATTTTTTTAATTTGCTAAAGTACAGAAGCACGATGAGAGGCCCTTTTCACTGCCAGATTTCCTCTTCAAGTGTCGCTGTGCCAGTCTGATCATCTCCTTCTGCATTGCCAGCTAGTCTGCAAGCTTTCAGAGCCATCTAACAGCTTTAGCACAGTGGTTAAGACCACAGGTTTGTCGCTGGAATGCTCCGAGTTTGGATCCTAGCTCTACCGCACATCAGCTGTGCGACTCTGGGCCCCTGCCCCACCCACCCTCACATTCCCTGTGCCTGTTACTTGCCCTGTTTCCATCAGTCCTTGTGTGACCCGACCTTGATCTGTACCTGCATATGCGCCTACGTGTGTGTGAGTGTATGAGGAAGTGTCACGAGGCGCATGTGGCTATGCTCAGTCTCCCAGCCATGTACAGCTCTTTGTGACCCCGTGTAGCCTCCCAGGCTCCCCTGTCCACGCGACTTCCCAGGCAGGAATAGTGGAGTGGGTGGCCATTTCCTCCTCCAGGGGATCTTCACGACCCAGGGATCCAGCCCATGTCTCCTGGGGTCTCCTGCATTGGCAAGTGGATTCTTTACCACTGAGCCACAGGGAAGGCCACATAGACATAGATAAATCAAGTGAATACTGGTTTACTTTTTATTTTCTACCTCAACTAGTGTGTAAGCTCCATGAGGATAGAGGCTATTGCCTCGTTCCTTCCTTGATGCAGAGAATAGTTACCAGCATCTAGTTTTGGCGTTCAGTAAAAGTTTGTTGAATGGATGATGATTAAAGTTACTGTACTTCTGTCTCTTCTGATATAAAATGAAGACAATAGTATTCTACATGACATACTGATTAGTGTTAGGGCAAGGCTACTTGAGTAGGAAAGGGGTCTCTCTAGGACCTCCAATAAGAAACGTCCCCCCAGGCTTTCCAGAGGTCACAACTTAGCAGAAAGAGACCACCACATCTATACCATTGGATGGACATACCGATTAGACTTGGCTATTTAGCTAAGGGTACAGAAACTTTGGAAAAGGGTGGCCATATAAAGCAAAGCAAATGCAGAATATCTCCGTTCACCTTTCCGTGGTTTCCAGAGTTTGTGATGATGGCACAGCCTGCACGGGACAGGGCCTTACTGACCCTGAGCAGCTCATCTTCTTGCTGACGCTGTGATGTGGCACTTATGACACTGTTCACGGAGTCCTTATACATCTGTGTGATTTTGCTTCATGCGACGTTTTGGACATTGGGCTCCGTTGGTTCTTGTTGTCAACAGGCTACATCCTCACCCTGAGGAAGAAACGAAACGCAAGCCTAGGCATCTCTAGTCAGGTGCCTCTCTCTCCAGCCCTTTCTCCACAGTTTGCTGCCTTGCTCTCATTACCCTTTTAGCTGTGTTTCCAGCCTGGATGTGTTAGTACCAGACACTCGTCTAGATACTATGGCTAGTGCAGTACAGGGAGGATGATAATTTTCCCTCTCCCCTCCCAGATTCTTGACTGAGACCCCCCTGTAACGGAAGACACGTTAACAGGAGAATAACTGAAGTTTAATAACAAGCCCACCTCCTGTATGTGTGGGAGATACCCAGGAAAACTGAGTAACTCCCCCAAATAGCCCAAGCCACCACCTTAAATTCCATCGCCAGCTAAAGACAAAAGGGCGATGTTGGAATGAAGGGAAACCGGTTATATAAAGTTACCAGGAAAAGCACAGTCTACAAGGATAAGGCAGTTNGTGCCTGTTACTTGCCCTGTTTCCATCAGTCCTTGTGTGACCCGACCTTGATCTGTACCTGCATATGCGCCTACGTGTGTGTGAGTGTATGAGGAAGTGTCACGAGGCGCATGTGGCTATGCTCAGTCTCCCAGCCATGTACAGCTCTTTGTGACCCCGTGTAGCCTCCCAGGCTCCCCTGTCCACGCGACTTCCCAGGCAGGAATAGTGGAGTGGGTGGCCATTTCCTCCTCCAGGGGATCTTCACGACCCAGGGATCCAGCCCATGTCTCCTGGGGTCTCCTGCATTGGCAAGTGGATTCTTTACCACTGAGCCACAGGGAAGGCCACATAGACATAGATAAATCAAGTGAATACTGGTTTACTTTTTATTTTCTACCTCAACTAGTGTGTAAGCTCCATGAGGATAGAGGCTATTGCCTCGTTCCTTCCTTGATGCAGAGAATAGTTACCAGCATCTAGTTTTGGCGTTCAGTAAAAGTTTGTTGAATGGATGATGATTAAAGTTACTGTACTTCTGTCTCTTCTGATATAAAATGAAGACAATAGTATTCTACATGACATACTGATTAGTGTTAGGGCAAGGCTACTTGAGTAGGAAAGGGGTCTCTCTAGGACCTCCAATAAGAAACGTCCCCCCAGGCTTTCCAGAGGTCACAACTTAGCAGAAAGAGACCACCACATCTATACCATTGGATGGACATACCGATTAGACTTGGCTATTTAGCTAAGGGTACAGAAACTTTGGAAAAGGGTGGCCATATAAAGCAAAGCAAATGCAGAATATCTCCGTTCACCTTTCCGTGGTTTCCAGAGTTTGTGATGATGGCACAGCCTGCACGGGACAGGGCCTTACTGACCCTGAGCAGCTCATCTTCTTGCTGACGCTGTGATGTGGCACTTATGACACTGTTCACGGAGTCCTTATACATCTGTGTGATTTTGCTTCATGCGACGTTTTGGACATTGGGCTCCGTTGGTTCTTGTTGTCAACAGGCTACATCCTCACCCTGAGGAAGAAACGAAACGCAAGCCTAGGCATCTCTAGTCAGGTGCCTCTCTCTCCAGCCCTTTCTCCACAGTTTGCTGCCTTGCTCTCATTACCCTTTTAGCTGTGTTTCCAGCCTGGATGTGTTAGTACCAGACACTCGTCTAGATACTATGGCTAGTGCAGTACAGGGAGGATGATAATTTTCCCTCTCCCCTCCCAGATTCTTGACTGAGACCCCCCTGTAACGGAAGACACGTTAACAGGAGAATAACTGAAGTTTAATAACAAGCCCACCTCCTGTATGTGTGGGAGATACCCAGGAAAACTGAGTAACTCCCCCAAATAGCCCAAGCCACCACCTTAAATTCCATCGCCAGCTAAAGACAAAAGGGCGATGTTGGAATGAAGGGAAACCGGTTATATAAAGTTACCAGGAAAAGCACAGTCTACAAGGATAAGGCAGTTTGCAGACTTTTTAAAATCCGTCTTCTCCATTGGTAAGAGTTTTCAGAGACTTAGTTGTTCCTTTCTTCCTGGTACAGACAGGGAGAAGTAAAGTGAAGGGAACGTTCCTGGGTCGTGTCCGACTCTTTGTGACCCCATCTAGGTCAGAATACTGGAGTGGGTAGCTGTTCCCTTCTGTAGGGGGATCTTCCCAACCCAGGGATGAACCCAGGTCTCCCACATTGCAGGCGAATTCTTTGCAGCTGAGCCACCAGGGAAGCCGAGAGGAATGCTTACAAATGGAAATTTCCCTTCTAAATGTAAACACCTCTTACAAAATGATAACTACTTAGTTTTCAAAGCTTCTTCTGTGTCTGCTCAAATAATCAGCTCAAAATAATCTGAAAGTGTAAAAGGCATATTTTGGGGTGGCAAATTTTGCTCCCTTCAGTGGTGAATAAGCAAAACTCTCCCTTTATGGAGCTCACAAAAGTGAAGGGAAGCAGATAATAAACACATTTGGAAAAGAATAAGCAAGTGAATATACAATGTTCCACATGCTGATAAATGTTATAGGGAATCATAAAATAGGATAAAAGGGAATGGGAAGGTGGGGCAGACACTGTTTCATAGTCTGTAAGAGAAGTCCCAGAAGAGAGAGAGGGGTGAGCCCTATGAACATCCGTGAGAACTTCCCTAGCTGTGGGTGTAGCAGGTACAAACGGCCCTGAGACAGGCGCACGCCAGGTGTGTCCAAAGTGCAACGACGGAGACAAGAAGTGAGGTTAGAGGGTACTGCAGCCGCATCAGGCAGCTCTTGTAAGTCACTGACTGACTTGGCCTGTCCCAGGTTTTGAAAGGATTAGTTAGAATTCTGTTTCAGAAATAAAGTCTCAGGGGACAAGTGCAGAAACGAGAAGACAAATGAGAGAGCTGTTGCAGTAATAGAAATTAGAGACACTGGGGAAGGTAGTGGTGGAGGGCAAGAGGCGTGGCCTGTTCTGGGGGAATGGTGAAGGCAGACCCGGCAGGATTTGCTACTTGTTATATTAGACATCGGTTTCCCTGGTAGCTCAGCTGGGAAAGAATTTGTCTTCAATGCAGGAGACCCAGTTCAGTCCCTGGGTTGGGAAGATCCCCTGAACAGGGGATAGGCTACCTGCTCCAGTTTACTTGGCCTTTCCTGGTGGTTCAGACGGTAAAGAATCCACCTGCAATGCGGGAGACCTGAGTTTGATCCCTGGGTGGGGGAGATCCTCTGGAGAAGGGCATGGCAACCCACGCCAGTATTCTTGCCGGGAGCATCCCATGGACAGAGGAGCCTGGCAGGCTACAGTCCGTGGGATCACAAAGAGTCAGACACGACTAAGCACGCAGCACATATGAGACACTGCATGCAAGTGAAATACAGAGTGAAAGATGACTTCATGTATTCACAGACCTCAAGCGATGACCCACTTGTGTCATCTTCCTCCTAAATTCAGGTGCCTGTTAGATGCTCTCCAATGCTTTATTTCCTACAATTCCGGAAATTCAGATATGAATCCTTCAAACTATAATGAGCCAAATAAACAGATAGCTCGTGGGTTTTTTCTACTGGGAGCTTCCTAAATACTGAGAACTGTGCCAGTGACGGAGCTAAGAGGATGCAGAGTGCCACTCCTGGCATCCTCACTTTCCCTTTTCTTCTGATGAAAGAAAATAAAGGAATGTAACTTCAAGAGCTCATCTGCAGCTTTCCCGTTTAATTGGACGTATGTTTTCCAAATAAGATGCAGATCTTTAAGAAGGGTGTCCTACGTCAGATAGTATCCTGCATCACAGACCCACTGATTTAAAGAGGTAATTAAAATTAAATGTATGCAAATTTTATAGAGGGTTACATTTTCACCAGGTTTCTGATTTTATGACTTGTAAATGAAAATAATTGTTATTTACCAAACCTAATAACTTGGTAATGTTGCTCATTAATGATGCCAGTGGTTTCTGTCTGATTCTTGGAGGTTTGATGTCATCTGTAGAACTACAGTGACACAAGGGCAAAGATGTCATTCATTTGCTATTTCTTTAGTAAACAGAGGTCATTTCCTTCTAATGCAGGGTTATGACTTCTATTGGAATTAATATTATGTTTTTATGAAATAACTTGAGATAGTAGTATCTGTTTGTGGCCTATGGACAGAGAAGCCTGGTGGGCTACAGTCCATAGGGTCCCAAAGAATCAGACACGACTGAAGTGACTTAACAGACACACTCACACACTTACTTATACTTCATATGAATAGATATTCTTATTATTATGGAAAAGAAACCCTTGCCTAGTTTGTGTTCTCAAACTGACTCTTTGATGCTGGACATTTTTTATTGTGTAGTTTGATTTCCTTTTTTTGTAGGGATGGAAATAGTGCAAATTTTCTGTGCACATTTTTCACAGGGTGCTTTTCAAGTGGTAGAAGTGTGATAAATATCTGCTGTGTGAATGAATGAATACGTGGATAAATTAATGAATAAGTGAAATAAGCCTCTAATCGGCTGTGCAAAGTACCAATCAAATGCTGTTAGATGACTAAGGACTTTCTGGGAAGATAATCCTGAATTGTTTTACCCTTAAGTGTTAATCTTCTATTTTTATCTTCCACTGATTGATTTCTTTAAATGGCATAAATGAAGAAGTAATTATTGTGATACAAACCAGTATGTGTTGTGCAAACAGACCAAAATTCCTTTCTGCTGTGAGTCAGAATGAAGGTTTCGGGCTGCTGAGAGCGTCTTCTTGAATTGTGTGGATGTGAACGTCTCAGAGATTTACTGAGACAGTGTCAGTGCTCTTCTCCGGATGTTGTCATCCTACAGGAGTCACGGAAGGCGACTACTATCCTGTTTCAATCCATTTTCCTCTAACGGCAGTTATTTGTTACATTGGCTCTGTCCTGTTGCAGACAATGATAAGGACTTCAGAAAGCAGCAGTAGTTTATAACATGCTGGAAAGTATTCATTTTTAACAGTGTGCTTCAGAATAATTGGGCAGCAACATCAGATGTGTGGTTATGTGTTAGAGAGTCATTAGGCCTGTATTTCTTTGAGCCTCTCTCCCTTAGGCGCCCTCTGCCCATTCACTGTGTAAATCACTAGAGAATGTGAATGGTGCAGCTAGAATAGTGCTGAGGTAGGTGGTTCCTTGCCCTTTAAGACTGTTTATAATGAGTAACTTTAATTCTCAGGGAGCAGTATTTCTCCCTTCATCCTTAAAATTCCCATTATGCGGCTTTAAAATTAGGAGTCTATTTACACATAAAGTAATGATGGAATAAAATTGAAATAATTATGTCTGCTATTTGAGATGTTTTAAAACCCAAGGCAGGACATAAACATATGGCATGATACACGAAAAATCTAGAAACCTCTTTGTAACTGAATGAAAGCATAATTGGTGTGTAATTTAAAAATTTTTTTATCATATTGTGCCATATTATAAATAAGACTGTTTTTTCAAATATATATCATCTAAAGGAAAGAAAATTATAATTTTCATATCCTATTTATACTTAAATGTGTGTCCTCGTAGAAACAGTTATTGGAGTCTCTATATTTTTGCTTTATGATATCACGTAAACATGCCTGGTGAAATTCCTCAATTTATTCATAATTTCTAAAGTCTCTCCATATGCACATGCTAAATTAATCAGATAACCTTATATTGAATACCTTCTTTGTTTAAATTTTCTGTTTAATCATGTTCTCTACTTTGAAGGAAAATGAGAAAATTAAAGATATTTGATCATTTGATGAAGTGTGTTGGGGAAAGGGAATGGACAAGACACAATAATAGGATTTCCAAAGACCTTTTATAGTAGGATTTAGAAAATAGCGTACAGTGACCTAAATTGCAAGAGCCACCCAATAAACATTGGGGTAAATTATTGAATTTCTTTTATGTGACCAGATGTATTAAAAATACGCTTAATTCCCAAGAGATTTGCAAACTGACTTTTGACTGTATTTAGCAGAACTTAGAAATGTTTTGGACGGTGGAGCCTGGTGGGCTGCCCTCCGTGGGGTCACACAGAGTCGGACACAACTGACATGACTCAGCAGCAGCAGCAGCAGAATTGTTTTACTCCTCCTACTAAAATTAATTGAATAATACTTTATCCATTGCTTTGTAAGTATCTGGGTATTGAAAAGCAGGCACAGGGCAAATGTTCCACAATGTTAGTTCAACTGAAGTCATCACATGTTTACTTAAGTACTTTCTATGGGTAAGCACATTATTGGTGTTTAGAATACATAAGTTGAGCCAATCAGATAAGGTGTTTGTCCTCCAGGAGCTTAAAATCCAGTGAATGACTAGATAGTCATGTAACAGTGCAGATAGTCATGTAACAGTCATGTAAGAACGCATTTTAAAGTGGGATATGATCCTCTCCTGGGGCCACGGAAGGCATCTTGGGAGAAATGACGTTTGGCCTGAAAGGTAAATAACTAAAGGAAGATGGGGGAGAAGAGAAGAAATAGGCAGCTGTGGGAGGGTGGCTTGGAGGCTGGAAGCAGAATGGCCTTTCAGGGCAATGAGAGGCAGCCAGACTGTGAGTAGGGGAAATGCCAGGTTGAGACGAGACTGGAGCGGTGGCAGGGCAGGCCCTCACAGGGAGGTTTGTGCCGTGTCTGAGAGCAGGGAAGCCACCGTGGGGTGTTGGGTAGGAGAGGTCCCATGCATGTTCCACGAAGGGTGCTCTGGCTGTGGTGTAGAGAGTCAGTGGAGGGAAGGGACGCTTTCAAGGAAGCCAGCAGCAGGGCGTCTTGCCTGTTTCTTGCTTGTCCGGGTGGATGACAGGTCTCTCTTCTTGAAATCCTGGAAGATGAGCAGGGTTTTTTGGTTTGCTTGGTTAGGGGTTTGGGGGAGGAGGGATGGGCCGGGATTGTGGATGACAAAGGGAGTTTATTTTGAGGCATGTGAATCTGACGTGCCTGTGAGGTATTTGTGAAGCCGCTAAAAAGGCAGTTGAGTGTTTAAAAGTAGAACTGAAGAGAAAGGTCTGATGTGGAGCTAACAATGTGGAAATGATGAAAGCAAAATGAATGAATTAAATGGATTGGTGAATCAGTGAAACTCTGAATTACTCATGAATGAGTGAAAGAAATATTTGAGGGTAAGAATGCATCTGGCTTTTTAACCATATATCTGTAATGTGTATATAAGCTATCAGGCCATTTTGCCTCTAGGATTTTAGTTCCGTGATGGTTTTATTTATTTTGGCCGTGCAGGCTCCTTTTTGCTGCACAGGGGCTGTCTGGTTGTGGTGAGTGGCCCCCCGATGCCGTGGCAGGCCTCTCATGGCGGCCTCTTGTACTGTGGGCAGCAGGCTCTGGGTGCTGGGCTGCGCTGGCTGTGGCGAAGGTGCTCAGCTGCTCCCTAGCACGTGGAATCTTCCCAGACCAGAGATCAAACCCACCTCCCCTGCATTGGCAGGAGGATTCTTATCCATTGTACTGACAGAAAAGTCCCCCTAGCTTTTTTATTATTAAATGAGGAGGCAATTTCAGTATTACTTTTGACTTTTGATGGTAGTATCCAATGTGTCATTTCTAGTACTATTAATCTAGTTTGACAATAAAAATAATTCTAGAATAATGTTTATTTATTTAGCTTATTTGCTTACTTAAAGATTCACTTTGAGAGTTATGTATTTCCTTTTAAAATCTTAATATGCATTATTTCATCTTGGATAACTTCATAGTACCTCAAATAACAGTGACAACTGGAAAATGTGAAATGGGAAACATATTTTCATTGTACTCAGAAATGTCCCTAATGCTGTACAAATAAACTATCAGTCAAAAGATTTTTATAAAAGCACCGTTCATAGAAAGAAACCTGTTTCCTTTGGAGAGTTTTTCCTCTGGGAAGAAAACCAGGAGCATAACTGGCTTTGCTTCTTGGGAGTCCTGCTATCTAGCCAGTAGAGCTCACTGTAACGTTTGAAATAATGCAACAGTGAGCCATGTGAACACAGATTACAGCTTTGTGAAAGTGAAAGTCGGTCAGTCGTGTCTGGCTCTCCAGGCCAGAACACTGGAATGGGTAGCCTTTCCCTTCTCCAGGGGATCTTCCCAACCCAGGGATCAAACCCAGGTCTGCCGCACTGCAGGCAGACTCTTTAGCAGCTGAGCCACCAGGGAAGCCCTGTACTGCTCTTAAATGACTGGGCAGGTCAGCCGCGTTGCAGGCAGACTCTACCAGCTGAGCCCCCAGGGAAGCCCTGTACTGCTCTTAAATGACTGGGGCTTCACAGCGGCAACACAGAGACTGCCTCCTGCTATCTTCACAGCTCAAGGCATGGATACTGGTTACCTAAAATGAAGACACTTCCCTAGTTTTTCTATGACTAAAACAAAAAAAATATTTAAAGAGAAATTATCTTCTGAAAAAGGTGTATTATATCTAGATTTTCTCCCTCTGTTCAGTTCAGTCGCTCAGTTGTGTCCAACTCTTTGCGACCCCATGAATCGCAGCACACCAAGCCTCCTGTCCATCACCAACTCCCAGAGTTCACTCAGACTCACGTCCATCGAGTCCGTGATGCCATCCAGCCATCTCATCCTCGGTCGTCCCCTTCTCCTCCTGCCCCCAATCCCTCCCAGCATCACAGTCTTTTCCAATGAGTCAACTCTTCGCATGAGGTGGCCAAAGCACTGGAGCTTCAGCTTTAGCATCATTCCTTCCAAAGAAATCCCAGGGCTGATCTCCTTCAGAATGGACTGGTTAAGTGAGGGNATGAGTGAAAGAAATATTTGAGGGTAAGAATGCATCTGGCTTTTTAACCATATATCTGTAATGTGTATATAAGCTATCAGGCCATTTTGCCTCTAGGATTTTAGTTCCGTGATGGTTTTATTTATTTTGGCCGTGCAGGCTCCTTTTTGCTGCACAGGGGCTGTCTGGTTGTGGTGAGTGGCCCCCCGATGCCGTGGCAGGCCTCTCATGGCGGCCTCTTGTACTGTGGGCAGCAGGCTCTGGGTGCTGGGCTGCGCTGGCTGTGGCGAAGGTGCTCAGCTGCTCCCTAGCACGTGGAATCTTCCCAGACCAGAGATCAAACCCACCTCCCCTGCATTGGCAGGAGGATTCTTATCCATTGTACTGACAGAAAAGTCCCCCTAGCTTTTTTATTATTAAATGAGGAGGCAATTTCAGTATTACTTTTGACTTTTGATGGTAGTATCCAATGTGTCATTTCTAGTACTATTAATCTAGTTTGACAATAAAAATAATTCTAGAATAATGTTTATTTATTTAGCTTATTTGCTTACTTAAAGATTCACTTTGAGAGTTATGTATTTCCTTTTAAAATCTTAATATGCATTATTTCATCTTGGATAACTTCATAGTACCTCAAATAACAGTGACAACTGGAAAATGTGAAATGGGAAACATATTTTCATTGTACTCAGAAATGTCCCTAATGCTGTACAAATAAACTATCAGTCAAAAGATTTTTATAAAAGCACCGTTCATAGAAAGAAACCTGTTTCCTTTGGAGAGTTTTTCCTCTGGGAAGAAAACCAGGAGCATAACTGGCTTTGCTTCTTGGGAGTCCTGCTATCTAGCCAGTAGAGCTCACTGTAACGTTTGAAATAATGCAACAGTGAGCCATGTGAACACAGATTACAGCTTTGTGAAAGTCGGTCAGTCATGTCTGGCTCTCCAGGCCAGAACACTGGAATGGGTAGCCTTTCCCTTCTCCAGGGGATCTTCCCAACCCAGGGATCAAACCCAGGTCTGCCGCACTGCAGGCAGACTCTTTAGCAGCTGAGCCACCAGGGAAGCCCTGTACTGCTCTTAAATGACTGGGGCTTCACAGCGGCAACACAGAGACTGCCTCCTGCTATCTTCACAGCTCAAGGCATGGATACTGGTTACCTAAAATGAAGACACTTCCCTAGTTTTTCTATGACTAAAACAAAAAAAATATTTAAAGAGAAATTATCTTCTGAAAAAGGTGTATTATATCTAGATTTTCTCCCTCTGTTCAGTTCAGTCGCTCAGTTGTGTCCAACTCTTTGCGACCCCATGAATCGCAGCACACCAAGCCTCCTGTCCATCACCAACTCCCAGAGTTCACTCAGACTCACGTCCATCGAGTCCGTGATGCCATCCAGCCATCTCATCCTCGGTCGTCCCCTTCTCCTCCTGCCCCCAATCCCTCCCAGCATCACAGTCTTTTCCAATGAGTCAACTCTTCGCATGAGGTGGCCAAAGCACTGGAGCTTCAGCTTTAGCATCATTCCTTCCAAAGAAATCCCAGGGCTGATCTCCTTCAGAATGGACTGGTTAAGTGAGGGTTAATACCTGCTTCACAATCAGCACCATAAGGTTAAATTAAGAGATAAGCCTTTGAGTAAACTAAGTGACAACTCAAATGATACATAGTGGTAAGTGACTGTCCACTTAAAGAGGAAGATGGAGTTGTTCACCAAGTCTCTTTAGAAAATGAAAGAAAACAAAGATGGATGAAAAAATAGATGGGTTAAAATTGTCAGCCAAAAGGTTTGAATGAGGTAAAAGCGGACGGTGGCCCTGTTCTGCGTTTGAAGCGTGGTCTCTGTGTAGCCACAGTAAAGGACAAAGATGCGCCCTCAGCCACATGGTCAGAGGCCCAGTTTCCTGTTGGCCGTGGCCTTCTCGGTGGGCCTCCCTTGGGCTACTCCAGACTGACTGCTGAGCGAGGTCACTGCTCAGAGCTGGTTGACTGCTGATTTTCATATTTACTTTTTTCAAGGCTTTATTTATTTAGAAGAAAAATACTAAAATGGGAGAAAAAAGGTTTTATGTGATAGCTGTTAGTTTTCATTACAAAAGAGAGGAACTAGCTTTTCCCCCATTGTGTTTCAAAGCTCCCTGTTTTAGAGCTGAATTGAAGCCATTCCAGTCCTAATATCCAGTATATGGGTATTGCTTTAAAAGGACCGTCCCCTGCAGCAGGGCCTGGCGCGCGTTCCTCCTGTCCGTCCCCGCGCCGTCTCTGCCCGGCCAGGGGAGCAGACAGGCAGCTCTCTGATCCGACATCTCAGATACGCTGCTTCCCCTCCACAGCGTGAAACCTGCACATTTTTGCAGAGATCTGTGCCCATTTCATTCATCTGCCTGTCTTTCCCGATCCATCTGCCTGTCCAACTGTCTTTTCTAGTGCCAGAAAACATGGTCGTGCTCTAGAATCCCCTAGATTCTGAAAAGAGATAAGAATAGATTTCTGTCGCTGCTGAACCGAAAGCCAGCCCGGCGGCACTGGAGCGCTCTCCCGTGATCCTTGTTCACGGGATCCGTGTCTCCCGTGACCCTTGTTCACAGTTGCAGGGTTAATCCTGGGCGGGGGCGGGGGCGGAGCCTTTTATGTCATTGCTGGATGGAAAAGTGGTTTGCTCCTGCCTGCCGGAGCTTGGTCTGCCCTAGCTTCTGCCGGTGTGCCTATGACCTAGACTGCCAGGAGTCCTCAACTGCAGGAGGAAAGGGAAGCCCCCGCCCCCTTGTAAAGTGTGTCTTACATCTTTCTCCCACGTTTCTTAACTTTAACAAACGTGAGAAACAGGAAATTTGGGGAAGCTTTCTTTTACTGTAATTTTTATGTAGTGATTTTTAGCCGTGCTGGGCCTTCTTTGTTGAGCAGGGAAAGCGCAGGCCCTTTTTCCGGCTGCTGAGAGCGCGCGCTGCTCAGGGTGCTGCTCAGGGTGTGGTGCGTAGGCTTCTCCAGCTGGAGGGCGCAAGGCCCCCGGAACTGCGGCCCCGGGCTCTCGAGCACTGGCTCAGTGAGTGTGGGGTGGGGTGTAGCTGCTTCAGGGCACGTGGGATCTTCCTGGACCAGGGATTGAACAGCTGTCTCCTGCACTGACTTCCCCAGGGGGCTTCCCTGGTAGCTCAGCTGGTGAAGAATCTACCTGCAATGCAGGAGATCCTGGTTGGATTCCTGGGTCTGGACGATCTGCTGGAGAAGGGATAGGCTATCCTCTCCAGTATTCTTGGGCTTCCCTAGAGAAGGGAAAGCCTACCCACTCCAGTATTCTTGGGCTTCCTTGGTGTCTCAGCTGGTAAAGAATCAGCTTGCAATGCAGGAGACCTGGGTTTGATCCCTGGGTTAGGACGATCCCCTGGAGAAGCGAAAGGCACTAGCCACTCCAGTATACTGGCCTGGAGAGTTCTATGGACAGAGGAGCCTGGCAGGCTGCAGTCCATGGGGTCTCAAAGAGTCGGATGTGACTGAGCGACTTTCACTTCACTCCTGCATGGGCAGGTGGATTCTTTACCACTGAGCCACCAGGGAAGTCCTGGGAAACTTCTCCTATTGCAAGATGAGAGGGTTTGAGAACCACTGCTTTCAAACAGTATCTGTTGAAGGAAATCTCTTTTTACCTATTGGGGAATCAGAAGTTCACTTAAATGTTTTATTCTGAAGCTCTTCTCTTGGAATTACTCACTTCTTCATCTGAAGTTGTTTAAATATGTAATATGGTTGCTTTGAACTTACACACATGCACAGCAAACTGTGACTGTCTTGAGAGGTGAAATTGGACTTCGTTCATGTTAAGGCCTTACTCCCAACCGCGGCACAGTGCCGCCACGTAGGACAGCTGAGTAATGTGTGTATTAAGGAATGTAATATAGATTACTGGTTAAGAATCTTAAAATTTTTGCACCACAAAATATATTCAATTTTTAAAAATACTATTTTATAATGATAAAAAAGTAAATTTCCCTCATAGTATATTCAAAATGCTATCTATGCTAATTATTTAATATGCAAGAGAAAAGCCATGGGAAATAAGTAATGGGTACAGCGAGACATCTGCTTAGAAAAGGATGGAGTCAAGAGTTGTAAGAATGGTTCGTCTAAGGCGGTGTTGCCCTCACGTGCTCTTGGGGCCTGTGGTAATGACGTCTCGTGCTAAAGGACGTTCTTCAAATGAAAGACCATGCACCCAGGCCTTCAGAGGCATTGATGAGTGCTTACTTCCCTGCCCACTGCCTTCATGTTCCTCCCTTGTAGGGACGAGGACTTGAGATGGGATACATTCCATAAGCCGTGCTTACCATGAATACAGATGGGACCATGGCTCACCCACGACAAAGTTCAATATCACCAATTTCTTTCAAGGTTCCCAGTAACAGTCAATTATTAATTTTTTCATTTGCCACTTTCAAATTGTACAGCACTATGCTTATCACGTTGCTGAGTCATGTTCGGCTCTTTTCGACCCCATGGACTATAGCCCACCAGGCTCCTGGGTCCATGGGATTCTCCAGGCAAGAATACTGGGGTGGGTGGCCATGCCCTCCACCAGGGGATGTTCCCAACCCAGGGATAAGACCCAGGGCTCCTGCATTGCAGGCGGATTCTTGACCAGCTGAGCCACCAGGGAAGCCCACAGAAATAAGCTAAGCTTTGTGAAAGTGACTTTCTGTGACTGGTCTAACCTTCCTCGTTTTGTATATACTGATATCCAGACCTCATTGCCTATAAAAGTGTCTATAGTACTATGCACAGGATTGTAACTTGAAATTTTGGGGAATAATGAAAGGATTAGACAGGCACGTATGAATCCTCGCTCTGGAACTGTTTCTTTAGGCCGATCATGCTCTAAGCTTTCCAGGTCATCTCCACCCCAGCTGCTTAGCTCTGCCGTCAGAGCGCAGAAGCAGCTATGGAAAATACATAGACAAAACGGTGTGACGGTTTCAGTAAAACTTTGGCTTGTGGATGAAACATTTGAAAAGGGCGTCATCACTCTTCCCAGCCTCTCTCTTTGCTCCCTTTGAGGTCAGCCTCAAACCTGCCTCCCCGACCAGCTTCTCCTGCTTCTCTTTGTCCCCAGCGGCTATTCTCTATGCTGTTGTCTTCCAAAATGAACATCTTGCCTCTCCAGCCACATTGTTAGCTGTTTGGTTGTTCCCTTCCTTCCTTCTTGACTCTTCCCTTCTTGCCATCCTTTCTCCTTCTGCTGCCTCAGTTCTTAATAATGAGCCAGTAGATATTTGTTGCAAAAAGTGAGTTTAACTCAGAGCTATCATTATAAAAGATACTATAGAAGTAATTAATGTCTTAGGCCCTAACATAATAACCATTCAGTGCTTGTTTGTTGCTAATGAAGATCTTACATTTTTCTCTAACAGATTCAATAAATTAAACTCATAACATATAAGACTAGGGAGACCAATTAGTCAAAATATTAGAAAGGCCTAAACTGTTGGGGCCTCCCTGGTGGGTCAGGTGGTGAAGAATCCACCTGCAGTGCAGGAAACCCGGGTTCAGTCACTGGGTGGGGAAGATCCCCCACAGAAGGGAATAGCAACCCACTCCAGTATTCTTGCCTGGAAAATTCCATGGACAGAGGAGCCTGGCAGCCTATAGTCTGTGGGGGTCTCAAAGAGTCAGCCACGACTGAGCGAGTAACACTCACTTTCAAGCTGTAGGAGATACGGAAAAAATGAAAAATTAAAGACGATTTATGATTTATTGACAGGAGTCAATGATCTCATTCCCAAATTGAATACAGATGTTTTCCAAATAATACTGTCATGATGCTAACTAACCTGGGCAGTCATAGGAAGAACACGCCTGCCCACGCACAGCAGAGTGAGTGGCACAGTTTCTCTGCATCTTGTGGCTCAGCCAGAAAGGATCCGCCTGCAGCGGGGAGACCTGGGTTCCATCCCTGGGTTGGGAAGAGCCCCTGGAGAAGGGCAAGGCTGCCCACTCCAGTATTCTTGCCTGGAGAATCCCACGGACTATATAGTCCATGGGTCACAAAGTGCTGGACGCGCCCGAGCGACTTCCACTTCACTGTCTCTAACTTGGAGTTTTGCGAGATTCACTTATAATAATGGTTTTCTTATCTTCAGGTTTTTCACCCTAAGATTATGAAAACGCTCCAAGTTATTTTTAGGCCCCTCAATAAGTAAGGCTTGTTAGTGCTCCACCAGACGGATTTCACAGGGGCTTTTGCCAGGAAAGACTCCACTGTTCTTTTGGAAGGATTAATATTTTCAGCTTCTGCTGACTTCTTGCACTTTGTGATATTTTTATTCTTAGGTTTTGTAGTTAGAGGCTTTTTCTTTATACCTCAAAATGCTAAGACTATACCATGTGAAAATATGACTATCAATTCTTCTCTTTTTCTTTCTTCTCCTCCTTCCTTTTTCAAGCCATGTTGGTGTATTCTGTACAAATCATACTCTGCTGGGTCTGTTAGGGAATTCTAAAATGAGTAAGAAACTCTCTCAGAAGGAGTTTTTCACATTAAAGAACATAAAAGACATACATATACAACCAGACAATGACATGGAAGATGATGAGCTACAAAAGTCAGATATAGGGCTCTGATTTGGGGAAATGTGACTTCCGTCAGGTTAGATGATTGAGAAGGAGAGAGTGTGTGCAGGCCTTGTGTGTTACCAGTCTCAGACCGATGGTACTGGTGTCCTGAAGAGGGTCNGCTACAAAAGTCAGATATAGGACTCTGAATTGGGGAAATGTGACTTCCGTCAGGTTAGATGATTGAGAAGGAGAGAGTGTGTGCAGGCCTTGTGTGTTACCAGTCTCAGACCGATGGTACTGGTGTCCTGAAGAGGGTCGCCACACTCCCCAAAATGCTTAACCTACACTTAGAGAGATGAAAACCTATGAAATACAGGGTTTTACCAGTTTACTTTGCTGATAGATGTTGACAAGCAGTGTAATACCGCCAACTATAGATGTCGGCTATAATGGACTTGTACTTTGAGCTTTGGTAGAAGCATTGACTGCTCCTGTTTCTTCATTGCTGTGAAAGTCTCTTGGTCATGTCCAACTCTTTGCGACCCCATAGATTTTACAGTCTATGGAATTCTCCAGGCCAGAAGGAGATCTTCCTGACCCAGGGATCGAACCCAGGTCTCCCTCCCTGCAGGCGGATTCTTTACAAGCAGAGCCGCCAGGGGNACTTGTACTTTGAGCTTTGGTAGAAGCATTGACTGCTTCTGTTTCTTCATTGCTGTGAAAGTCTCTTGGTCGTGTCCAACTCTTTGCGACCCCATAGACTTTACAGTCTATGGAATTCTCCAGGCCAGAATACTGGAGTGGGTAGGCCTTTCCCTTCTCTAGGAGATCTTCCTGACCCAGGGATCGAACCCAGGTCTCCCTCCCTGCAGGCGGATTCTTTACAAGCAGAGCCGCCAGGGGAGCCCTGTCTCTTTGTAGGATTTCTCTTTTCCATTTGCAAGGAGAGTGCTCTGTCAGATGATCAGAAACAAAACAGCGTCAACAACAAATAACTTTATTTCTGTTTGCAAGTACAATTTGAGAATTCACTTGGGTAAAATGGGAAGAAATTAAATCACTCTCCCAGTTCTATGGCATATCCGATGAATTAAATAAGATCAGAACCAAGTTACTGTTTAAAATGCTGCAGCTCTGCCTTATTCTGAGAAACAAACGCATATTCGCGCGCCCCTTGTGCTGGTGTCCTTGACTGCAGGCTGCCACCGCAGTTCATGGTGGGCATTTCTGGTGCAGCTGGTCTTCATTCACACAGAATATTTGCATTGCATTTTGTCTTTGGGATGTCACTCTTTGTAAGTAAAGACAAACACATGGTTTGAGTGAAGATAAATGGCATTTTAAGCATAATATCATGTTCCACGTCTTCCTCTTCTATGAATGAAAATTATCTAGCACTTTAGAGGAAGGGCTTAANACTCTTTCTAAGTAAAGACAAACACATGGTTTGAGTGAAGATAAATGGCATTTTAAGCATAATATCATGTTCCACGTCTTCCTCTTCTATGAATGAAAATTATCTAGCACTTTAGAGGAAGGGCTTAAGTGAAGTAAATAATGAGAAAGTACATCTATATGTGATCATGTGTTTTAAAAATGTCAGAACAGAAGATCAATGGAATTTTCAGGTTTGTGATAAAAGATTTAACTCTTTTGCCAGTATATGTCAGAAATCTTGGATGAGAACCTACTGTGAGACAGTTTGTCCAAGCATTTAGGTTTCCATTTCATCCACCATCTGGGATTTTACTTTTATTTTAAGGAACTTTGTTGATAGTATTGATTCTTTCTCAGATGTAATGTGTTAACTCCATTATGCTTATCATGTTACAAGTACAGAGAAGTTTTTCGCTCCAGGATAACTTCCTAGAATGGTAAAGGTCATCCATTAAATGCTAAGCTTGTTTCTCTGTACACAGATGAGATCACTGTGTGAAATTCTACATGCTTTTAATGTATACCTTATAATCCCACAAGTGCATGCCAAGCAGAGAAATATCAAGCTCTTACAAATCATCTGGATATTGTTACATACTCAGGTAGGGGTAACTTTACGTTGATCATTTTGTGAAGTTAAAATATCAGTGATGGTAAACCATATGTAAGATGGGGGTTCCCGGGTGTAGGACACCTGCATTCCTGTGATGATTTTTCTGATGTCCTTCCTCAGTAGTGAAATGTAATGATGGCTCTGCCCCCCAGTCGTTTAGCACGGGACTTTGCATCAAGTCACAGTCACCAAATGCTTATTGACTAAATGATAATGTGATCATGTAAATAAAAGTTATTTATACATGGTAAACTATACAATTAGGTAATGTTATTATTTTTATTGTATAGGATCAGACCTAGAAGCTATTTTGTTGAAATAAAAATAAAGTATTATGTACTCCTTGTGGAGTATATATACCCAAGTATACCTGACATAGTTCTTAAACCCATGAGAAATATCTTTTAAATATTTTCTCATTTTCTTTGCTTAATAACATTGCATTCACATTTACTTTTTAAATTAAAAGCTGAGTAATCATTTGGTAGTGTATGTAAAAACTGAAGTTTTAATACTTGGGTCAGTGAATGGTAGACAGAAGAAGGTTAATTTACATTTTTATCATTGCTTCTTTTAGCTGCAGAATATTTTAATTTTCCAGTCATCTCAGACTATCTCAGTCAGTATCTCTTTAAGTCTATGAATTACTCTTGCAAGCTTATGTTAGCAGTGATACTGGCCAGAAGCATGTCAGAGGAACAGAAAGCCAGGTGCTTGGCGGTTTCCTTCCTCCTTGTTACAATAACCAGTTCGAAAGCTTTGAGAAACAAAGTGCAGGGGGGGATTATTAGCGGTATGTTTCCACGCAGTGGCTTGTACAAAGCCCAGTAATTCATACAGAGTGTGAGCACTCTGTGCACTGGTGACATGGAAGACGTCTTTCATCAGAAGCCTATGTAAGTTCCGAGAACTCACTGTGTTGGATTCTGCTCCCTTCCTCTGGATTCAGACAGGCATCATTTGTCCTGAGAAGTGTAACACCTGTCAGCTGTGAGATTCGGTCTGTCCTTTCGTACAGACGTTTTTGTTAGTAGTTTTTCTTTACTACCTTCCTTGATGGACAGCAGCCTTCAACTGACGTCTCAAAACTGTGACTCTGATCCAGTTACTTAACCTCTTGTGAGCGAAAAGCACTTAATAGAAAGAAAATATAAGACAAGAAATGTGAGCTTTCCTTTTAAGACAAGTTGACTACCACTCACTAGGGAAAGTCTTAAAGCAATTTTTTTTCTTTCAGTAAACCTACTGTTCTCAAGATCCTAATAATTCAGGAGATAAATATTTAGAATTATTGACTATACTTCCCCCTTATAAACATTATAACCATATATATAATACAGTGGATTCAAATGATTTGTGAACCACTGTCTGGATAAATATATAACCATAAAGTAACAGTCACTGTGAAAATAGGGATTTAAACATAAGTTTATATAAATTATTTTATGGAAGAAGTTTACCAAGTTTTTCTTAGAGGTGAATTATATTCAAAGATTGTAAAAACATTTGCAATTAAGTTCATTATCTCCTCCTACCACAGGCATATCTTTTAAATAGCATAACACACCCTATTCCAAACTTGGATATAGTCTGTAAAATTGGGGCAATCATAGTACTTAAAAGATTCTGGTGAAACTTGTGTTTAGCACAGTGCCTGGAACATGCTAATCGCGCCATCAGTCTGAGTTAGTGTCAGTAGTCGCAGCGTTGGTTTTGAAATGTTTCCGCAGCAGACAGGAAGAACTGTATTTTGCTTTCACTTCTTGATATGCTTCCCTGGTGGCTCAGAGGTTAAAGCGTCTGCCTGGAATGCAGGAGACCAGAGTTCGATCCCTGGGTCGGGAAGATCCCCTGGAGAAGGAAATGGCCACCCACTCCAGTACTCTTGCCTGGAGAATCC
>SJYW01037194.1:84454-100452 GCA_006410735.1 Raphicerus campestris | reverse complement strand
TTTTTTTTAACCATCTCAGTCACTACATGAAAAAAAAAATTTCTTTAACCTCCTGGTAAGGAAACAAGATGTGTAAATTACTTTTCATATGATTTTGTAAAGCTACCACCTTCAAATAATGTGCTCCAGCGCTTCACGTTTGCTTTGCAAATACATTCTTGGCTGGGTTGAAAAGCATTCTCCCACCCCTCCTTAAGTCGCTCGCTTATGCTTTGCGATACATGGCATCAGCCAGTGCTCGATATCTTTCCATGGAGGCAGACCCAGGGGCCATCCTGAGGGCTGGCAGCATCTAACTTTCAGAAGCAAAGTAGTGTTTTCCAGGGGACCTTTATTCAAGTGAGGTAGAACATTTTCTGAGATTATTCTGAGGTCGCTTTTTTTTTTAAGATTTGTGGGCGAGAGAGGCTGTATATAAATAGAGAATTTTGTTACTGAAACTGTGTTATTGTCACATTGCTCCTGCATTTCTCAGGAAATGTATGTTAATGTGTTCCTGCCTGCTTTTTTTTTTTTTTTAAGGCCTTGAGTAAATGGGCTGAAGTTATTTGGCTGCCTGCAAAATAGACCTTACAGTTTATAAACTGTATATTATTATGTTTAAAATAACAATAATAATCTCTCAGAACTTTGTGTAAATAACAGGGAGATAGAGAAACTTAGGTGATTTACATCTTAGTATTTACTTTTTAGTATAGGTACAGGTAACATACCAGGAAAGCTGTGATGAGCTATATGATATGTTCCTCACGAAAATTAAGAGCCCTTTTTCATCATAATTATATGACAAACAACAAAAGAGGGAGTCTGGTGTATATTTTCAGCAAAAATATCTTTAGTTTTCAGCACTTTTCTAGGAGTTTTAAAATATTTTTTAGCCATGAAGTAGAGACTTAGGTCCACCCCCTTCCCATCTCAGAAACAAAAGTAGAAAACTCCTGATATAATCCAGCTGGCAGTAGAGAGATTAAATATCTGTATTCCAAGGCTGCTGACATGAGTAGTAGTATTGACTACTAATCTTTTTCATGCTTGTAGCATATCTATCTATATATTATCTCTTCTTTCATTTTCATAATTGTTTTACCTGGCTTGTTTTTTTTACCTTTCTACATGCACTAACATTCGCTTATATGTCAGAACTTCTAAACCATGCTTTTGTGACATTCATCCATGTGCTCACCCTGTGCAGAGCACCTGTGATTCGTGAGACATCGCGTATAGTTATATGTGCTGCAGAAAGACCCAGAGTCCTTGCCAGCCCACCTGTCACAGACGAAGCAGTGACAGAGTGGGCGGCGGCGGGTAGAGCACGCCGCAAAGGGCGAGCGTGGCGTTGGCACCCTCTGCTCACCGTGCTGCGTGCATCAGTATCTCGGGACTGATGGGCTGGGAAGAGCGCAAAGGAGCCTGCTTTAAAAAGCAGAGGGAAGTCTTAGAAAATATATCAAAGGATTCAGTATTGTGATAAAGGAGCAATTAAGAGACAATTGATAATTTTGTTTTAAATACTGAGAATATAATTGAGACCAAAGTGTTGGGAAAATATATATGAGACAGATGACATCTTTTACTCATAAAGACTATTTATAATGAATAAAAAGTGAACAACTCAGTGGAAACATTGGTAAAGCAATGAAAAGGCAATTGAAAAATGACGAAAAGGTTATTCACAGAAAATTGATGATACAAATGCCCCTCCAAAATAGAATTTAACACATGTATATATTTAAAGTTGTAACATATTTGAAAAAAAAAGTTAAAGTCCCATAGTCATAAAAAATGCAAGTTAAAAATGGACATCATTTTTCTCTTGCACATTGGAAAGAATTGAAAAGAATGCTGCAAATCCGTGTGAACGAGGGTATGGAAAAGCAGGCGTGCGTCCGGCCCTGGTGGGGCTGCAGTTGCACAGCCTCTTTGGGCCATAACTTTAGAATATGCCCCTGGAGTCATGCAGGCTTGTTTGCTTCATCCCAGATATTTCACTTCCAAGAATATATTCTGTGAAAGCAACTACAGAAGAGCAAGAGGATGTGTGTGACCACAAGTTCCTTGCAACCTTATTCATGACAGCCCAAAAAGGAATGGGAAGATCTGGAAAAATAAGCTAAAATGCCCAGTGATCTAGTGTTAGTTATACAAATTATGCCCATTAATGGAACACAAATGCTGACATTCAATTTTTTTTGATGTCATACGCATTTATATGGTTAAGCATAGTAGAGGCACCTCTTACATACACTTGAGCGCCAGAATCTGTAATAGCTCGTTTACCTAACATGTGATTAATCAGCAACTCCAACTATCCAGAGCACAGTTTAGAATGGGAAATAATCCATGAAAGAACTCTGAAGTCTAAGTAAATTCCATAAAATCCCCAGCATAGAAACTCCCACACTTTTGAAATGAGAGTTTTCCTTTGGAGCATCTTTTTTTTTAACTTTAAACATAAGCCTGTTAAATTTGTTTTTCAAGTTCTCACAGAGTTGAATTAGCAGATTAGACGAGACCATGGCAAGAGTGTAGACCAGGGAGAGAAGAAATAGGTGCTTTGAGAAAAGACAAGACAGAACAAGAAGGAATCAATATTTTCAAAGCAGCAGATAGCAGGTGAGAAGAAACCGTCTTACTTTTTAACAGTTTTTAAAAATATATATATTTTATGTTGGAGGATAGTTGTGTGACTTTCAGCAAAGTGATCTGAAAAACTACTTACTTTTCAAGTCTCATTCAAGCATCACTCTTTTACCAAAGTTTAGTCATTGATATTAATAGTGATTACCAGTAAGTCATGGATGCCAGAGAGAGGTTCATTTTAGTGTGCATAGGAATGTAAGAGTGTGTACCTCATTTTAGAAGATTCTTCATTAAAAGTGGTTAAAACTGTTTAAAGAGTTTTCTAAAAGGATTATTAACCCTTACTTATGTGGGTATTTTCCTAATGTTAAATACTTATTTCCTTGGCCAGGCCACTCAAAATGAGGCTTTGCTGTGTGTATATTCTCACAAACCAGGAGACCACTTGCAACTTGATTTGATGGTTGGGATCATATATACCAGAGAGGCAATGAGTGTGCAAAATAGTCTTGAGGATGCTGAGAATTAGAAATATTATAAAAATAAGATTTTTATAGAGACTTGCATTTTAACCTGTAAGTAAATTATAATATTATTTTGGAGAATAAAATATTGCCAAATTGTATCTACTTTACTGCTTGTGATAAATTGCCATCTAATCAAGTTCAATCAGAATCTGAGGTCAAAATGGTTACTCAGATCACCTTCCTTTTTTCTGTTATATTAAAAAATACAGAAATGCAAAATCGGGTTGTAAAAATAGTGACATCATTTTAGTATCCAGACTGTCTCTGTGACCATATATGTAACCTCGTTTAGATAATGAAAATTTGAAGCCTCCTAAATGTAGAGGTTTCACCAAGAGCTCTCCTGCTCCTCACACTGACCACCAGCCCAAAGCACAAATAAGATATGACGTGTGTGTATGTGTGTGTGTGCACACGCGCGTGCTCAGGCATGTCCAACTCTTTGCGACCCCATGGACTGCTGGCTCCTCTGTACCTGGGGTTTCCAGGCAAGAATACTGGAGTGGGCTGTCATTTTCTACTCCACGGGATCTTCCCAAACCAGGGATCGAATCCATGCCTCCAGCAGCCCGCACATTGGCAGGACTCTTTATGCCTGAGCCACCTGGGAAGTCCTAAGACTCACGTGACGGAGATCACTTTGTGATGGGGTTAAGGAGGAAGAGGAGATGGAGAAAAGGCTTGGGTGTGAGACCCCCAGATCTGAGTCCACAGTCTAATCCCTGAGCCCAAGCATCTGAGAACAGAGGGACCTGATGAGCTGGTGCTCCAGGTCCTGGCATGGCACCTCCCTCTGAGCCCACCGTTTCTGGTAAGCTTCTCTTGCGCCCCATTGGCTTCAGATTTCCCTTCCCCTGGAGCATCCTTTACCCACCCCACCTGGTTGCTTCTTTCAGACTCCAGTTAGACCTTGTGTTGCTTAGCAAGGACTATTTCTCTACCAAATCTTAGTTACTTAACTTTCTTTTTACCCTATCACAGCACTCACTACACTAAATTATGATCGTTTATTTAGTTGTTATCTTTCTCCCCAGTAAGCTTCAAGGACAACACTCTAGAATGCAGAGTACTACCTGCAGTTATCTAGGAGGCAGAAAACTAGTGAACGAATCCATGGAATGCCACGGACGTCAGCCAGCTGGTTCTTTTTGCTTTGTTTTGCTTCTGGCCACACCAGGTTGGCTTACAAGGTCTTAGTTCCCCGACCAGGGATGGAACCCATGTGCCCTGTAGTGGAAGTAGGGAGTCCTAACCACTGGACCCTGGGGAATTCCCAGTTAGCTCGCTGGTTCCTCAGAGAAAAAAATAAAACAATAGAGTCCATTGCCCTAGAATTCAGTATATCTTTAAAGTGATACTTGTTTTAATCACTGTCATTAGTACTCTCCATGCGTATAAATTTGCCTAGAAGCTAGTAAAAATGATTTTTCAGGGGCTTCCCTGGTGGCTCAGAGGTTAAAGCGCCTGCCTGCAAGGCGGGAGACTGGGGTTCAATCCCTGGGTCGGGAAGATCCCCTGGAGAAGGAAATGGCAACCCACTCCAGTATTCTTGCCTGGAGAATCCCATGGCCAGAGGAGCCTGGTAGGTTACAGTCCACGGGGTCGAAAAGAGTCAGACACGACTGAGTGACTTCACTTTCTTTCTTCTTTCTTTCTTTTGCTCTTTTGTTATTATTAGAACAATCTGTAATATATTTGTGACATCTTAATCATTACACCTTGAAGTAGAGCCCACTGCAAATTTCTGAATCATCTAACAGAGTGTTTAAACTAAAACTATTCAAGATAATCAAAATGACATTTTACAAAATGGCTATTATATTGGAAATAACTGATGGACTCTATAAAATAATGAATTATAGATAAGTATTTGGAAAAGCTTATATCTTCAACTATATTTTTTTCCCCTTTGAAGATGGAAAAGTAGTCTAAAATGTCCCTGCTGGACAGAAAATTGTTATAATTCATTGAATGATACTTTCCTGCCATGCTATACATTTTTGATGGAGGTTTCAAAAATTTTTTAAAGAAAATTATCTATATTTGTTTTTTTTTTATTTTTGCATGTTAGTAGATCCATGGACAGAGTAACCTGGTGGACTGCAGTCCATAGGGTCACGAAGAGTTGGACACTACTGAGTGTCTCAGCGATAGTGGTCATATTTTTTTCACAGACCATGTTGAGACATAAGAACTAGAATCGTAAGTTTCAATTAAGTCAAATTGAATATACGGTGAGACTGATAAGGTCAACTTTAAAATTAGGTTGTTTGTTTTACATAGAATATACTGAATTATCACTTCAAAGACCATAATAAGGACTCTTGCTTAACAGAAGAAAAAAATGTGGATTGGTAAATTTACAAACTAGTACAAAAGCTATTTGTTGTTTTCAGTCACCAGCCCTATGGACTGCAGCACGCCAGGCTCCTGTGTTTCCTGGAGTCACACTCATGTGCATTGAGCCAGTGATACTATATAACCATCTCATCCTCTGTTGTCCCTTTCTCCTCCTGCCTTCAGCCTTTCCCATCATCAGGGTCTTTTCCAATGAGTTGGCTCTCCACATCAGATGGTCAAAGTGTTGGAGCTTCAGCATCAGTCCTTCCAATGAATATTCAAGATTGATTTCCTTTAGAGTTGATTGGCTTGATCTCCTTGCAGTCCAGTGGACTCTCAAGAGTCTTCTACGACACCACAGTTTGAAAGCATCAGTTCTTGGGCACTCAGCCTTCTTTATGGTCCAGCTCTCACATCCATACATGACTACTGGAAAAACCATAGCCTTGACTATATAGACCTTTTTTGGCAAAGAGATGTCTCTGCTTTTCAATACACTGTCTAGGTTCCTCATAGCTTTTCTTCTAAGGAAAGCATCTTTTAATTTCATGCCTATAGTCAAATCCACAGTGATTTTGGAGCCCAAGAAGATAAAATCTGTCACAGTTTTCACTTTTCCCCATCTATTTGCCGTGAAGTGATGGGACTGGATGCCACGATCTTAGTTTTTTGAATGTTCAGTTTTAAGCCAGCTTTTGCACTCTCCTCTTTCACCTTCATCAAGAGGCTCTTTAGATCCTCTTTGTTTTCTGCCATTAGAGAAGTATCATCAGCATGACTGAGGTTGTTGATACTTCTCCTGTACCCTTGATTCCAGCTCGTGATTCATCCATCCCAGCATGTTACATGATATACTCTGCAAAAAGTTAAATAAGCAGGGTGACAATATTACAGGTTTGACAAACTCCTTTCTCAATTTTGAACCAGTCCATTGTTCCATGTTTGATTCTAACTGTTGCTTCTTGACCTGCATACAGGTTTCTCAGGAGGTAGGTAAGGTGGTGTGGTATTCCCATCTCTTTAAGAATTTTCCAGTTTGTTGTGATCCATACGGTCAAAGGCTTTCTTGTAGTGAATGAAGCAGAAGTAGATGTTTTTCTGGAGTTCCCTTGCTTTCTCTATGATCCAGTGAATGTTTGCAATTTGATCTCTGGTTCCCCTGCCTTTTCTAAATCCAGCTTGTACATCTGTAAATTCTTGGTTCGTGTATTGTTGAAGCTTAGGTTGAAGGATTTTGAGCATTACCTTGCTAGCATGTGAAATAAGTGCAATTGCATGGTAGTTTGAACATTATCTGACACTGCCTTTCTTTGAGATTGGAGAAAAAAATGACCTTTTCCAGTCCTGTAGCCATTGCTGAATTTTCCAAATTCCTGGCATATTGAGTGTTGGCATATTGCAGCACTTTCACAGCATCATCTTTGAGGATTTGAAATAGCTTAGCTGGAATTCCATCACCTCCACTAGCTTTGTTCATAGTAATGCTTCCTAAGGACCACTTGACTTCCCACTCCAGGATGTCCGGCTCTAGGTGAGCGATCACAACATCATGGTTATCTGGGTCATGAAGATCTTTTTTGTATAGTTCTTCTGTGTATTCTTGCCACCTCTTTTTAATCTGTTCTGCTTCTGTTAGATCTTTGCTGTTTCTGTCCTTTATTGTGCCCATCACTGTATGAAATGTTCCCTTGTTATCTCCACTTTTCTTGAAGAGATCTCTAGTCGTTCTCATTCTATTGTTTCCCTCTATTTCTTTGCATTGATCACTGAGGAAGGCTTTCTTATCTCTCCTTGCTATTCTCTGGAACTCTGCATTCAGTTGGGTATTTTTCCCTTTCTCCGTTGCCTCTGACCTCTCTTCCTTTCTCAGCTATTTGTAAGGCCTCCTCAGACAACCACTTTGCCTTCTTTTGTTTTTTTCCTTTGGGATGGTTTTGGTCACCTGTACAATGTTATGAACCTCCACCCACAGCTTTTCAGGCACTTTGTCTACCAGGTCTGTCGACTGCACTGTTCAGTCATACAGGATTTCATTTGGGTCATACATGAATGGTCTGGTGCTTTTCTCTACTTTTTTTCAATTTAAGCCTGAATTTTGCCATATGGACCTCATGATCTGAGCCAGTCGGCTCCCAGTCCTGTTTTTGCTGACTGCGTAGAGCTTCTCCATCTTTTGCTGCAAAGAATATAATCAATCTGATTTCAGTACTGACCATCAAGTTATGTCCATGTGTAGAGTCATCTCTTGTGTTGTTGGAAGAGGGTGTTTGCTATGACCAGTGCGTTCTCTTGGCAAAACTCTGTTAACCTTTGCCCTGCCTTATTTTGTACTTCAAGGCCAAAATTTGCTTTTACTCTGGATGTCCCTTGTCTGTTGTATTCCATTTCCCTCTGGTGAAAAGGACACCTCTTTTGGGTTTTAGTTCTAGAGGGTCTTGTAAGTCTTCACAGAACCAGTCAATTTCAGCTTCTTGAGCTAGTGGTGAGGGATATAGACTTGGATTACTGTGATGTTGAATGGTTTGCCTTGGAAACAAACCGAGATCATTGTATCATTTTTGAGATTGCACCCAAGTACTGAATTTTAGACTTTTTTGTCGATTCTGAGGGCTACTCCATTTCTTCTAAGGAATTCTTGCCCACAGTAGTAGGTGTAATGGTCATCTGAATTAAATTTACCCATTCGTGTTCATTTTAGTTCACTGATTTCTAAGGTGTTGATGTTCACTCTTGCCATCTCCTGCTTGACCACATCCAGTGTACCTTGATTCATGGACCTAACATTCCAGGTCCTATGCAGTCCTGTTCTTTACAGCATCAGACTTTACCTTTACTGCTAGACACATCCACAACTGGGCATGGTTTCCACTGTGTCCCAGCCTCCTCATTCTTTCTAGAGCCGTTTCTCTGCTCTTCCCCAGTAGCTTGTTGGACACCTGCTGACCTGGGGGCCTCGTCTTCTGCTGCCATGTTGGTTTGCCTTTCATACTGCTCATGGGGTTCTCGAGGCAAGAATGCCGAAGCTATATCACACATTTACCCAGGGTAAAAGATGAGAAAATATGCAGAGTTATAAAACATGTCAAGGGTGTGTAATTTCTGTTTTGCTTTCACTAATAGGAGACACTTTCCTTCATTGCTGGATTAAGGCATTTCGGTAGCAAAAAGTAGTGAACTTGACCCTAGAAGAAGTTTCTCCAGCAAAGAAACCTTTATAAATTTGTGTTGTCATTAATTTAACAGCTGTAATCTTCTGTCAGAAAAATTACAATAACTGTGGTAAACACATAATCTGACATCAGCTCAAAACAGGGTTCAGATTTCTGATGTTTCAGAGACAGTCCGATGGACATGTTTACAGACATTCAGAAATATTTTCCAGGTCTCATCCCAAATTGATTTCTAAAATCAGAAAGCAAATGATTGCATTATTTTAGCTCCTTATAAAGTATCTTCTGATTTATGGTTTACTGTGATGCCTCCTGTTCTGAGGGAAAATCAATATAAGAATTTTCAGTTTGTACAGCTTATCTGAAATTTTGGGGTAACCATAGTTGAAGATGGTCAAGATCATTTATTCTAGGAGCTAAAGACATGAGTTTAGTTCCAGTGTGCTATTTTTCACCTTAGAAAAGACTCTTCGGCTATCAGAGCCTCAAAAATTAAGGTCCTAGCCCCAAAGTATTGTGTACAGTTTGACTGGAAGCAGCAGAAAGCATCAGCTAGCAGAGGAGCAGCAAATGAGTCTCTCCTCAGTGATATTCCTTGCTGACACCCACAGATGTTTCCTCTAATCACTCTCTTATATTTAAGTGTCTCTAGGTTTACAAAAACTAGCCAGGGTACTGACACTTACCTTTGCGGAAAGTGGGAAAATCACAGACTCTTGGAACGTTAGGTAGGTCCAGCCTGCTTAAGAGTTTAGTTCTTAGAAGTCTCCCACTTGGAATCAGAAAACAGGTGTAACAGATGTTTGGTCATCATACATCTTCTCATCAGGTGTCAGGGATGTCTGTATAACATTTCTGAGTGTTTACTGGAGGTATGAAAACTGAAGGGATAGGAAAAAGCCTCCAAAGACTGCACCATGTCTGTTTTGCTGCTGGAGGGCATCCTCATGCTTGCATGCTGGAGGGGACTATTACAGGCAGGGTGACCTTTACAGTGTCTAAGGTGAGGACTTGTGGATTGATTTCTGTGTTCCATATGACAGGGGAAGATAGAATAAATAACTCAAAAACGAAAGGAGGGAGAGGTCTTTTTATAGTAAATAAAAAATAAGCAAAATTCATGTCTGTAAGATGAAAATGGTAAAATGAGTAGGTTTAAGAATACAGGAAGTAGAAACTTGTATCCAGTAACACCTACTATTCATATTTAGGGGTTCCCTGATAGCTCAGACAGTAAAGAATCTGCCTGCAATGCAGGAGATCCAGGTTCGATCCCTGGGTCAGGGAGATCCCCTGGAGGAGGAAATGGCAACCCACTCCAGTATTCTTGCCTGGAGAATCCCCACAGACAGAGGAATCTGGTGGGCTACAGTCCACGGGGTCGAAAGAGTCGGACACGACTGAGCGACTGAGATATGCACTATTCATATTTAGAAAAGAAAGGGAAGAAGAGTAGTTTAAGACATCATTCCTACTTAGACGTGTTTACATCAGACTTTAGAAAGGCGTCGTCGCAATTTTCAGAGAGAGGAGAAGTACTATTCAGCTTCTGTATTGCTTTCCGGTTGCTGTTATGACATCACCACAGACTTACCGATGTAATGCAACACAAATGTGTTCTCTTAGCGTCCTGAAGGTTAGAAGCTCAAAGGGGGTCTCGCGGGGACGCAGGCCAGGTGTTAGCGGGGCTGCCCTCCTCCTGGGGTGCTGCAGGGGAGAGTCTGTTTCCCTGCCTTTGCCAGATTCCTGAGGCCTCCTGCGTGAATAGTTCATGGCCCCTCTCTCAGTCTTCAAACTGCCTCACTCCAACTCTGCTTTTAGTACTTTATCGCATTCCCTTTTTCTGAATGGCCTACTGCCTGCCTCCTTCTCATAAGGCTGCAATTACACTGGGCCTGACCAGGTAATCTGGGATAACATCCCCAGCTCAAAAATCTCAAATCCCTTTGCCACAAAAGGTAACATATTCACATGTTTCAGGGTTTAGGACAAAGATATCTTTGGGAATAAGAGATGAGTAAATTATTCAACCTATTTTAGCATCTTAAAATCCTAAAGGGAAAAAAAAATGACTCAATTGGATCAGGAGCCCTTCAAAACTAAAATTTGGAAATAATAGTGAAAAATGCCATATTAGCTAGGAAAAGTTAAACTATGCTACAGTGATACAGAAATACTACATCTCAAGGGTTACTGCCTAGAAGAGCATTTCTTACTGATGGGACATCTGCCGCAAGTCTTGCACCTGTGGAGCAGCTCCCTTCCCAGCAGTGGCCCGGAGATCAGGGTGGTTTCAGCTTATGCCTCCACTGTTGCAGGGTGTGCCACGGTCACCAGGGCGAGAGGAGAGCTGGGTGGCCAGAGGGGAGCTTTTCACCCCCTGAGCCCAAGGGTGAAGTGTGCCACACATTCCTTTGTCATGTGGCCCACCTAGCTGTGAGGAGGCGAAAAAGGCAGTCTTCCACATGTTCAGGAATGAAAGGACCAGATACTGATGTGTTAATATCTTAAGTAACTGATATGTTACTGCCTAAGATACTTTCTAGTGAGAAACTCTGTAAAAACAGCATCAGCAGGTTAGAAATTAAAATGAGCTGAAGCTATTGAAAATATGAAACATAATCAAAATAAAACCCTGGGTTTTGCTGGAGAGTAATGCTCAGACTAGGGAGAATAGAGCCAGTTCTTGATGGGTAAGACGTGATCGTTCTAGTGACAGGGCAAGTTAGGAGAGAACAGTGACGGGACCAGCATTGCTGAGACGTCCTCCCAGTTCAGCAGTGATAAGAATATCAACACAACTGCTTAGAATGAGTTTTCTGGCTGAGGCGAATTGCAGCCCAGGGTACAAAGAAAACCCAACAGTGAGATAACTAAATTGGAAGGACTGATGCTGAAGCTGAAACTCCAGCACTTTGGCCACCTGTTGCGAAGAACTGACTCATTTGAAAAGACCCTGATGCTGACAAAGNAGAAAACCCAACAATGAGATAACTAAATTGGAAGGACTGATGCTGAAGCTGAAACTCCAGCACTTTGGCCACCTGTTGCGAAGAACTGACTCATTTGAAAAGACCCTGATGCTGACAAAGATCGAAGGCAGGAGGAGAGGGGACGACAGAGGATGAGATGGTTGGATGGCATCACCGACTCACTGGACATGAGTTTAAGTAAACTCTGGGAGATGATGATGGACAGGGAGGCCTGGAGTGCTGTGGTTCATGGGGTCACAAAGAATCGGACATGGCTGAGCGACTGAACTGAACTGAAACTGTTGGTGGTGATATAAAAACTCACGGAGAACAGATAATGAGCTGAAACACTATACACTGCAAAGACTGTCTTGATTATTCACATGAATGAAAACGTAAATTGAATTTTGTACCAGTAAGCTCAATGATGCCCTCTTGAAAATCCTCAAATGGATCCTTAAATAGATTGTGAGACCACAGAAGGGAGAGTGATGGTAAGAAGAACAGCATGAACTCATCAAGAATGTGTCTTTTTTGTTCATTTTTTGAGAGTATCATATGCCAGTAGACTAAGGGCACTGTGATTGTAAGTGGGTCTCATCAAGGTATCTGACAAAGTTTCTCACGATATTCTTGTGGAGCAGATAAGGAAGAGTTCTCATTGATCGTGTAGTTAAGATTTGTAACAAGTGAGTAACAGGAGAAAATAAAAATAAATAAATAATAATAATCCAAAGAAATATACTAGAGCTAAATCATGAAAATCCTTATAAGCTATTTTAAGGGATTCAGACCTTTTCTTGAGGGCAGTTTGGGTTCATGAAGCAAGGTTTGCCTCACAGAAATACCACAGTCTGCAGTGTAGAGAACAGACTGAGAGAAACTGGTACTAGAGAGGAGCCAGAAGGCGGGAGAGGTGGGCTGAACTAAGGGAATTACAGAGTGAGGAGCTGATGAGTTTAAAGGTCTTAAGTTGGCAGGCCTGGCAGGGTTTTTCGNGCAGAGCTGACTCAGTCAGTCTTCCCTCATCTCCTCTCCGTGTTGGTGTCCTGATAACTTCCCTAGAAGGAATGTTACAGACATAACTGCAATGAGTCTTTGTAAATGGTGCATGAGAAAGAAAGTCCTGTTATGGAAGCTTCCAGTCATAACTGGCTGTGCAGGACACCAGTCCATCATATGCATCTTCTTCCTCGCTTCAGGTGTTCATAACGGAGAGCTGTTAGGCCTTTTCTCTGTCCTAAGTAAACTAATTCACCAGGNAGCTTCCAGTCATAACTGGCTGTGCAGGACACCAGTCCATCATATGCATCTTCTTCCTCGCTTCAGGTGTTCATAACGGAGAGCTGTTAGGCCTTTTCTCTGTCCTAAGTAAACTAATTCACCAGGATCCTATTTCATAGTGCCGCCTCCTCTCTGCCTTGGCATTTTGTTTTCATCTCTGTCGCGTTTGTCTCATTTTAAAATGGAGAGTAGGCTCAGCTTGGCAGCCCTTGACAGCATCCCACATGTTTTTCTCTGTCTCCTTTCGGAAGCAGGATGTCAACTGTTTGGGTCACAGATGAAGGGAGAGACAAACCTTTGGGACCAGACCAGTTGTGTGACTCGATAAAAACACAGAGTTTTTCTATCAAGATTCTGAATTTAAGCTGGAAGTAGACCTCAGCACCTTAACTCTCTGGGGAGTCTCATAGGCTGATGGACGTGGCATATGGGAATCTGGGGGGGAACCACACCTTGATGTATTATTTTGTTTTCCCCCACTCTTGGCATGATTACCTTTTTCAAATTCTTTCTTTTCAGCATACACTAAAGGCTTTGGGGGGGACTATCATCTATAAACATCAAGTGCAGAAGTCAGGAGCAAAGTAATTGCAAAAGATTAAAAATAGGACTAATTGCTTAATGTAAAGTATGACACTGATATGGTGAATGTATTCCTCTTTCAGCTTCACTATTTGCAAAATGTTCATTATTTGTTTAATTATCATTTACTAATACTCTCTCTAGGATGCTTTTTTAAAACTTTTTAATTTTGAGGTCATACAATATTAAAAGAATTTATTAAATGTTTTCAATGATCTGAAAAAAAATGTCTGTACTTTTTCAGGAATGCCTTGCTCTCAAGTTGTTTTTGTACTGTTAGTATCTTTTGAAAAATATGAAGTAATAAAAAATATGTAAATGATGAGTTATGTTACACCTAATAGTATAGCCATATCTAAGCTATAAGAGTTCTAGTTTTTAGCTTCTTTGGTAAGACTTTGGCACGTTAAGCTCTTAAAGGAAAATGCAAGGCTTTCATTTGGGTATTAATGTAGACACCATTTTTATGAGATAATATCCTTAAAATAGGTGACCCTGGTGGCTCGACAGTAAAGGAGATGCAATACAGGAGACACAGTTTCTGTCCCCAGGTTGGAAAGATGCCATGGAAGAGGAAATGGCAACCCACTCCAGTATTTTGCCTGAAAAATTCCAGGGACAGAGGAGCCTGGTAGGCTACAGTCCACTGGGTTGCAAAACAGTCAGACATGACTTAGCGACTAAACAACAATCCTTAAAGTAATACAGAGATAGTTTATTGAATTTTCATTTGACTATTTTACCAAAAAAAGACCTGTAAGAAAAGTTCTTCTTACAAAAGAAACTGTAAGTGCCATAAAGACCAGTTAGCTGCTCCGCATTAGAAAGTCATTTAAGAGCCGCAGAACTCTCCTCCAAGCCTTCCTCCTTCACTAGCAGATACTGGGCAAGCACTGACGCTGTCCTTGTGAAGATGACTGAAGAAAAACCTCAGCAAGGCAGTCAGGAAAGCAGAGCACTCCCCTCAGAGGCGCTTTCACAGACTAAGGAGAGACAGTGCTTTATACATTTATTTGCTTGGTTTAACCTAAAAATAAATTACTTGACTGTATAGTCCCTTAATTATTTTGAAATCCCATATAAAGACATGCCAAAGTAACATGCTGTCCCAAGTTCTTTATTAATAATAACACCATTAACTTAAAAATGATGAAATACACCTGTAAGTATCTTAAGATGCCCTACATATTTTTAATTATCTTTATGGTGATAGAAAGACCAGAAAAAGCACCAGTTTTGAGGGTATAGTTTGGCAAGTCTCCCCCAGTGTGCGCAGATCGGCTGCCAGCAGAGCGCGCACAGCACCCTGAGGCCTGCTGTGCCCCATGAGCTCAGCCCCCTCCTCCCACCCCAGCCTGAGAGCCGCTCGCCCTGTTTCTCCCTGTAGCTCATCCTTTCCTAGAACTTCAGGTAAATGAGACTATTTAATCCATACTTGGCCACCTGATGCGAAGAGCTGACTCACTGGAAAAGACCCTGACGCTGGGAAAGATTGAGGGCAGGAGGAGAAGAGGACGACAGAGGATGAGACGGTTGGATGGCATCACCGACTCAGTGGACATGGGTTTGGGTGGACTCCGGGAGTTGGTGATGGACAGGGAGGCCTGGCGTGCTGTGGTCCATAGGGTTGCAAAGAGTCAGACATGACTGAGCCACTGAACTGAACTGAATATATACTAGTCTTTTGTCCTAGCTTTTTTCACTAAAAACAACGCTGTTGACAGAGAAGGCAATGGCACCCACTCCAGTACTCTTGCCTGGAAAATCCCATGGACGGAGGAGCCTGGTGGGCTGCAGTCCATGGGGTCGCTAAGAGTCGGACATGACTGAGTGATGTCACTTTCACTTTCATGCATTGGAGAAGGAAATGGCGACCCACTCCAGTGTTCTTGCCTGGAGAATCCCCGGGGCGGGGGAGCCTGGTGGGCTGCCGTCTCTGGGGTCGCACAGAGTCGGACACGACTGAGGCAACGCAGCAGCAGCAGTATTCCATTTTATGTTGCGGTTTGTTTTCCCAGTTACCAGTTTGATGACATATGGATTATTTCCACTTGGGGGCTGTTATAAACAAAGGTGCTATGAATATTCATGTACGTCTTTGGGTGAATATGTTTTTGCTTTTCTTGGGAAATATCTAGAAGTTGAATGACTGGGTTGCGTGGAAGAGTTCTGAGGAGCTGTCAAACTGTGTTCCAAGTCGTGTTTTACTTTCGCGTGCTCACCGACTATGCAGGGCAGCTGCGCTTCACCCCTGCAGTAGGTGACACTCGTTGCCAGTAGGCTTTTTACCGTTTTCCTGGTAGGAACACAGTGCTATCACATTATGAGTTTAATTTTTATTTTACTTTCCTAAGGACTAATGATACTGAGTCTCTTTTCCTGTGCTTATTTGCCATTCATATGTCTTCTGTGAAGCAGCTTTTCAAATCTCTTGCCCATTTTTTTTATTAATCAAGCTTTTGTCTTTGAGTTACAAGCATTTGTTATTTTTTGGAAAGAAATTCCTTTGTCTGATAGAAATTTTGCAGTTTTTTTTTTTTTTT
>SJYW01037194.1:63156-81978 GCA_006410735.1 Raphicerus campestris | reverse complement strand
GGAGTGGAGCGGTGGTGGGGTGGTCCCAACTTGAATCTTATAAGAGCATCTGCTGAACAGGAAAGAAAATGAACTCAAGGCATCTTTCTGTCTCAAATGTTTGATGATACGTTAGAATGCTATTCATGCTTACTATTTTCAGATATCATACAGTAAGAAATAAAGCATCTCATGTCGCTTTCTCCCCCTACAGTTAAAAATTAGCCTGTGGAGCTGCATGGGTGTCTCTTAGGGATTCAGTCAGAAACCAAACTCAGAGATCCTGATGGTACTGTCTTCAGACCACATGGGAGGAGGCAGTGAGGAGTCAGATGACAGGGCTGAGAATCCTGGCCTCCCGGTAGCCCTGCTGCTTTCTGAATGCAGAGCTGACTCAGTCAGTCTTCCCTCATCTCCTCTCCGTGTTGGTGTCCTGATAACTTCCCTAGAAGGAATGTTACAGACATAACTGCAATGAGTCTTTGTAAATGGTGCATGAGAAAGAAAGTCCTGTTATGGAAGCTTCCAGTCATAACTGGCTGTGCAGGACACCAGTCCATCATATGCATCTTCTTCCTCGCTTCAGGTGTTCATAACGGAGAGCTGTTAGGCCTTTTCTCTGTCCTAAGTAAACTAATTCACCAGGATCCTATTTCATAGTGCCGCCTCCTCTCTGCCTTGGCATTTTGTTTTCATCTCTGTCGCGTTTGTCTCATTTTAAAATGGAGAGTAGGCTCAGCTTGGCAGCCCTTGACAGCATCCCACATGTTTTTCTCTGTCTCCTTTCGGAAGCAGGATGTCAACTGTTTGGGTCACAGATGAAGGGAGAGACAAACCTTTGGGACCAGACCAGTTGTGTGACTCGATAAAAACACAGAGTTTTTCTATCAAGATTCTGAATTTAAGCTGGAAGTAGACCTCAGCACCTTAACTCTCTGGGGAGTCTCATAGGCTGATGGACGTGGCATATGGGAATCTGGGGGGGAACCACACCTTGATGTATTATTTTGTTTTCCCCCACTCTTGGCATGATTACCTTTTTCAAATTCTTTCTTTTCAGCATACACTAAAGGCTTTGGGGGGGACTATCATCTATAAACATCAAGTGCAGAAGTCAGGAGCAAAGTAATTGCAAAAGATTAAAAATAGGACTAATTGCTTAATGTAAAGTATGACACTGATATGGTGAATGTATTCCTCTTTCAGCTTCACTATTTGCAAAATGTTCATTATTTGTTTAATTATCATTTACTAATACTCTCTCTAGGATGCTTTTTTAAAACTTTTTAATTTTGAGGTCATACAATATTAAAAGAATTTATTAAATGTTTTCAATGATCTGAAAAAAAATGTCTGTACTTTTTCAGGAATGCCTTGCTCTCAAGTTGTTTTTGTACTGTTAGTATCTTTTGAAAAATATGAAGTAATAAAAAATATGTGAATGATGAGTTATGTTACACCTAATAGTATAGCCATATCTAAGCTATAAGAGTTCTAGTTTTTAGCTTCTTTGGTAAGACTTTGGCACGTTAAGCTCTTAAAGGAAAATGCAAGGCTTTCATTTGGGTATTAATGTAGACACCATTTTTATGAGATAATATCCTTAAAATAGGTGACCCTGGTGGCTCGACAGTAAAGGAGATGCAATACAGGAGACACAGTTTCTGTCCCCAGGTTGGAAAGATGCCATGGAAGAGGAAATGGCAACCCACTCCAGTATTTTGCCTGAAAAATTCCAGGGACAGAGGAGCCTGGTAGGCTACAGTCCACTGGGTTGCAAAACAGTCAGACATGACTTAGCGACTAAACAACAATCCTTAAAGTAATACAGAGATAGTTTATTGAATTTTCATTTGACTATTTTACCAAAAAAAGACCTGTAAGAAAAGTTCTTCTTACAAAAGAAACTGTAAGTGCCATAAAGACCAGTTAGCTGCTCCGCATTAGAAAGTCATTTAAGAGCCGCAGAACTCTCCTCCAAGCCTTCCTCCTTCACTAGCAGATACTGGGCAAGCACTGACGCTGTCCTTGTGAAGATGACTGAAGAAAAACCTCAGCAAGGCAGTCAGGAAAGCAGAGCACTCCCCTCAGAGGCGCTTTCACAGACTAAGGAGAGACAGTGCTTTATACATTTATTTGCTTGGTTTAACCTAAAAATAAATTACTTGACTGTATAGTCCCTTAATTATTTTGAAATCCCGTATAAAGACATGCCAAAGTAACATGCTGTCCCAAGTTCTTTATTAATAATAACACCATTAACTTAAAAATGATGAAATACACCTGTAAGTATCTTAAGATGCCCTACATATTTTTAATTATCTTTATGGTGATAGAAAGACCAGAAAAAGCACCAGTTTTGAGGGTATAGTTTGGCAAGTCTCCCCCAGTGTGCGCAGATCGGCTGCCAGCAGAGCGCGCACAGCACCCTGAGGCCTGCTGTGCCCCATGAGCTCAGCCCCCTCCTCCCACCCCAGCCTGAGAGCCGCTCGCCCTGTTTCTCCCTGTAGCTCATCCTTTCCTAGAACTTCAGGTAAATGAGACTATTTAATCCATACTTGGCCACCTGATGCGAAGAGCTGACTCACTGGAAAAGACCCTGATGCTGGGAAAGATTGAGGGCAGGAGGAGAAGAGGACGACAGAGGATGAGACGGTTGGATGGCATCACCGACTCAGTGGACATGGGTTTGGGTGGACTCCGGGAGTTGGTGATGGACAGGGAGGCCTGGCGTGCTGTGGTCCATAGGGTTGCAAAGAGTCAGACATGACTGAGCCACTGAACTGAACTGAATATATACTAGTCTTTTGTCCTAGCTTTTTTCACTAAAAACAACGCTGTTGACAGAGAAGGCAATGGCACCCACTCCAGTACTCTTGCCTGGAAAATCCCATGGACGGAGGAGCCTGGTGGGCTGCAGTCCATGGGGTCGCTAAGAGTCGGACATGACTGAGTGATGTCACTTTCACTTTCATGCATTGGAGAAGGAAATGGCGACCCACTCCAGTGTTCTTGCCTGGAGAATCCCCGGGGCGGGGGAGCCTGGTGGGCTGCTGTCTCTGGGGTCGCACAGAGTCGGACACGACTGAGGCGACGCAGCAGCAGCAGTATTCCATTTTATGTTGCGGTTTGTTTTCCCAGTTACCAGTTTGATGACATATGGATTATTTCCACTTGGGGGCTGTTATAAACAAAGGTGCTATGAATATTCATGTACGTCTTTGGGTGAATATGTTTTTGCTTTTCTTGGGAAATATCTAGAAGTTGAATGACTGGGTTGCGTGGAAGAGTTCTGAGGAGCTGTCAAACTGTGTTCCAAGTCGTGTTTTACTTTCGCCTGCTCACCGACTATGCAGGGCAGCTGCGCTTCACCCCTGCAGTAGGTGACACTCGTTGCCAGTAGGCTTTTTACCGTTTTCCTGGTAGGAACACAGTGCTATCACATTATGAGTTTAATTTTTATTTTACTTTCCTAAGGACTAATGATACTGAGTCTCTTTTCCTGTACTTATTTGCCATTCATATGTCTTCTGTGAAGCAGCTTTTCAAATCTCTTGCCCATTTTTTTTATTAATCAAGCTTTTGTCTTTGAGTTACAAGCATTTGTTATTTTTTGGAAAGAAATTCCTTTGTCTGATAGAAATTTTGCAGTTTTTTTTTTTTTTTCTCTCAGTGTGTGGCTTGCTCTTTCCTTGGTCGTCTTTTCAAGACATGTTTCTAATTTTAATGAAATCTAGTCCATCAATTTCTGCTTTTATGGATCACGCTTATGGTGGCATATCTAAGAACTCCTTTGTAACCAGAGTTGCGAAGGTTTTCTCCTTTGTTTTTCTTTTTAAAAATTTTGCAGTTTAATTCTTGTTTTCAGACCTAAGACCCGCACGATTCCTTGCCTCTTGTCCGTGCTCCTCACCCTTTCTCACTCTTCTTCTTGGGTTCTTTACCTGCTTACCTGCCTGTTTCTGGCTCTGCACACCCTCTGGTCAGAACGTATCCTGTCGTCTTCTGGGGACTCCCAGTTCCAGTCCTATCCCTTCCTGGAGGTCAAAATACAATGGAATCCCTTTTTAATTGTCTGCCTTTTCCATTTCTGCTGACTTTTCAGTACCAAGAATATTTCCTTAGGTGTCCTATACATAGCTCTTTCAAGCCATCTTTTAGAAAAAAAAATCTCAAAACATTTTTATTTGCCTGGTGAAATGCAAAGGTTCAGATGTACATAGGGCTTGAAATAACCCTTTAAAGTTTTTAGCAAGCAAATATTTTAATTTGACTAGAACTCAATGCGAAGTTCAGAAAACCCCATTATGCTGATTTGATAGCCCTGGAAGACTGATTGAGTTGACCCTGTGTGTGAGGATAAGAGTGAGAGATGTTCTTTCCTGGCTATGTCACACATCGTTTTTGTGTCCGGACAGTTGCCCTGCCAAGTCTGCAGTCCCTTAGCGAGGCTCTCTTCAAGGCCACAGCATTTCGGGTGCCCCGTCCCCTTGTCTGCGCCCACCCCGCTCTCTCTCTAGCCCCCTGCCATCTCTCTGACAGCATGGCTTGTTACTGATAAGCTCCTTGAGAACAGAACCTGTTTCTTCCTAACACTGCACGGTACTTGCCACATATTTGGTGCCAGTCATCTGCCCCTTTAACATTCCCAGACAACAAATCGCATCATCTCCCTTTATGCTAACATCCTAAAAATCCCTATGCACAGAAATTCTTCTGTTTCATCTGTTAGATAATGTGGACCCACTTCTCCAGTCTTATTTTTCTTAATAACACAGTCAACTAAAATATTTACGCACTGACTGGCAGTCTCTGGTACACCATTGGCATTTTATTAAACCACATAGATACTTCCGAGTTTTTAGTAAATAACATCCTTTCTTTGAGTGTGGCCTTTATCTTTATGCCACATATCCTTTGGACTAGGAAGACTTTATCTTTGAATCATCTTCCTGAACCATTATTACTTTAGCATGCTGCTGCTGCTGCTGCTAAGTCACTTCAGTCGTGTCCGACTCTGTACGACCCCATAGACGGCAGCCTACCAGGCTCCCCCATCCCTGAGATCCTCCAGGCAAAAACACTGGAGTGGGTTGCCATTTCCTTCTTCAATGCATGAAAGTGAAATTGAAGTTGCTCAGTCGTGTCTGACTCTTAGCAACCTCATGGACTGCAGCCCACCAGGCTCCTCCATCCATGGGACTCTCCAGGCAAGAGTACTGGAGTGGGTTGCCAGTGCCTTCTCCAAGTTCAGCATGAAAGGAATTCTTTTGGTTATTGCTGGACGGAACTTTGGTATGGCAAATTTTTCAGGAAAAAATTTGGGGATATTGGTATAAAAATAAACATCTACTCTTGCACTACCATCAGAAAAAAGAACAAAATTATTTTTAGTATGTAAAGTTCAGTTCTAAAGAAAATATTCTTTTGAAAACATAGCTGCCACTTTATACTTTGATAATCTGACATAAATATAATCAAGAATATAGATAATAAAACCTTTATAGAATAGTTTGGTTGCCTGGTATGATTTTACATAATCATTTTATTGTTGAGCACATGGCAATTTGATGAAATTTACATGTCTATTTTATAGCTAATATAATGGATTATAGAAACATTAAGAAAATAAAACCGTCTGCATAATAGTTGAGATTTGCCTTTTATTGTATTAATAGAATCAGTCACCAAAAGAACTAAACTGCAGAAAACCTAAGCTATTTATTATAGCTTTGACAATAATCGTGATAATTGGTTCTGAGATTCCAGCTGTAAAGGCCTCGTGAAGGTTTGCCGGTTCTTTCCCAGAGACAGGCTTGTTCCCGATAAGGTGCCCCCAGGGGCCCCAGGCCCCAGTAAGCTAGAGTGAGACGGACACAGCGTCTCCACAGAATGGCTTCACTCCCGATTAGTAGTCAGACCACACCCTGGGACAGTGCGGGATTCCGTAATTACTCTGATTGTTTCCTCATGGACTGAATCTGAATGCCCCCTCTCCCATTAGGGAGAGAATTATTAAAGTGCTCAGAGGTGGCCTCCATTTCCTTTGCCGTGTTTCGGCGGCTGTTTGCTGGGAGCGCGGTCAGTCGCTTGCTGTCTGGTGATTGCTCTGGTCCCGTCTCCCTTCCTCCCTGCTGACTCCGCTGGCTATCCGCCTGCGCGGCCTTTAGACGCTGCCCCTTCGAAGCCGGGTCTATGCTCGTGTGGAATTGTGCTGCTTCTGTTCTGTACCTCCGCTCATAATAAGTCTGGGTTTCCTGTTGTTTTCACTCTCTGATTCATTTCCCCTTTAGGATCAGTAACGTGTCATTTTGGTGAATTCTGCTTTTTTGGAAATGCGGTTCTTTTCATTCTTATCGGTGCTCTTTTCCTGCTCTCTGCTGGCACTGTCGCCACAATTGCCTGGGGCTCAGCTGGTAAAGAATCCGCCTGCAAGGCAGGGGACCCTGGTTCCATCCCTGGGTTGCGAAGGCCCCCTGGAGAGGGGAAAGGTTACCCACTCCAGGATTCTGGCCTGGAGAATTCCGTGGACTGCATAGTCTGTGGGGTCGTAAAGAGTCGGACACAACTGAGGGACTGTCGCTTCAGTTCACGTTCACGTGCACTTCTTACCCCTGAGCATTTTACACCGTAGTCCCCTTCTCTCGTGGGAGCAGGCCAATGCCTTGAGCCCCGATCATCCTAGCCACCCCCACCTCCTCCCTTCCNAACATTAAGAAAATAAAACCGTCTGCATAATAGTTGAGATTTGCCTTTTATTGTATTAATAGAATCAGTCACCAAAAGAACTAAACTGCAGAAAACCTAAGCTATTTATTATAGCTTTGACAATAATCGTGATAATTGGTTCTGAGATTCCAGCTGTAAAGGCCTCGTGAAGGTTTGCCGGTTCTTTCCCAGAGACAGGCTTGTTCCCGATAAGGTGCCCCCAGGGGCCCCAGGCCCCAGTAAGCTAGAGTGAGACGGACACAGCGTCTCCACAGAATGGCTTCACTCCCGATTAGTAGTCAGACCACACCCTGGGACAGTGCGGGATTCCGTAATTACTCTGATTGTTTCCTCATGGACTGAATCTGAATGCCCCCTCTCCCATTAGGGAGAGAATTATTAAAGTGCTCAGAGGTGGCCTCCATTTCCTTTGCCGTGTTTCGGCGGCTGTTTGCTGGGAGCGCGGTCAGTCGCTTGCTGTCTGGTGATTGCTCTGGTCCCGTTTCCCTTCCTCCCTGCTGACTCCGCTGGCTATCCGCCTGTGCGGCCTTTAGACGCTGCCCCTTCAAAGCCGGGTCTATGCTCGTGTGGAATTGTGCTGCTTCTGTTCTGTACCTCCGCTCATAATAAGTCTGGGTTTCCTGTTGTTTTCACTCTCTGATTCATTTCCCCTTTAGGATCAGTAACGTGTCATTTTGGTGAATTCTGCTTTTTTGGAAATGCGGTTCTTTTCATTCTTATCGGTGCTCTTTTCCTGCTCTCTGCTGGCACTGTCGCCACAATTGCCTGGGGCTCAGCTGGTAAAGAATCCGCCTGCAAGGCAGGGGACCCTGGTTCCATCCCTGGGTTGCGAAGGCCCCCTGGAGAGGGGAAAGGTTACCCACTCCAGGATTCTGGCCTGGAGAATTCCGTGGACTGCATAGTCTGTGGGGTCGTAAAGAGTCGGACACAACTGAGGGACTGTCGCTTCAGTTCACGTTCACGTGCACTTCTTACCCCTGAGCATTTTACACCGTAGTCCCCTTCTCTCGTGGGAGCAGGCCAATGCCTTGAGCCCCGATCATCCTAGCCACCCCCACCTCCTCCCTTCCACGTTGAAGAGGTCTAGGAACCTTTTTTTTTTTTTTAATAAGTTTGTTTATTTTAATTGGAGGTTCATTATTTTACAATATTGTATTGGTTTTGCCACACATCAAAATGGATCCGCCACAGATATGGATCAACAGTTATGCTGACATAACCATATCACTCATGCCTTTGCTTCTGCTGTTTTTTGCACACTGCAGCTTCCTCTTTTAAGGATCCCTTTTTTACATTATGTCACATATGTCCTTGAGTAATTCTTTTAGATGTATCCTCTTGGATAATGCATCATTTATCTAGTTTGTGCCAAAGGAGCCTAAGTTTCATAAGAACATAAATTTGTGTGTCTTGTCACTGTTTTGCCTAGAAGAGTGCCTGGCAAATAGGAAGTGCAAATTACATACTTTCTGAGAGAAGCAAATCAATTTATGCCTTGGCCTTCTCCTTGTCAGTTTTGAATCTTTCATGAAAATAGTTAAAGTGCCTATCACATACTCCTACTTTCTGATACCAAGTTTTCCCCATAGTTATCACCTTTATTGATGACTCGGGGGCATCATTCCCTATATCCCTCACTGTGATTTGATCTATTCTGAGAGCAGAACTCCCTCAAAGTGTCCCAGGGAAGTGTGTCTCTAAGTGAACTAGCTTCCACCTGCCAGATACTCTATTTTTTTTTCTGTTATACCCAGTTAGAAGTGACTGGTCGTAAAGAGATGGGACCAGGTGGAGCCCTCTGGCAGTGTCATTTTCTGGACACAGAGCAGCCGCGTCTGGAAGACACGCTCATCAAAGAGCCTGGTGGTCATAAGCGCAAAGAGAAAACTGGAAAGGGAAAAGTTCAGCCCATAAAAGCTCTGTGGCCGATAAAAAGCTAACTGAAAAGACAAGTTCAAAGCCGAGGACCAGGAGCCGAGCCCGGAGGAAGGGCGGCCCCGTAAGAAGATGCCTGCGCTGCTCCGTCAGGTGCATGAGCCGCAGGGAGCAGCCGCAGGCCTTCCCTCAGCAGCGAGCGCTGCTCTCTGGTCTCCTGCTCACTCCTCTTCCCTTGCTGTTGAGCTCTCCTCACTCTCAGTGCTAATAAATGCTTAATAAATCTGCTATTCCCATCGTCTAATGCTTCATCAAATTCCGTCCCCAACAGAGTGCCTTAAAACAGCATTTCTTACCTTTTTGTCTCACCACTTTGGGTTGGTAGTCTGGGCTGGCTCAGCTGAATGGTTTTCTGCATTTCTCCCCAGGGGTCACTCATGTGGCCTCAGACACCTAACAGTTTGACTGGGACTGGAGGGTTAACACAGCCCCACTCACACAGCCTAGGCCTCCTTGCCCACGGGAGGCTGTGCCCCTCTCTCTTTAGATGGCCTCTTGCCTAGGCTTTTTTCCACTGTGTTTGGAGTGTTCCAGGAAAATTAGAGTGGGAGCTGCAAGGCCTGTTAAGGCTTACACCCCAGAACTTCATGCTACTACTTTGGCACGTTCTGCTCGTCACAGTCACAAGTTAGCCTAGATACAAGGGATGGAGGAGAACAAAATATGGCCAAGATTTCATACCACATCTGAGACCCCACTCCTAATTTTCAGACTTATCATCTCCAACATTGTAATGTGTGTACTTGCATAGCTATTTCTTGTAATATTGAGTTTCTTGAGAGAAGGAATTGGGCTATCTTTACCTGCAGCACACAGCAGAAGACCCAGTACCTATTCAGTTCAGTTCAATTCAGTCACTCAGTCGTGTCCAACTCTTTGCGACCCCATGAACTGCAGCACACCAGGCCTCCCTGTCCATCACCAACTCCCAGAGTTCACCCAAACCCATGTCCATCAAGTCGGTGATGCCATTGAACCATCTCATCCTCTGTCATCCCCTTCTCCTCTTGCCCTCAATCTTTCCCAGCATCAGGGAATTTTCAGATGAGTCAGCTCTTCCCATCAGGTGGCCAAGGTATTAGAGTTTCAGCTTCAACATCACTCCTTCCAATGAACACTCAGGACTGATCTCCTTTATGATGGACTGGTTGGATATCCTTGCAGTCCAAGGGACCCTCAAGAGTCTTCTCCAACACCACAGTTCAAAAGCATCAATTCTTTGGCACTCAGCTTTCTTTATAGTCCAACTCTCACATCCATACATGACCACTGGAAAACCCATAGCCTTGACTAGATGGACCTTAGCAAAGTAATGTCTCTGCTTTTTAATATGCTGTCTAGGTTGGTCATAACTTTTCTTCCAAGGAGTAAGCGTCTTTTCTGCATAGAAGTTAAATAAGCAGGGTGACAATATACAGCCTTGACGTACTCCTTTTCCTATTTGGAACCAGTCTGTTCCATGTCCAGTTCTAACTGTTGCTTCCTGACCTGCATACAGGTTTCTGAAGAGGCAGGTTAGATGGTCTGGTATTCCCATCTCTCTCAGAATTTTCCACAGTTTATTGTGATCCACACAATCAAAGGCTTTGGCATAGTCAATAAAGCAGAAATAGATGTTTTTCTGGAACTCTCTTGCTTTTTCCATGATCCAGTGGATGTTGGCAATTGTTAATGCCTTAGTAAAGAGAAGCTGAACCATTGGTGAGCTCACTGGTTGATAGGTGCATACAGTGCATGGATGGATACTCTCTTTTGTGTACATTTTATAGCTAGATTCTAAGATTAATGGAATAGTAATTTTAAAAGTACAAAGTAAAGTATGCCTTTTTGATATAGAGCAGAAGAAGTTTTTGTACATATTAAGCAGTAACTATAGAATGCTGGGTTGTTAGAACCTAGAAACTCATCTGTGTAACAGAGACTCAGTTCAGTTCAGTCGCTCAGTCATGTCCAACTCTTTGCAGCACACCATGAATTGCAGCACACCAGGCCTCCCTGTCCATCACCAACTCCCAGAGTTCACTCAGACTCAGGTCCATCGAGTCGGTAATGCCATCCAGCCATCTCATTCTCTGTCGTCCCCTTCTCCTCCTGCCCCCAATCCCTCCCAGCATCAGAGTCTTTTCCAGTAAGTCAGCTCTTTGCATGAGGTGGCCAAAATACTGGTTTCCTTAATCAGTTCCCAGATCAAATAACCAGAGATTATTTCTTTTCTTTTCTGTACCATCATTGTTATCACAAAGGTTGGGCATCATAGTCTTAAGATATATATTAGTCTTGTGGCATGCATTTAGTGTCAGATTAGTGAACATTTGTGCCAGAGTAGCAAGATCTTAATAAGGCAGTTTGCAAATGCAGCCTCTAATTCCTTTGCTTTAGAAATACTTTAAATAATCTAAAAGGCTCAACTACTACCTAATGTCAGCTAAGATTCAATTGATGGCACTAAAAGAACAATTTGGTATCTCATGGAACTTTAAAAGTCCTGTGTCCCAGCTAAGTTGCCTCATAGGTGACTGTTTTAACGTGATTTTGCCAAGATTCAGCAAGAGCCGCCCTGACTTGCCCCCTTGCTGCGCACTGTCCTGAATGTTGTCAAAGCAGCTCTCACATTTTCCTCTCAGAGTCTGGAGAGGACTGTAATTTGCAGAAACACGTGGACTCCTTCAGGCATGACAGGCTTTACGTGTGTATAGATTGTTACTTTGTCCACTTTGCGTCTCTCAGACACTGTTTAACTGCGGTGTGCAGTTTGGTAATGCAGATTTCAGTAAGAGACCAAAGGACACGTGTGTGTGCAGAGCTGATATCTGCTTAGACAAGTGATCCTTCATGAATGCAAAGTGCAGATTTGCGGTGGATTACTGCAAGGAATCATGGAACGAATAATAACTAATCATAGGAGGACATTTTGATGAATATTTTAAAAACCTTTTACCTTGTAGAAGTATATGAGAAAAATAGTTACATATATGAAACAAGTCTTAATATAATACCATAAAAATGAAGTCTTATCAAACATAATACAGAATTTAAAATGAGCTAAGATAAAGCAAGCTCTCCTGACTATATAAAGAAAATACAGAGAGACAGAAAAGAAATTGAATTTCAGATCTTTTTTTCAAGATAAAAATGAATTATTATAAAGTAGATCTTATTCATACGTTTGGCTCTCTTATTTGGATTTCATATACTGAAAGCAATCATAGGACTGAAGAAAAGTTTATAATGAAAGTCACCTGGGATATCACTTCATAAACCTAGGAAACAACATTAGAAACTGAAATGGGAATAATGAAAATGGCATTTGAAAGGAATGTAAATGGGAGGCAAGGAAAGAATTGTTGAGACACATGAAAGGAAGTCATTACTTGTCTTGAATTCCTATAAATACTGAAAAGTCTCTGTTAAAGGGGCTGGTGCAGCAGTGAACAGGATGGGATCTTTCCCCCTCTGCACACCAGCTCGGGCTGTGGTTAGGAGACTCCGTGTTCCTACGCCAGGTACGGCGTCCTCCTGATTGACTGAGTGCGGCCTGAGAGGCTCCCACGCATCACCAGACCGCAGCAGCTGTGCAGTCTGACCGACAGCTGTGTCTGGGTGGAAGAAGTGGGGACAGGGTGCTGGGGGGACGCAGTCCATGTGGACTGTCTCAGCCAAGTGCAAACCTGTGGCCTTCCCTGCACAGAGAATGTAGTCCTGCAAAGCGCTAACCGTCTGCGGGTCCCTGCACGGGGAACACAATCCTGCAAAGCACTAACCGTCTGCGAGTAGTTCACTATCTGAACACAGTCCTGCGAAGCGCTAACCGTCTGTGGGTGGTTCACTGTCTGCATCGAGGTGCATTCCACCGTGATTAGTGTGTGTGAGTTCCTTAGTATCTGGACATAAAAATTCAAATGGTCTTGACACACCTTGTGCGTCACAGATTATACACAGTTGCTCTCCTTCTTTACGTGCCTTTGGTGTCTGAATTTAGGTGCCAGTGTGAGTCCATGTGTCACACAGTGAAAGTGTAAACAATAACAAATGGTTTGGGGGGAATCGTCTGTGCCGTTATAATTGTCATGTGCGTTTATGCAGGAAAGGAAAATAGAATAGCAAAAGTAGTGCGTATTTTAGTCCTCAATNGGGACCCTCAAGAGTCTTCTCCAACACCACAGTTCAAAAGCATCAATTCTTTGGCACTCAGCTTTCTTTATAGTCCAACTCTCACATCCATACATGACCACTGGAAAACCCATAGCCTTGACTAGATGGACCTTAGCAAAGTAATGTCTCTGCTTTTTAATATGCTGTCTAGGTTGGTCATAACTTTTCTTCCAAGGAGTAAGCGTCTTTTCTGCATAGAAGTTAAATAAGCAGGGTGACAATATACAGCCTTGACGTACTCCTTTTCCTATTTGGAACCAGTCTGTTCCATGTCCAGTTCTAACTGTTGCTTCCTGACCTGCATACAGGTTTCTGAAGAGGCAGGTTAGATGGTCTGGTATTCCCATCTCTCTCAGAATTTTCCACAGTTTATTGTGATCCACACAATCAAAGGCTTTGGCATAGTCAATAAAGCAGAAATAGATGTTTTTCTGGAACTCTCTTGCTTTTTCCATGATCCAGTGGATGTTGGCAATTGTTAATGCCTTAGTAAAGAGAAGCTGAACCATTGGTGAGCTCACTGGTTGATAGGTGCATACACTGCATGGATGGATACTCTCTTTTGTGTACATTTTATAGCTAGATTCTAAGATTAATGGAATAGTAATTTTAAAAGTACAAAGTAAAGTATGCCTTTTTGATATAGAGCAGAAGAAGTTTTTGTACATATTAAGCAGTAACTATAGAATGCTGGGTTGTTAGAACCTAGAAACTCATCTGTGTAACAGAGACTCAGTTCAGTTCAGTCACTCAGTCATGTCCAACTCTTTGCAGCACACCATGAATTGCAGCACACCAGGCCTCCCTGTCCATCACCAACTCCCAGAGTTCACTCAGACTCAGGTCCATCGAGTCGGTAATGCCATCCAGCCATCTCATTCTCTGTCGTCCCCTTCTCCTCCTGCCCCCAATCCCTCCCAGCATCAGAGTCTTTTCCAGTAAGTCAGCTCTTCGCATGAGGTGGCCAAAATACTGGTTTCCTTAATCAGTTCCCAGATCAAATAACCAGAGATTATTTCTTTTCTTTTCTGTACCATCATTGTTATCACAAAGGTTGGGCATCATAGTCTTAAGATATATATTAGTCTTGTGGCATGCATTTAGTGTCAGATTAGTGAACATTTGTGCCAAAGTAGCAAGATCTTAATAAGGCAGTTTGCAAATGCAGCCTCTAATTCCTTTGCTTTAGAAATACTTTAAATAATCTAAAAGGCTCAACTACTACCTAATGTCAGCTAAGATTCAATTGATGGCACTAAAAGAACAATTTGGTATCTCATGGAACTTTAAAAGTCCTGTGTCCCAGCTAAGTTGCCTCATAGGTGACTGTTTTAACGTGATTTTGCCAAGATTCAGCAAGAGCCGCCCTGACTTGCCCCCTTGCTGCGCACTGTCCTGAATGTTGTCAAAGCAGCTCTCACATTTTCCTCTCAGAGTCTGGAGAGGACTGTAATTTGCAGAAACACGTGGACTCCTTCAGGCATGACAGGCTTTACGTGTGTATAGATTGTTACTTTGTCCACTTTGCGTCTCTCAGACACTGTTTAACTGCGGTGTGCAGTTTGGTAATGCAGATTTCAGTAAGAGACCAAAGGACACGTGTGTGTGCAGAGCTGATATCTGCTTAGACAAGTGATCCTTCATGAATGCAAAGTGCAGATTTGCGGTGGATTACTGCAAGGAATCATGGAACGAATAATAACTAATCATAGGAGGACATTTTGATGAATATTTTAAAAACCTTTTACCTTGTAGAAGTATATGAGAAAAATAGTTACATATATGAAACAAGTCTTAATATAATACCATAAAAATGAAGTCTTATCAAACATAATACAGAATTTAAAATGAGCTAAGATAAAGCAAGCTCTCCTGACTATATAAAGAAAATACAGAGAGACAGAAAAGAAATTGAATTTCAGATCTTTTTTTCAAGATAAAAATGAATTATTATAAAGTAGATCTTATTCATACGTTTGGCTCTCTTATTTGGATTTCATATACTGAAAGCAATCATAGGACTGAAGAAAAGTTTATAATGAAAGTCACCTGGGATATCACTTCATAAACCTAGGAAACAACATTAGAAACTGAAATGGGAATAATGAAAATGGCATTTGAAAGGAATGTAAATGGGAGGCAAGGAAAGAATTGTTGAGACACATGAAAGGAAGTCATTACTTGTCTTGAATTCCTATAAATACTGAAAAGTCTCTGTTAAAGGGGCTGGTGCAGCAGTGAACAGGATGGGATCTTTCCCCCTCTGCACACCAGCTCGGGCTGTGGTTAGGAGACTCCGTGTTCCTACGCCAGGTACGGCGTCCTCCTGCTTGACTGAGTGCGGCCTGAGAGGCTCCCACGCATCACCAGACCGCAGCAGCTGTGCAGTCTGACTGACAGCTGTGTCTGGGTGGAAGAAGTGGGGACAGGGTGCTGGGGGGACGCAGTCCATGTGGACTGTCTCGGCCAAGTGCAAACCTGTGGCCNCTCTCAGAGTCTGGAGAGGACTGTAATTTGCAGAAACACGTGGACTCCTTCAGGCATGACAGGCTTTACGTGTGTATAGATTGTTACTTTGTCCACTTTGCGTCTCTCAGACACTGTTTAACTGCGGTGTGCAGTTTGGTAATGCAGATTTCAGTAAGAGACCAAAGGACACGTGTGTGTGCAGAGCTGATATCTGCTTAGACAAGTGATCCTTCATGAATGCAAAGTGCAGATTTGCGGTGGATTACTGCAAGGAATCATGGAACGAATAATAACTAATCATAGGAGGACATTTTGATGAATATTTTAAAAACCTTTTACCTTGTAGAAGTATATGAGAAAAATAGTTACATATATGAAACAAGTCTTAATATAATACCATAAAAATGAAGTCTTATCAAACATAATACAGAATTTAAAATGAGCTAAGATAAAGCAAGCTCTCCTGACTATATAAAGAAAATACAGAGAGACAGAAAAGAAATTGAATTTCAGATCTTTTTTTCAAGATAAAAATGAATTATTATAAAGTAGATCTTATTCATACGTTTGGCTCTCTTATTTGGATTTCATATACTGAAAGCAATCATAGGACTGAAGAAAAGTTTATAATGAAAGTCACCTGGGATATCACTTCATAAACCTAGGAAACAACATTAGAAACTGAAATGGGAATAATGAAAATGGCATTTGAAAGGAATGTAAATGGGAGGCAAGGAAAGAATTGTTGAGACACATGAAAGGAAGTCATTACTTGTCTTGAATTCCTATAAATACTGAAAAGTCTCTGTTAAAGGGGCTGGTGCAGCAGTGAACAGGATGGGATCTTTCCCCCTCTGCACACCAGCTCGGGCTGTGGTTAGGAGACTCCGTGTTCCTACGCCAGGTACGGCGTCCTCCTGATTGACTGAGTGCGGCCTGAGAGGCTCCCACGCATCACCAGACCGCAGCAGCTGTGCAGTCTGACTGACAGCTGTGTCTGGGTGGAAGAAGTGGGGACAGGGTGCTGGGGGGACGCAGTCCATGTGGACTGTCTCGGCCAAGTGCAAACCTGTGGCCTTCCCTGCACGGAGAATGTAGTCCTGCAAAGCGCTAACCGTCTGCGGGTCCCTGCACGGGGAACACAATCCTGCAAAGCACTAACCGTCTGCGAGTAGTTCACTATCTGAACACAGTCCTGCGAAGCGCTAACTGTCTGTGGGTGGTTCACTGTCTGCATCGAGGTGCATTCCACCGTGATTAGTGTGTGTGAGTTCCTTAGTATCTGGACATAAAAATTCAAATGGTCTTGACACACCTTGTGCGTCACAGATTATACACAGTTGCTCTCCTTCTTTACGTGCCTTTGGTGTCTGAATTTAGGTGCCAGTGTGAGTCCATGTGTCACACAGTGAAAGTGTAAACAATAACAAATGGTTTGGGGGGAATCGTCTGTGCCGTTATAATTGTCATGTGCGTTTATGCAGGAAAGGAAAATAGAATAGCAAAAGTAGTGCGTATTTTAGTCCTCAATATAGCCGGTATTCTGGAGCTTAAGCACTGAGCAGGGCTCTATTTCATCTAGTCTCAGGAACAAGATGGCAGAAGTCTGTCTACTCAGGGGCTGCCGAGCTTAAGTTTTGTCAAGATAAAGACAGTCGTTCAGAGGAACCAAAAGGATACTCGGCATTGTAGAATACTGGAAGCACACAAGCTTTGGAGCAAGACAGATTCCACACTCAGCTACGTGTCCACTGTATCTCCTTGAGCAAGTCATTTAATCTCTGTGCCTCGGTTTCTTTATCGGTACAATAGTGTCAGTCGTATCCGACTCTGTGCAACCCCGTAGACTGCAGCCCACGAGGCTTCTCTGTCCATGGGCTTCTCCAGACAAGAATACTGGAGAATGCCATGTCCTTCTCCAGAGGATCTTCCCAACTCAGGGATCAAACCCAGGTCTCCCACATTGCAGGGGGATTCTTTACCACCTGAGCCACCAGGAAGTCCTGGTGATGCCTACATTTAAGATAGAGATACCTGCAAGGAGATCCCACCAGCCCATCCTAAAGGAGATCAGTCCTGGGTGTTCACTGGAGGGACTGATGCTGAAGCTAAAAATCTAATACTTTGGCCACCTGATGTGGAGAGCTGACTCATCTGAAAAGACCCTGATGCTGGGAAGGATTGAGGGCAGGAGGAGAACTCAATGGACATGGGTTTGGGTGGATTCTTGGAGTTGGTGATGGACAGGTAGGCCTGGTGTGCTGCAGTTCATGGGATCGCAGAGTCGGACACAGCTGAACTAAACTGAACTACCTACATTTAAACAGCAGTTAGGGATAATAGGTTAAGCTCCTTGTATCATGCCTGTCACATACTAGGTGCTAAATAAGTGGTCACTCTTATTCTTACCAGGTCAGGAAGTGTGTTTTCTTGATTCAAGCTTGTAACTTGTAACTAGCCCTCATTCACCAATGTTGGTGTTCACGCTTGTGATGGAAAGGTAGGAACCCCTTCACTAGGACTGTCGAGCATCCCTGTGTGGCGAGTTCAACCAGCCAGTTACAGGGGGACATTGCCTTTAACCAGGACTTACAGAGTGTTACAGTGGAAAGGGCCACACGCCGGCTACCGTGTGTTGGACTACGGACCACCGGCTCCTCCGAGCCACTGCAAGTGTCCAAGGGCGCCTCAAGCTTCGTTTGAGGCAGAATGGTGTATCTGTATATGTCCATATGCAATTCTATTTTACTCTTGTGATTAACAGAATACAAATTTGTTTCAAACAGTTTTGAAATTACGGGCCTTTTCATTATATTGTATCTTCTTTGTCAGTCATTGTAAAAATACAACTCTCACATCACTGTAAATGTGGTACCAACAAGTCATAAAACGGTTGCATATTATGTGGAAGACTTATGCTCAAGAAAGTCAAGAACTGGTGCTCTCATTCCCTAGGCCCAGGAAAATGATGCATGGGGGGTACTCGTTTACACGGCTTGTTAAGGAAAACCCTGATGATAACCCAGGTCTCCAAGTCCTGGTCCAGAACTCCCGGCAGAGGAGGTGCTCTCGTTGCTGCTCCTGGAAAAATCTGAAATGTATTTCATGTTCAGATCAGTACTCACGAAGCTAAGTATTGACAGGAAATGAATTGTTTGAAAAAGATTTAAAACAGTACCTGACAAATATAAAACATTCAACAAATGGTTGCTATTATCTTGATGACTGTTCAGTAAGGAGTGATTCTGTCACTTTTTCTATCTGTTGCTCAGAGGAATTAGCAGCGTCCAAGTGTAGGTTTTATCATTAGTCACTCAAGCAAGTGGCTTCTGTAAGGCCGCCGCAGGAATAAAAAGCCACCCCTACGGACCGTCGATGGAAGCCTTTATTGGGTGGTTGCTCTCGGGCAGAACTCTGGGGAAAAGCAAGCAAGAGAACAAAGGGAATCTGCGGGGGAGGGGGGAGAGCAGGGGGAGGGAACAAGCTGGGAAGAGAACAAAGAGAGTGCGAGAAATGGAGGCGAGGACCGGGGTTTTATAGCCGGGGCTGGTGCTTGAG
>SJYW01037194.1:49994-61842 GCA_006410735.1 Raphicerus campestris | reverse complement strand
GGGGGAGAGCAGGGGGAGGGAACAAGCTGGGAAGAGAACAAAGAGAGTCTGCGAGAAATGGAGGCGAGGACCGGGGTTTTATAGCCGGGGCTGGTGCTTGAGTCGAGTTTTTCCCATATAAGGTAAAATGCGAGGACCGCACTGCTGATTGGTGCTGATGGGCTTCGTGTGGGTCTCTGATTGGGCCAGGTCTTGGGCTCTGTGTCCGGGCTGTTGGTCCGCCCCCGGTTTCTGATTGGGCGGGGGGCGGGCTCCGGGGCTGTTCCGCCTCAGCCGCCTGAACATGTCCAGGCATGTCCGGGCACGTCCGACCTTACAGCTTCTTTCTCCTACCGTCAAAACAGGAGAGGGTGGATGTTTTAAAATCTCCCTTCCAGAAGTCACGAGCACAGGCTCTTGCCATTAGCACCGAGACTAAGTGTGGCGGGCAGGCCTCTCGTGGCCTTAACTGTGCATGCTTAGGGCAGCTCTGATTTGTTGTTGAATTCCCCGCTGGGATTTGGTGTGTTTCTGTGAACTGAAGAGATTTCCAGTATTTACTTTCCGTCAGTGTTTTTTCGCTTGTCTTCCCCACTACCCACCATGCCCTAATTCTTCTTGACTAGATTGTTTCTTTGTTAATAGGTTCACTTTTAGATCAGTATTTATTTATAATTTGTAGTAGTCTCTACTGATTTGATATCTAACATCATGTGACCCTCAAGTGATAGTAGAAAGTTATGAATAAGAGATGCTTAGTTCTGATTATTGGAGAAGGCAATGGCACCCCACTCCAGTACTCTTGCCTGGAAAATCCCATGGACAGAGGAGCCTGATGGGCTGCAGTCCATGGGGTCGCTGAGAGTTGGGCACAACTGAGCGACTTCACTTTCACTTTTATGCACTGGAGAAGGAAATGGCAACCCACTCCAGTGTTCTTTCCTGGAGAATCCCAGGGATGGGAGAGTCTGGTGGGCTGCCGTCTATGGGGTTGCACAGAGTTGGACACGACTGAAGCAGCTTAGCAGCAGCAGTAGTTCTGACTATACAGACAGAGGTTCATAACGATAAACCATCCGGATTAGACACAGTACTTACAGACAAAGGAAGTGCCCCTTGGGTTTTTCAGGTAAATTGACTAAAGCAGGTGTTAGCACTGTGGCTTTGTGGTTCTGGGTTTTTTTCAGTATCCCTCTCTGTGGTGTGAGTTCCCTTTCTAACTATCTAGGAATTGTCTATAAGCTAAAGGAAAGAATATGCCTAGTCCATACTTGGCGCGTATCCAGCTAGGATTTTCCTACAGGGAAGCTGCTGGCGGAAAGGACATGAAAGAGCCAGAGTATGTGCGCTCTTTTTATGTGCGCCCCCCGCCACGTCCATTTTGGTGACAGCAGGTGGCTTCCAGGGCCTCCGTGAGCAGGTCTCCTGCAGCCCGCTCTCGGGGAGCAGTTTCAGGCAGCACAGCCTCTGTCTCTCCACGGATAGCCCAGGGCCAGTTTCTCCAGCGCAGGCAGACTCGGGTGGAGGCAACTCAGCCTCCAGAGCTGACCCTGCTGTGCTGTTGAGAGAAGGTCACCTGGTTTAGAAGAAACTCCCTAGGGCAAGCCCTGGACAGCTTTTTAGAAGTTGCGCCTGCACGCCCAGGAGGCGCATGTAAAGAACCCACCTGCCAGTGTAGGAGACGTAAGAGACACGGGCTCCATCCCTGGGTGGGGAAGGTTCCCTGGAGGAGGCCTGGCCACGCACTCCAGNCAGGAGGCGCATGTAAAGAACCCACCTGCCAGTGTAGGAGACGTAAGAGACACGGGCTCCATCCCTGGGTGGGGAAGGTTCCCTGGAGGAGGCCTGGCCACCCACTCCAGCGCTCCTGCTGGAGAATCCTGTGGACAGAGGAGCCTGGCGGGCTGCAGTCCATGGGGTCACACAGCGTTGGACATGACTGAGTGGCCCAGCAGCAGCAGGCTGATGTTCTCCACACGCTCATACTCACCAGCGCCAGGCCTGCCCGCCCCTGGGAGCCCGCTGCGCCCGGACCGGGCCGGCTCTCCGTGGCCTGCTCTGGGTGCTCAGCCCCGTGCCTGCCGTCTTCCCCACTGTCAGAGCAGGTCTGCGCCGTCATCGTGAGGTTCTGTGTGCTGTGCCGCCGCGCGCTCAGGCCTGTCTGACTCTGCGCCCCTGTGGACCGCACTTTCCAGGCTCCTCTGTCCACACAGATTCTGTGGGACGTCTGTTTGATTATCTACTGTAGTAATTTATGCCAAAATGTGATTTTAAAAGTCTCATGTACCTACCTCCCCACAGGTAGCACGTTTTCATTTTTGCAGAGGCTTTAAGCAAATGAAGCGCCTCAGATCCCGAGGCCTCTAAGTGTCCAGGGCCAGGGCAGCAGGCCAGGGGTTTCAGGAGCCCCGTGGCTCTCACCGTACCAGCCCGCCGGGCACTGGGGCAGGCCTCAGCAAAGACACACATCACACCCTCTCCCTCTCACCTGTCTGCACGCACGGGAGCAGCGCCTTCCTGCCCGCCTCCCAAAATGCGTGGCACTCAACGGTTTCTCAAAGGAACAGAAAAAGCACAGTTTCACAATGGGCCTAATGTCCACAGTTCTGCAGCCAGGCCTTCCTTTGGGGCCTCTTCTTTCAGAACTAAGTGCCCCATTAGTGATGGGGGCACAGAGCTCACCGCAACAGAGGTGGGAAGTGTGGTGCGGGGAAGCTGTGAGGGGAGGGGAGGTTGAGGAATGAGGTGGGGAGTAAAGTCACAGGTGCACCTGAAAATGAGGCATGGAGAGAGAGCTTCACCTTCACATGGATTCTATTCAAAGGAAGAGAAGGTGATTCAGAGGTGGAAAGGCGCACTGTGGGGTCTGCAGAAGGGTGTGGCTGGCCACTTCTCTTTTGCCTCAGCTCTGGTCCCATCACTGTCGGCTCCATAGTGGCGGGCGTGAAGTTGTCCCCAGGGGCCGGCTCTGCTGCCCCGCCTCCCTCTCCCAGTGGACACGCGTGTGTCACTTCAAACCATTTGCTGACATTTGGCTTCTTCCGAAAACAGGTTTTTCAAGCTCCCCCTCCCTTTTCAGAGGGGAGAGTGGAGTGTCACTTCCTTTCTTAAAGGTAATCAACCTTTAATTCTTGGGTTGTTTAAAATTCGGAAGTTGTACCACTGGCTGCGGATTACAGGGTGTGTAATGGGATTGCCTTCTGGAAGAGAAGCGCAAGGTATGTTGAGAGGAATGATGGCAGGGGGCCAGCATGGCAGGCTCTGAGGCCGGACCTCAGTAGCCCCCCAGTGACCCTGCAGCCCTAGGCCACTTCACCCTCCAGCCTTCAGATTCATCTCCTGTATAAAGACGGAGGTCATCAGTACCGTAACTAGAAGAATTAAGTGGCTTATATGAAAGGAGCTTAATATAGTCCCTGACATTTAGCAAATGCCACATAAATTGTTGCTGTTAGGAGAACTAAATTGAATGGCTTCTGTGTTTATATAAATAGAAAGGTGGTCAAACAGTTATTCCAATTAGAAGGGAGGAGAAGGCAGTAATTCTCCACTACACAGTTTTTGTGACTAAAATTCAAGTCTTACTGCTGTTTTCCAATTGCTGTGCTAAGCAGTTTACATAATTTTCACAACAATCTTTGGCAGATACTTCCTACTTTACAGATGAGAAAACTGAGGCTAAGCGTAAGGAAATTTCTAAAGGTCCAAGAGCTAGGGAATCATTGATGCAATGTTTCAGAGTTGCTGCTTTCAACTACTCCTCTATAACACTCCCCACATGTGCTTGCAGCCATCACTGACACATATGCTGTGCAGTAGTAAGATAGGAGAATCCTGTTCTTTAGCAGAGCATAATAAGGCAAATGAAGTCGGCTTCCTTTATCCCCCACCCCTGGCTTATTGGCTTTCTGCCATGTGTTAGAATGAGGAGATCTCAGGTATTCTAAGTGCTGAGAGTTATTTGTGACTCAGTTTTATCCAGACTGGGGCCTTCCCTGGTGGCTCAGTGGTGAAGAATCTCCTGGCCAATGCAAGAGAGATGGGTTCAGTCCCTGGGTCAAGAAGATCCTCTGGAGAAGGAAATGGCAAACTACTCCAATATTCTTGCCTGGGAAATCCTATGAACAGAGGAGCCTGGCGGGCTGTAGTCCCTAGGGTCGCAAAGAGTTGGACACGGCTTAGCGACTAAACAGTAACAATTATCCAGACCCAGTGGGAAAAGAAGCAAATATTTCTTAACTCCTTTCCTACTGAGGGATTAATCTTAGCTGCAAGCAGTGAATGGCATTTGGAATAAAGCAGCCGGCAAAGGAGAACACTGGCCCAGCCTCCTGGTTGTCCCTGGTTCATCACAGTATTTGCTCTGAGAGGCAGCATTGTTCCAGAGCAAGCTGCTCACTGTTGTAATTTCCAGAGAGAGCAAAGAAAATGTGCTCGTCTCCAGTGCCTGCTGGCACTGGATTTCCCATAAATGTTCTCTGTGCTCATTTCATCCTAATTAGCCTGTTTCATACTGTGTACAACTTGTAAGAGACCCTTGGTATACAGTTAAAAGTTTGAATCTTTAAGTAAGATTACGCAGCAGACCTAAGTGGAACAGCTCCATGTCCTTTGGGCAGCCAGCAGCATTCACTGCGCTGTTCCTCTGCACCTGGTAAGATCAAGTTATCTCCCATCAGTTCAGTTCAGTCGCTCAGTCGTGTCCGACTCTTTGTGACCCCATGGACTGCAGCACACCAGGCCTCCCTGTCCATCACCAACTCCCGGAGTTTACTCAGACTCGTGTCCATTGAGTGGGTGATGCCATCCAGCCATCTCAACCTCTGTCGTCCCCTTCTCCCGCCTTCAGTCTTCCCCAGCGTCACTGTTACCTTCTGTGAACACCACGCCAAGATTCCCCATCCCTGAATTCCTGTAGGATTTGCAGTCGGTAGCACACTGGCTCACGTTGACTTGTTCTCTGGCAGTTTCAGGTGGGGAGAGGCAGGGAGCATTAGTCTACTACCCTGTCTGACTTGGGGCGAGGCAGCTGGGAGCTAAATAAAGAAATGAACAGAGAGGAGAGAAGGGGCAGAGGTGTGTGTCTGCCTTATCTCCCAAATTAGATTGTCAGCTTCTCAGCCCAGAGACCGCATCCGTGGTTCCTGTCTCCTTTAATACTTTTTAGACTGTTAGGCAAAGGGTGAGGATGCAGTGCGTGCTTATTGCCTGAAGGCCTGAGGTTTTATTTTAATTCATAGAGTATGCCCAAAGATACCATCTCCATGCACTTGAACTTCGTGCAGCCCACAACACTGAGTTGAGGGTATCTCTAAATTAGTTTTAGCTTCATCCCTCATAGAACTGAAGTCCTCATTTCAGAGGACAAACCCCACGCCGGTGCTGCAGTGAAGACAGCATATGTCGTTGTGCAGCACAGGTCTTATTCTGAGGAAAGGTCTAACACCGAAATCCTGTACATGCCTAAACAGCTACACTGAACAGCAGCTCATTCTGACAGAGAGAAATGGCGTTTGGCCCTGAGGGGGCGTCGCCCGGTCCCCTGGCCAGGACTGGGAGGTGCGCCCTGGGGTCCATCGCACCTCTGTCCAGTCAGCTGACCACACGTCTGTGGCCCATCTCAGGACCCGCTATGCTGCTCCAGTGATCTGTAACGTATCTGTTCTACTTAACTGTATTGACGATAATGTCTTTCTAGTGATATTTAGAGTCAGGTTAGGTGAGTCCTTCAGCTTTATGCTTCTTAAAATTGCTTCAATTATTCTAGAACTTTGCATTTCCAGATCCAGTTTTTAAAAAAATTTACAGTAGTATAGTTGATTTATAATGTTACGTAAGTTTCAGGTTTACAGCAAAGTGATTCAGTTATACATATAAATATATCTACTCTTTTTTAAGATTCTTTTCCCAAGGACACTCAAATAAGTCACAGAGCTGTTATTCATTCAGGCCATCTAGGCCATAGGTAGGACGTGGCATTCCTAAGCACACAGAATGTACGTTTATAGAAAAGTTCCTTCCTACAGATTTAGAATGAACCAGCATTTCACTACCACTCACTTTGTCTAACAACAAAACAGAGTCCCTTACTCTTCCGCAGAATTGGGAAGTGAATCAGTGATTTAATTTTAACCTTGGGCTTCTAAGCTTCTCTATTGTGAAACTAGATCTAATGCATAAAGCTAATCTTACCAAGTTAGTAAGGTAGAAGATGTCACATTCCTTTCTGAACATCTTTAGGTGCTGTTGCGCAAGTTTCCTACAAAGATGGACAAGGCTAATTTAACTCCTCAAGGAAATACCATATTACCAGTCAGCTATTGCTAAAGTCAGTGCTCAAGGTACTTCCTATGTTACAAGACCAACTGTATAAATTAGACTACAATTTTTCAGAAATCTTGGCTCATGTTGGATATGTAGAAGTGCATTCCAAAGATAAATATATACAACCATCTCAGCTGAAAGAGAAGCAGGTTGTTGATTGTTCCTCAAGAGAAAAGAATTACAAAGGAAAGCACAGAACAGACCACCTGCCTTCAGCAGGGATCACTCCTAGAATAAAGCAGTGTGGGTGTGTGCATTCAGCAGACATCCGCTGAGCGCCTCCTCGCGCCCAGCGCTGCTCTGGGCACTGGGGTATAGCTCTGAACAGCACACCACCTCTTCACAAAGGCTTCACACCGCCAGTGCCCACCTCCCCTTCCTGCATTAGTTCACCTTCTATACACGAGTATTACTGTCTGCATAAGTTAGAAGGAAAACCCTTGGACCTGAAAGGCTCTCTAGTCACCTCCTCATTTCTCGATACACCTTTATAGAAAACTTACTCAAGAGTGCCTAAACCTCCCTGTCTCCACTTCTTTCTTTCGTTCTCTTTGAACATGCCCAGTCATACCACCGTACCCACCACTCCTGAGACTACACTTGTAGTCTCATTAGATCCCACGCTGCTGAATCTGATGGCCAGCTCGTCGTCCTCATCTTGCTTGTCTTCTTAGTAGTAGCTGACAGTTACTGTCTGATTCCTCCTCGAAAAGCCTTCTTCCCTTGGCTTCCAGGGCACCAGCTTCTCTGTTGGTCCCCTCCCTGCCTCACTTGCTCCTCCTCAGCCTTCTTTCTTCAGTCCCTCTCTAAATCACAGAGTGCTTTGGAGCACAGTCCTTGAATCCTCCTTCCTCTTGACACACACTCTCTAGGTGAAAGCATTCTCTAACCCCATAACCCCAAACATCACCCGATAATGGAGAGCTCCACGACCTCTCCTCTGACCTCCAGACTAATACACCCAACTGCCTGCCCAACAGCTCAGGCTCCCCACCTGCAGCACTGAGTTAGTTTTGACTGCACGTAACACACATATCCAAAAAAAAAGAAAAATGTAAGAAACAAAAATCGCTTAAATGACATAGGAATTTCTCTCACATATTTAAAGGAAAAAATCTAGACATACAAAGGTCAGCAGTCCAGCTCGTGTATGGCAGGCACACCTGTCATTAGGGACCTGGGCTCCTTGTCTCGTTATTTCTCCAGCTTTATTGTGCTTCCTCTTTTTGCTGGTGGGAGAGAGAAATGTAATGGTCCTTCCCCTCTAAAAGGAGCTTACTAGATATCCTAGACAGCTCTTCTGCTTGCAGCTCATGGGCCAGAACTTGGATCATGGCCAGATCTCACTGCAGGGGAGATTGGAACGAATAGCAGTTTTTAGCTGAATGACAATATGTTCAGGTAAAAATGGGGGGTGTGGCGGAGGCTAAGCTAAAAAAGGATTAAATGGACAGTAGGGAGCAGCTAGCTGTGTCTGCCACGCTCTGAATCTGGTTCTCCCCCAGTTCCCTTGCCAGCCACATTCTCCCAGTTGCTTAGGCCAAGTGCCTTGGGTCCGCCACGGCTCTTTTTCTCTCCCAGTCTACATCCAATCCACCAGCAAATCCTCCTGATTGTACTTTCAGAATAGATCCTGAACCTGATAGCTCTGACCACCTCCACCACTTGCGTCTTAGTGCAGCCTGTCGTCGCCTCTTCTGGGCTTTGCAGATAAGCTGCTTACTGGGCTCTCTTGTTCTGCCAGTTCACTCTCCACATGCAGCATATCATCCTTCAAAACCCCAGTCACATTGTGTCAGTCCTGTGTGCAGAACCCCGCCTACCCACAGCTGATAAAATCCAAGGGGCTTAGTATTAAAAGGCCATGCACCATTTGGTCTTGGCTCACTCTGATTAAATCTATCTTCTCGCTTACTCATTCCACTCCAGCTCTGCTGGCTTCCTTGATGTTCTTCCTTGATATTCATATACCAAGTATGGGCCAATTTTAGGGCCTTTGTATCCATAAATACTATTTCTTCTACCCTGAATGCTCTTCATCTAGATATCCCCATGGCTTGCTCCTTGGCTTCTTTCAGGTCTTTGATCAAATATCACATTATCAAAAGAGACCTTTCCTAACAACCTATCTAAAATAGGATTCCCTCTTGAAAATCTTTTTCCCTTTATATAGCTCTTTTTCTTCTTAACACTCAACATTGTTTGACCTTTCTTCTGATATTCTGTGTGTGTGCATGCTCATACACTTTATATGTCTATACATAAACATCTATATTACATATATGAATCTGGGTATTGATTGTCTTCCCACTAGAACTAGAGTGCAGACGTAGTCTCTTTTGTTAACCGCCATCTTTCTATTAGTTGAGGGAGGTCAAGATAGAGTTCTCTGACAGAGAAATGTAGTGGATACTTCTCTCTTCTTTTAAAGAAACTCAACAGTTCTGCTTATATCTCATTGGCCAGTATTTAGATTATGGCTGGAGCTAGCTGCAGGGGAGGTTGGCAAGTCTCACAGAAGTTTCATTTGAGCTGAGAACAAATGAAGAGGAGCAAGCTTTGCAAAAGCCTAGAAGGCGAGTACTCCAGGCAGAGGGAATTGCGAAGTGCAGAGCCCTGCTGTGGAAGTAAGCTTGTCATGTAGAGGGTTTGTCCTGTGTTTGGGGACAAAACAAAGTTGAGTGTGGCTGAAATAGGCAATAATGGAGACACCGGAACACGATAGAGGCTTCCTAGGTGGCATTGGTGGTAAAGAACCCCCTGCCAATGCAGGAGACGAAAGAGACTCGGGTTCGATCCCTGGGTCAGGAAGATCCCCTGGATGAGGGCATGGCAACCCACTCCAGTATTCTTGCCTGGGAAATCCCATGGACAGAGCAGCCTGGCGGGCCACAGTCCACGGGGTCGCAAGAGTCAGACACGAATGAAGCAACTTAGTCAGTTAGTATACACACAGAGCAGGGTGAGCGAGGCAGGGCCGAGCGCCAGGGAGGGTTCTGCGTATCCCAGATACAGAAAGGGCAAAGAGGAAAAGAAAGGCGCCAGCCTCTCTGGCACCTCAGCCATTCAGCCTTTGGGAAATTCCAGGGAGACGCTGCCCAAGGCGCACGCAGCTATTTAAGTAACTGAGAGTAAGAAAATGTAAACGTTCAGTTTCCCCACCGCACCCGTCACACTGCGTGTGTTAAGGAGTCATGTGGGCCGTGCTGCCTGCCAGCCAGCACCCACGGGCCCGCGGGGCCGCACGCGCCCTTGCCCCAGAAAGTTCTGTCAGTGCGGCCCTGGGACGGCCAGTCAGAGAGGAGCGATACTGAGTCTGCCCAGGCTCTCCTGTGGCTTCCCTCTCAACCCTAGAATCAGCGCTTTCTGTTTCAGCGGAAATGATGCCTGTGGTGCCTAGATTAGCATGTGGCCCACCGCATGCGCACGTATTCTCGTGGTGATGTTACCTATGACAGAGAGAAAGACTGGAAACTCATATGCATTCTTAACCTCATTGTGAGCACACTGCAGATGTGAAAATGCAAAGTGTGGAAGTCATCAATGTGAACGGTGTTTTCTGTGTCTTATTGTGACCTAGGGATCTTGCTGCAAGAAACTGCCTGGTGGGTGAGAATAACGTGCTGAAAATCAGTGACTTTGGAATGTCTCGTCAAGAGGACGGTGGTGTGTATTCATCTTCTGGCCTGAAGCAGATCCCCATTAAGTGGACAGCACCAGAAGCGCTTAATTATGGTAAGAAGAGACACTTCCTTTCTGGTGGTCAAAGCGGACTCTGTCAGCATGAAACAGTCACAGGCAGAGGCCCGGGGCAGAACAGAGCACAGGCGAGAATCAGCTGAGGGGCAGCACACGGGGTGTGTGTGAGTTCAGACTTTGGACACTTGAGGACAGACTTTAAGATTTAAAAAATGGATAGAGTTACAAGCACTGTTGAGTGTGAGTGTGCGTCTGAAAGTTTCTATTGTTATCCAAGAAAAAGATTATTTCTATTTTAATAGTCAGATTAGACCCAGAGTCAAAGTGTTGTGTGGTTCTAGACCATTTCCTTTGAATCCCTTATATTTGGTCCAATGACCTCATCTGATGTTAGGTTCCTAAAATACTAAGTCTGTAGTTTCTCACTCTGAAAAACTGACATGGTTTCTTACCATTTCAGTCTCTGGAACTTGTATAAATCTTTTGGGAAGAGAGAAATGGAATGTGTGTGTATATGTATCCGAATCACTTCACAAGGACATTTTGACTCAACTACCCTCCAATATAAAATAAAAATCAAATTTAAAACATATCATAAAATTATTCTTTGTTAATTTGAAGTGAAAAGTACTTCATCATGAAAAATTAATATATTTACAAAAGTCTTAATGCCTAAATTAAAGACAGGTAATTTAGGAAAAGCTTTGAGGTAAAATTCATGTGCTATAAAACTGGCCATTGTAAAGTGAACAGTTCAGGGGCATTTAGCACCTTCACAGTGCTGCACAAATGCTGCCTATGTCTAGTTCTAAATCGTCTTCCCCACTCCAGAATAAAGCCTTACACCCACATTAAGAAGTTACTCCCCAGCCACTGGCAGCCTCAGACCTGCTTTTGGTTGCTGTGTATATACCTATTCTGCCTATTTCATATAATATGTGACCATTGGTATGTGACTTCTTTCATATAGCATGAGGTTTTCAAGGTTCAACCGTGTTATATAGCATGTATCATTATTTTACTCCTTTTTATAGCTCAGTAATATTCTATTATATGTATCTACCACAGTTTATTTATCCATTCATCCATTGATTTGTATTTGAGCGGTGTTTACCTTTTGGCAGTTGTGAATAGTGCTGACTGAAACATCTGTATACTAGAATTTATTAGTGTGCCTATTTTCAATTAATTCTGAATATACACCAGGGAATATGTTAATTCTGTGCTTAAGTATCTGAAGAACCACCAAATGTTTCCCAGATCAAGCTTTGGAATATAATTGTTTTGGAAGCGACTTAGGATGGATCCAGACACCATAGCCTGCTTTGCACTTTGCACGTCAGCAGTGCTATGGGGTAGATATGCGCAGGCAGTTGTCACTGGAAGAAGTTGACTGTTGTTCTAGTTTGCAACAATTCAGTTTCTTAGCTTAAAACTTCAGGGATACTAAGCCTCACACTTAGTCTGTCTTCCCGTGTGCTGGCAAGAGAAGTGCAGGTAAGCTTTGAGGAATCCCAGTTCAGTTCAGTTCAGTCGCTCAGTCGTGTCTCACTCTTTGTGACCCCATCGCAGCACGCCAGGCCTCCCTGTCCATCACCATCTCCCAGAGTTCACGTAGACTCACGTCCATCGAGTCAGTGATGCCATCCAGCCATCTCATCCTCTGTCGTCCCCTTCTCCTCCTGCCCCCAATCCCTCTCAGCTCAGAGTCTTTTCCAAAGAGTCAGCTCTTCTCATTAGGTGGCCAAAGTACTGGAGTTTCAGCTTTAGCATCATTCCTTCCAAAGAAATCCCAGGGCTGATCTCCTTCAGAATGGACTGGTTGGATCTCCTTGCAGTCCAAGGG